>JAPFUP010000125.1:0-119828 GCA_030780425.1 Beauveria varroae
ATTAATTAGTAGAGATCTAGACTACCTAGCTATAGGAATACCTCCTCCTTAAGTACCTATCTATCTCTCTACTATAAGCTAGCTTATAAGGCTTATCTAACTATTCTAATAATCTTATATAGTTAGATTATCTTAATAATCTAATAAGCTATTATATAACCTTATATCTCTAACCTAGGCTATAGGCGTGCCTACCCTAGTAGTCTAGCCTAGCCCTATATCTATATAGTAGTGTTTATAATAAAAAGCTAGTAAATACTAGAAAAAGTAGCTACTAAAAAGGCTATTAATTTAATATATAATAAACTTAAGCTATTACTTACTTAGGTCCTCTTATATTTTAATCTATATTATACCTTATTTATGAAAATTTTTAGGAGTAATTAAGATATAATTACTATTATTTAGTTATAATAAATAGTTTTAATATAAGATCTTAGCTATTATAAGTTTGATAACAACTTATAATCTTTTCTTTATTTTTTTACTTTTTTTCATATTTATATTATTGATCTTTTACGTTATTATATATTAAAGCTAGTATATTTATATAAGTCCTAGTTAATGTAGAAGAGGTTAAGAAAGAAGTTTGTTATCGAGCCTCCTTTCTCTACTCTTATCTATTCTAAGCGAAAGAAGGCGTCTAATAAATATGAAGGATCTTGGCTCACTAGAGTACGCCGTCACGCCATGCGGGATGGAATTTGGCTGCCCGTGACTCGTCTATTTTGATTAGTGGCTATCGATTCCATGATACATGCCAACAACTCAAATCGCCCAGTCGCAAAGTAGCATCGTGTTGGAGGAGTGATTTATATTCTCGCAAGCACAGCCCTATTTGGCAGCAAGCGATCCGCCAGCCAGTCCCAGATTGCCAAACTCGTCAGACCATCAGAGCAAGGTGTCCCGTATCGGTGCGGAGCAAGAAAGTATGTCTGGTTATAGGGCTACATTCTAGCAGGAAATGAGACGCTGAATCGTCGTCAGATACATGAAGACGAGCGTCAAATCGTGTTGTTTTTAAACTGCAGACGAACCCTTGAGCTCCGTGGAGCGGCGCAAGGTTAAAGTAGGGAACGTCAAGACGACGAGGCTGCTAGGACTAGAAGAGCTATAGAGATATGCGGCACAGGAGGGATAGTAGATTCGATATGCCAATATTCATGAGCAAGTCATTGTCTGATTACATCGTTGGCACCTAATTGGTGCCTACATATGCCACATGTGGACATTGCTGGTTACTGGCTGTGACGCCAAGGGCCAGTTCTCCGCAGTGGGCGATAAAGTAGTGAATGCTAAAATCGGCCTAGCAGCTGTGAACGTTGCTAAGCTCCAATCGTGACTTTCTTTTTCGACTTGAAAAAGAGGTTTCGGGTTTCGGAGGGGGTAGAAAATGCAGCAAAGGCAGCCCCATGGACACTACTGATGCATGCCAACATGTTTACTCGCCATGGGCACGCTTTCGTCGAATCGTCTTTATCCTAGCAGTTGCTAATCTAGTCGGAAGCATCCGCCACTTTGTTGTTGGCCTTGTAAGTCGTGCTCTCGACAATCGGCTCGTCGCAGTCGCAGTCCAGGCAGGGCTGCTCATCCTTGAAGAACCAGTATCGCGACATGAGTGGGATGATGGCAGCGCACCACACACCCGTCGTGACGACCATGCCGATGCCAAAGATGTAGCCCTGAGCTTTTCGGAAATCGGGCGCCTGGTTGGTGGGAAACATGACCTGCTGTGCAGGCGCTTCAATGGCACTGCAAACATGTTAGTGGTTGCGCTGCGCTGACAAGGGAACAAGGCCCAGAACTTACTAGCCGACCGAAATCATCATCGCTGTGATGAATGAGCGTAGCTGCTTATTACCTCCGCAACTGCAATTGATCCAGCCACCCATCAGCGGGGAGAGGCCGCCGTATGAGCCGCCGATAAAGTACGCGGCCATGCGCAGGCTAGCATTCTCGGTATGCTTCAAAAGAACAATGTAGCTGAAGAGAAGGAACCCGCAAAGCGTGGCGAGTGGTAACGCTCGATTGTTCAGCGAATCAGCAGCGACGGAACTGATGAAGATGAAACAGAGTTGCTAGACCTGGCATTAGCGTTTCTTAAGGACCATAGCTTCCCGGTCAACTTACCATTACGCCAATGACGGTGGGAAGGGCTTGGACGTTTGTAGGAGAATAGTGCTCGGCCTTGAGCCACAAGCCCATCCAACGCATCATGTTGTTGCCGCACGTGAGTTCGATCCAGCTATGAGGTGATTAGCCCGGTTAATAAATGCAGTACGCTGTATAACTAACCCCCAGCCAATGACAAATGCGTAAAGCTGCCATGAACGTAGAACTTGGCGAACAACATCCCACGTCCAGGCACCCACAGAGTCGCGCCCATCGCTTTTCATTCTGGCGATGGCGAGCGTCTTTTCGGCCTCTGTCATCCACCACATCTTTTTGCCCTTGGGCTCATCTATCCGAGGTCAGTGTGTGATGGATTTCCAGTAGCCCGAACTATGCTTACCTGGGCAAACAAGGAAACCGAAAATGGCAACGGGAATACCCAAGATAAAGTCAAAGATGAAAAGCCAGCGCCACGAGACTAGGCCCGCTACACCATTCATATTCTTGTGTCTGGTGACGCGAATTGTTAGTAAATTGTCGTCGAGAGCGGTAACGAGAAGTGCTCACAGTCCGGCTTGAATATAGCCCGAGCACATGGCTCCGAAAACCGAGGAGAAGAGAAACAAGCCGGTTCGTCGACTGATTTCAGACTTTTTGTACCAGCTTCCAATCTATCACTGATTAGTTTAGTTGTCTTATCAAGTCGATGAATTGCTTACAATGTATAAACAGCCAGGGTAAGCACCTGCTTCAAAGAGACCACAGCAGAATCTAGTAACCATGTTAGCAAAAGCGAGGATAAAAGGACATGTTGAGTGAAAGCGTTTCATACCTCAGACCATACAGGGTTCCGGCGTTTTGTGCTTTGTACATGAAGAGTACAAAGAACGACCATCCCATGGTGCAAAATGGCAGCCAGTATCTTGGCTGTACCACGGTGAGCATGCATGTTGAGATTGGAGCCCCGATGATGACACCAATGCTGAAGTAGGTCGTAAACCAATTCAGCTCATTTTTGTGCCCTTGAGAAAGTTAGCGGCATTCAGGGTTGATTATACTTTGGAAAAGAATCTACCAAGGCCAAGTTCTTCTCTCATGCCACTCAGGTAGGCGTTTGTGACATTGGTTTGATCGAGATATTTAATGAAAAATGTCAGGCAGGTATACGTCAGAATGAAAAAGTCGAGTTTCCTGAGGAGCTTTCGCTCTTCTTTGCTGGCACCGGCATCATACCAGTGGTACCACCGTCTAACGACAGAGCGCTGGACCGGCTTCGACGTCGAGCTGTCCGTCACTTCCATGATGCAGACAGAGCAAACAGTCTGTCTGTCAGTCTTTGGCTGTGAATGATACTGAGTTCGGCAAGATCAGAAAGCAGATAAGTAGCTTGGCAACCTGGCTAGCTTGAACGTTATATGTAACTCGACGCACCTTGATGGCCACTTTCACGGAAATACCAAGCACATCTCGGCAAGATTGTGCCGGCTTGTCCTTGGCCAAGACACGGGTTTATATGCCAAAAATGGATCGATTCCAATCAGGCTGGGGGAGGGGCCCAATCAGATACGTGCGCAAAAGCCCGCAATAATATCTGCTGCGGCCGCCGCATCCCAGCTGGACCTGGGACCTGCAATGGGACCCTGAGAGTTGACTCGCAGCAACGAACCCGCGATGGCGTGGAAATTTCTTCAATGCGAGCTGACATTTGCAAGTGTGGCTACATGTCATGTACACCCTTTATGGAATATTGACGAGGCGCAGCTTCAGCACGGCCCATGATGGCGCGGATATCGGCCAAAACTGATTGTCCTCGGCCGTGATTCTCGGCCAACTTTTGATGGAATTGCCACTGTTGTTGGGCCGTTGCCACGCGAGTTTGTTTCTCTTTACAACATTTTTAATTAGGACAAAGTAAAGACGCATGAAGGCTGCAGCCACCAACTTATTTTAAACTCTATCGTTTTGTCTTGAATCCTTGATACATTATCCCGGTATTCCTCGCATTGAGTAGAGTGCGCCCGGCCGGATCCGGCACACTCATTGGCGCATTGCTCAGCCAGTGCGGGTTTGCGGGGTCATGTATCGTGTTTTTATTTATAAAGTAGTCCAGAAGCAACATAGATACATCTACTCGCAACTTTCTCTGAAGTGAACTGATCTTCTCGGTTCTGCTTCATTGCTCCAGACAACGTTGCGTGCAGAGCTCTGTGCATCTATTGGTGGCTTCTGCATCGAAGGCTGGTGAAATGGTTTCATCACCGCAGGGTCAAAAGCGAGTCTCCACAAAGGGAAAACTCGCCGACATGGAATTCTGCATAAAAATAGTGGATGATTAATAAATAAATATTTGATGCAGATAACCTGCGGCCGCACTATCCTGATCCTGGCCCTGCAATAGGACCATGGGGGCACCGGGGGCTACTTGCGTTGACTAATTACTAACATTCAACCTTCGACGGGGTGAAAACTCTTACATGCAGCACTCGAGTCCAATTGAGCAAGAAATATGTCGTCTTTGTCGTAATAATGAGTCGTCTTTGTCGCCACAGCCATGGAGCTCACACAGCATGACTGTTGAGAAGCATTACTTCATAGACAAGACAAAACATGCACTGGGAATCCGAGCGCAACTTGGACAAGGCCATCTTTCGTCATGACTCGTCGTGGCTCGTTCAATCTGATTCTTTCAACGTTCGTTTGTTTCCCTCTGCCTCCCCACAAACTGCCCGACGTCTGCTAGTCTTGGCTTGTACACGGGGAAGAGATGGCGCGGGTTCGATGCAGTGACCATCCAACCATCCTCCTGAAAATACGATTTTAGCTCCGAATTGATGAATAAACAAACCGCTCGACATCTTTAACTTACTCAGTACGTGTCTTGTTATTCCTCAGTCCTTTGACCACCATGGAGCTTGCGCTGTATCGCCTTTGATTGGTTAATCGTATTCGAAACCCCCGGCCAGCCCCGACAGACCACCTAGCCGCTTCCAAGCTCATAGCACAATAGACACTTATAGGAGCTCAGTCCCCTGACCATGAAGGTGGCTTCGGAAAAACTTGAAGCCCTCTTTTACCATCTCTGGTCAATAAAACTGTGCACCATAGCCACCATCATTTCGTCAAGGATCAACGACGACCCGTGATGGATTGATGGTTTTTTTGAGCGACGAACATTTTTACGTCAAACTGTCATCAGCTACTGCATCTCTTAGAACATTCAGATACGAAAAGCCCCGGAATTTCTTACTTGTGCTCAATCTCACGAGAGTATGGATCCAAGTCCACAATTCGCTGCTGCAGGCAGCCATCGCCACCCCATAGATACTGATGGCCAAGGCGGGCGGACCTACAGCCAAGAGTTTCGATTCCACCTCGCTAAACATGAGAGATTGTTAGCGTCGCCGCTGCGGCTGAGAGCTCTCACGCTAGAGCCCGATGAGCGCATTGGCATACAACTCACAAGAGGAAATTCACCAGTGAAGAATTCTTCCAGAGAATGTGGATAACTTGATATACTAAAGAACCATCCACCCACGCCCGCGTATCTTTTACCCCTACAAAGTGATAAAATTCAATATCAGACCGGCCCGAGTAAGCTTGACAGCTCAACCCACAGACTCAAGAAAAAACAACCCCAATGGACTTTTTTCATCTGCCTCTATACCTGATGATAGAGGTCGCGCAACAGTGCACCTTTCAGCAACGTTGCGTCCCGGGGCTTGAAATACAGCCCCGTCGGCCGAGGGGCCATGGCTTGGTGAGCAGGGTCTTCGCACCCCGTGATTGGGTCCGCGTCGATGCCAGGCCCGGCGCAAATCTCAAAAGATGCAATCAGGCGAGTAAAGAGCGTGTACATGACATGGTTTGCTAGTGTGTACCCCGCACACATTCGATAGCCTAGGCCGTAACTGAAGATGGGCTGATCCGGTTCTTCAAACCAGCGCTCGGGCCGAAACGTATCAGGATCGCGGAATAAGTTGGGGTCTAATTAATCATTGCTGTCAGCAATCATGCTCATGTTTCATCGCATGTGACTTGGGGAAAGATACATACCTCTGTTGCATGCAAATGTGTTGATGACGACCGTGCTCCCCTCGGGTATAACCTTGCCTTGATACACAATGGGTTGGACAGCCAAACGAGGCAACGCCAACCGCGACGGAGTGTAAAATCTGTTAACATTGTTAGACTCATCACCAAAAAGTTACCCAGTATGGCTTGGAGCAGGCGTACCTGAGAATCTCGCGCACCAAAGCGCTGATATAGGGTATGTCCTCGGTATCCCGTAGACCGGATCCGAAAGCTTGGCCAACATCTGGGTACGCCTTCTGGATGTGGTGTAAGGCAGTTTCCTGGATATCTGGTCTGGTAGCCAAAAGAATCAGGCCCCAGTAAATAGTGTTGCTCTCAGTCGCCAAACCGCCTGAAAGAAATGTGAGAAGAACGGTCGAGAGCTCGCTCAAAGGAAGAGGATGTGCAGAGGCCTCATTCTTGGCCCACAGACATTGCTCATTCGTATTGTTGCGCATCTTGTTCTTGACTTCCTCATTCAGCTGTCTGACGTAGGCGTCGCGCCGCTCGCAGAGCTTGACAGCCGCCCCGCGGTAGCGGTTAAAGGGCCACACGCGCAGCATGGGAACAAAGTCTTGTAAATTGTCCGTCATGCTTCGTAGTTTCAGAATTTCATGTTCCACCTCGATAATTTCCTGCGTCAATGGGTCGCCAAGATACATCCGGCGGCCGTAGCAGATGGACATGGAGAGACTCAAGGCCAGTCTCTTGACAAGCTTGGACACATGGAGCGGGGTCAAGCCTTCGCTGCCGTAGCTCAGGAGCTCATGTACAAAATGTCTTGTTTCAAGATCAATCTTGTCCAGATTGGCCTTGACAGCCGGCTTGCTGAGCTCCGCTGCTGTGGCTTTCCGACCGCGCTTCAATGCATCACCGTAGACTGCAGTGCCAATGGTCGGCCCCAAAGTGCCAGCGATGAACTATAATCATGTTAGGCAAGGTTTTTCATTGATGGCATATCAATTGATGAAGAGAACTGAAACAGTAGAGTTTCTCCGCGTGTAATAGTCAACACAGTGTAGAGAACCCGAACCTACTTGATGAAACGTGTGGAAGATGGGTCGCGAGGAGAGTGCCGCAGCGCTACCAGTGAAGATCTCCTTGGCCGAGGCCGCCGAGTTGACAACAATGACCGGCATGTTTCCGAATTTAACCTGAATCACATCGCCAAGCTGCTTAGACCAGAGAAGGAACTGCTTCTCAGCATGGCAACGATACAGTGAGGGCAGATTGCCGACAATAGGCCATGGTCGAGGACCGGGAAAGTTGGCAGTCGATGACGACTTCAAAAACAGAGCCAGATAGATTGCTACGCAAGCAATCAATGGCCGAATAAAACTAAAGATGGATAGTTCTGGCCAAGAGAGCTGGTAGAATCGATGAGGCAGTTGAACGACAAGGTCCGGCAGGGGCTGGAATACTTCAAAGATCTCCATAGCAGAGACTCGGCCAGTAATGAACTGACAGCTTGAGTAATCAGAAACGAAGATGCACTCTGGATTCGTGAAGATGTGATTGGGAGACGATGACGTGCGACTGTGGTTTCGCAGATTTTATACCACCGTCTCTTGTCTTTCTTTAGTGGGAATTGTACAGGGAAAAAGGCAGCCAGCCCAGCTTCGGAGAGCTCGAGACAAAAGAGAGTAAGAGGAAATTAATGAGAGGCAATGGATAAATTAAAAAAAAAACAAGAGAGTTCAACAATGAAACATTTTTGTGCGTATTTTTGCATATATTCCCGAATTAAAACAGTGATCCTAATTTATTGCCGCTTTTAGAGCTGCGAATTGAAACATCTGGAGACATGCTAGTCCGGGGGTGTAAGATCGGACGGGGCGTGTGCATACGCTTCCCTTGCGCAGCCCATTAAATTGGTCTTACGGGGAGTGAAAGTCGACCTGAGACAAGCTATTCTGTGGCGAGCTGGATCGGCATAGTGTTACAGTTCTATATATTGAATAAGACGTCAACGTCGGCCTTGGGCGGCCGGCACTATAGGACCGCAGGGCCGATTGTCGGAGTCGTGTCTTGCAGGTGTTGCCGAAGAATCGGGAGCAGCGGTGAAGGCCTGTTTCGGACGTGTCTAGCGAAAGTTTTGTTCGAAAAAAGAAAGTATGAAGTGATGATGAGCACTCGGGTTTACGAGTCTGCTACTCCTTACTTGGCATGCTGTCAGCTTGCTTGCTTGCGTCCCGGCCATTCCGGCCGGACACTTCATTCCGATGAGTTGAGGCTGTGTCCAGTACATGTATGCACAAAGAGCATAGATTGTACAATGGATGGTGATTCATCAAAAGTTTTTGATCAGAGAAATGAACTATGGTTTAGGCGTAGTGATACAAATGGTAACTTCAATAACTGCCATCAACTTGCACTGCGCCCACTGCCTACTCTGGCTGCAAAGACACAGCGTTATAGCTGATCTGTAAGCCTAGGTGGCAATACCGTAGCAATTTTGCTCAGAACCGGCATGTTTGGAGAGGAAAAGTTTCCCTCGGCAGGAAGATCGACGAGCTCGACACCATCCTGGAACAGCAAGCAGTAGCTGGAGCCGCCAAAATGAAAGGTCCCCATCTCATCGCCCTTTTTGACATGCTGTCCTTGCTCAACCGTAATCTCGCATGTGCTAATTTCCACCATGCCGACCGCGACAAAGGCGACAAGTCCCAAGCCTGGCTCGTCGGCCTCGATGATGATGACGGCCCGCGTAGCCATTTCGCTCAGATATCGCATAGCGTGCCCGAACCCCTGCGGTTTCCTGGGAAAAGTGACACCAGGCCGATCCGCACCAAAGAAGCGCGGGAGACTGTAGTATGTGCCGTCGACGACGTACGCGCTGTGAATCTTGCCCGAGATGGGCGCGTGCCAACGGTGGTACGAGTGCATGCTCAAGAAGGCCTGGTACACTGTGGAATCGTCGAATTTCTCGGCGATTGGGTCGTGTCCCAGCATATCGAGAACAGAGTACGGCTGATCCTTGATGAAGAAGGTGTCGCGGAGTTTTGCCTTCATACCGACTGTGTGAGGGACGGATTCGCAGGCGTTGACGACGACGCTATCGTCGTCGGCATCAGCGACCGGTCGCATATGCGGCCGGAAGCGTCGAGTGAAGAAGTCTAGGGAGATGCTTGTTAGCAAAGAAACAAAATGTACTCAGCGGATTTTTATATTACCATCCCAGGAGCGGAAGCCGTAGTATTCATCCTGGGCATCACACTCAAAAAGTTCCGAAAAGCTTGATGCTTTGCCGATCTCCAGGTTGGCAACCTGCTCTAGCTCAGCTAGCGAATTCTTGTCAAGCCAGCCATCAACGCCATTTTGGACGAATGGGAGTGAATCGGCGCTCTGTAAACGAGATTGAACATTAGACCGCCATTCATGTCGCATCAGTCAGCCAACCGTGAAACTAGCAACGTACCCCGAGAAAATCTGCCCATTCGTTCAAGATACCTTTGATCAGGATGTTGACTTCTGGGTCCGCGAAAGCAGCAAGGCCACTATTTGAATTGTCGTGTTGGATTTAATTCTGGTGCATCAAGCGAGACTATGATACCTACCTCGCAGTATTAGCTGGATCCGTGAGGATCAGAGCCATAGGCGGCACAGGTATCCCCAGCCCCGGGGGCGGCGCCGTTTTGACAATATGGCTTAGAAGCTGCAGCATATGATTATAGTCGCGGATAATGGTCTGATTCTGTCCTTGTTGCGCTTCGCAGGGAATTTCCGTAAACATTTCGGTAAAGTGCATGTACAAGTGCGACTTGGCCTCGATGGCGTCCTTGAGGCGCTGAGTCGCCGGTGACAGTTTCTGCTCTGGCTGGGCGTCGACCTGGGCAACCAGCTGCCGAAGATAGCGTACGTGCATTTCGTGATCAAGATACGGCCAAGTCCTGTTGCATCTGGCGATTAGAAGGAAGACTACAAATGCAAGGTAGAAGGTAGTTGGTTGGTATTTCCATACTGCGGTTTGGCTGTGCTAGTTGCCTCGGAAGTGCTGCCATCCTTTGAAAGAAGGAACTTTTGGTCGGACTCGAAAGATAAATAGTTCCAACTCGTCACTAGTATGTATACAATCATGATTGTCCAGAGAAGGGCTCGCCCCTTTGCTGCTCTGTCCATTGAATCCATCGTGGCGGATGATAGAAGCACGTTGAGGAATGCGACGGACGCTTAATGGTGCTACAGCGAAGAAATTTCAGCAGGCTTCAGAAATTATTGCTATTGATGAAAAAGGACCTGTATTTATCACTTGCAAGGGCACGGCTGCAGCGGCTGATGCAAGACATACATGTCCCATTGGCTACGGAGTGTTGTCATCCGCGGTCGGCGCCGCTCCAGTGACTTGCGATTTTTCTTCAGGGGACCGAAAAGGCCTGTCGTTCACTATAATATTAAGCTGGCGCTTCTCACAATTGTTTGATCGGGAAGAATGTCTGTGGAACAGGATATAATCAGGACTCGATTGTAGATATTCACGTCAATATATAGAGAAGACCGATGTCAAGGCATCATACTATTATTAAAAGCTCTACATCCATCTACTCCCGAGACGCGCAATTCTTGCCTAACGCTTGGGATGCCGCTACGGCAATGACCACCTTGCACTCTAATAGTACTGGTCAAACTGTTTGATTGAGTCGCTTCGTTAGGAGCCCATCGATAGAAGCGTACGCGTCTTCATTCGATGCCTGTTTTGTGTTGTTCGTTTCTTTCTCATCCAAAACAGAGAGGGCAGCCGTCATTGGCACTCTCTCCGGTGCGGGGGCAGAGAGGAATCGAACGGCTCGCACTTTGTGTACGCCACGAAATGTCTGCAAAAATTATCAAAAATTATCAGCTTAGCCATATTCAATTACGTAAAAGGAGAAAGTAACTTACTCGCATTTGCTTGACAATGCGCTCCATGACTTCGATGATGGCCAAGTCCTCGGGTGAGCCGCTCTTGGCTAGTTGAGGTCGAAAGCAATACTTCTTCATCATCGCAGAAACATTTCGCATGTTTCTGGAGATGTGCATCTTGGCTTCATCTTTGGAGTGATAGGTCGTCATTCCGAGGAATGCATCAACGGCCAGGAAGATGAGTGTCTGACTACCAGACAGCCCACCATACTCTACTGGGCCGTTTTCCGAGTCTGATGTCAGGCCCCAGCTGTGTATTCCCGATACATGACGGACCCAGATGGCACGAGAGACATTGGGATCGTTCATGTTGTCATATAGGTAGAGAATGAGCTGCCGAAGATGTTCAAACACGGCTTCGGTGTAGCCTAGGCAGGCTCTTTTGTCACCCTGTTGGTAGCTCATCATGGCTCGGATGATACCGCAGTACATTGGCGTGGCCTACATGATGCAAAGCAAAACACCAGTCAGATTTCTGCAAATATAATGGCCATGTATAAACCTCCAACTCACCAGAGTCTCAGAAGTGCTAAATATTTTACACCAAGCAAGCTCAGTTCGGAGTACATCGGCAGACAAGCCTTCATTGACCCGATATGTAAGTCTGCCTTGAGCATCAAAGTTGCAAATAATGTTTGCTACAGCATTTCCGCTCGGCGAAGTGATGTCGAGTTTCTTCTGAATGAAAGACCATGCCAAGTCTAGTTCGGGCGGGAATGCCAACCGCTTTTCGTTCTGGGCCACTCGGACGACCGGATTAGTTGCCCATCTGTGCGTGTCACGATTGAACAAAGATTAGTTATGCAACAACTTGTCAGAGTCACATATTCATGAGAAACGTACCTGTAAGCATGTCGAAGGCAGGCAACGCAAGAATAAAAGCCATTGAAAGAGTCGCGGCTCAGCTCGCTCCAATCGTCATCCAAGACGGGCTGGAGACACTTGGCGACAGCATCGGCATCCACTTGCTCCTCAAGGCTTGCACGCATGCGCGTACGAAACTCGGCGCATCTCTTGAGATTAAACTCGTCATCAAGTGATGGCTCCGGAGTTGCCAGATGGGGTGCAACTTCAGCATATACTTTGCTGTATGCGCTCAGGGCAGCGGGCCAGTTGTGATGGCGGGCAACTGGCGGCCAGCTCCCAGCACCGTCGTCACGAACAAGCTTCAGAAACTCACTTCGCAGCTCGTGATCCACATTGAGAGCTTTCAAATTGTCGAGTCCGATTTCCGGAAGCACTTTCTGGGGTGCTGGCTGGCAATACCAGTTTCGCCAAGTATAGACGAGACCAGCGACTGCCAAGAGCACGGCTACACTCAAAAGACTAATCATTGCGACTGGAAATTGAACCGCAACAGTTGTCAAAGTTGAATTGAGTGCTCAAAGAGTAATGTAGATGGCAAAATTTGATAAGAACTTCAACTCTTGGACTGACCACAGCCAAAGCAGCTGTTCAAGCTACATACGCAGATACACGGTCGGCCCATCGCCATACGAGGCATGATCTACAGCTGCTCAGCCAGTGGCTAGCTTGACCAATTTGGTAACCTCCGAAACATTCATGAATTCTTATTACCATTATCAGCCATCGAATTTCTCAACGACTCTCAAACACGCATTGCATTCTTACCTCGCTTCTTTTAGTTGTTGCTTCTGCGGATCATCCTATCCATTTCGTTAATCGCACACCATTGAGCGACGGTCCGCAGTCAGCCTTCAGACATGCTAATATGGCGATTGATCCTGGTCAAATATAGATTAGTTACTAGCCCCCATACGCCTCAGACAGCATGGGTCCCCTCTGCACCCCCCCTACTTCACCGGTAGTGTCTGGCATCTGTCAAGCTCCGATTAGTAGAGACATGTCCTGAAAAGCTGAAACAATGCTGCCTAATAAACCGCTCGGGAGTCATCCTTCGGCAGACCTCGGCCCGGCTACTATAATATAAAACCTATTTTGGCCATGGTCGCGAAAATCGTACGGTAGTCGATGTCATTGTTACAGCTATGCAAACTACCCAATAGATCTGAACCCCGGGCTGTACCTGTGAAGCAAGGTTTACAAACGCCGACTATGCAGTCGCGATGATTCCCTCGCATTGGACACTGGGGGGTGGTGTCTCTGGTGTGAACCAATCTCTTCCGCAGTCTCCGTCGTAAAAAAAGTCCTCAATGACCTGTCTCTTGACAGGCTTTCCGGTAGCCGTCATCGGCAGTTCCTCGTCCTGCCCGAGGATCCGCATTACCACAGGACGCTTCGCGTCGTCCAGCTTGGTGGCGAGGTCCGATCGTACGCGCGAAATGCTCAATTCAGCTCTGTGACTCTGCTTGGGGCGCACAATAGCTCCACAGAGCTGAACTGATTCAGAAACTGGTACTGCGACGACAGTTGCCTCTTCAAAGTACCCAAGTGCCATCAGAGCGCGCTCCACCTCGACCGCCGAGATTACGGAATTGCCACGTATGATATCTGTAATAGTGTTAGTCATAGAAGCAAAGTTATGAATGATGCAGGATCTCACAGTCATCTCGCTCGCGGCCATGGAAAATGAGCTCGTCTCCGACTAGCTCGGCAATGTCGCCAGTCTTGTAGAAGCCCTCATCATCAAAGGCTGCCTTTGTCTTTTCTTGGTCACCCAAGTAGCTAAACAAGGCTCAAATCAGTTTACAGCTCCTATTTCGTATGAGTAGAAACTCAATTGAAGTCACGACTTACCAGAGGAATCTGTCTGGGCTCTTGATAAAAAGTCGGCCATGTGTCCCCTCCGAGAGCTTAACCTCGACTCCGGGAGCGATCTTGCCCAAGGATCCCTGATTAGACGTCAGTAGTTAGAAATCGAATGTCCAGGTCAAATACACGGTTGAAACAACTGTCACTACGAACCTTGATATCAGATATTCCCAGAGTCGGCAATCCCCCAAGCTCAGTTGAGCCATACCTGTTCTGGAAAGGACACCCAAGGACCTCTGTCCAAAAGTCCACTGTGTCCTGGTCAACTAAGCCGCCAATGCTGAGGAAATACGTAATACCGCCAAAGTATTTCGCAAACTCTTTCTTCTTCTCTGGTGTAAAATCCCCGTTTTCTGCAAGGAGCAACTGCCTTATGCCACGCAGCAGTGCAGGGTTGAACACAAAGTGTGTAATGTGATGGTTTTTGAACTTGTCAAAAACGTCGGCCGAGGAAGCGGGCGTGTTGAGAGCGAAAACTGTTTTGCAGGTCAAGAGACCGTCAATGATGTTTTTAGTGCCTCCAAGCCAGTGACTAGCATTGTAGTTGACGACAGCACTTTCGCCCTGCTCGAGAGGACCGGCAGCAAAACAATATCGGCGAAGGACCACGCCTTTGGAGTATCCTGTGGTTCCAGAGGTGAAAACAACAAAGCCCGGTCCGTTAGGGTCCAACTCCGTTCCTTGGCTGATGGATATGCTGTCAAGAGATACTCCTGGCTGATTGAAGGAAATCGGCACGATACGCAGTGGCACTCCGCTGCTACTCTGAACATGATCAATGATTCTCTGCACGTCTGCGACGCTGCCCTGATCAGCGAGGATACAGTTAGAGTTGACCTTGGCAAGCGTGTCCGCTCTGCGCTCAAGCGAGGCAGCGGCATCTGGCGGGACAAATTAGCGGCGAGCTCAATAATCAGAATTGGTGTAGAATACTTGCCCAGAGGTACAAATGCTCCGCCAAGAGCCCGAATGGCAAAAAATGCGACCGCAAACTCGTAGCCAGTCTTGGTACAGGCTGTCTGATAAAGGTGATCGTCGTTGAGCAGTCCCTGCTCGTTGAAGAATGTCACCGGGAGGATCAATTCAAGCTGGCTCCTCGTGTGCAAGATATCTGAAAGCAACTCCGGGTATGTCTTCTGTAGACCGTACAGGTCGTAGATGATGATTCGAGATTGGGGTGCTGCTCTGGCGGCGTCGAGCAGCTTGACTAGCAGAGGGTCCTGAGGGAAGGAAGGCATCATGTCAGAAACAAGACTTGGTGAAGGCGACAATGTGTTGAAACGATGACAGTGTGTAGAGAAAGTGCTCAAGGTTGGGAAGATATTCTAGGATTGAGGAGGATCAAAAGCCTTACGAGGGGCTCCAGAGGAGGCCACCTGAAGTATTACACAATTGCACGTGCAATGCACAGCTGCATAGGGCTCATCACCCCTCGCAATTTACTTGACGAGACATGTATTGGGGACAAAAATTTAGCTATAATTATAAAACCAACTACGATGGACCCTTTTGCGCTGTCTTCTGTGTTCAAGGTTCGGCCGGGCTATTCTGCAGATGTCAACGAGACATTATTCATCTTGGATCAACTTTTCAGGCTCGCTTCGCCTCTCGACAATCTGCATCGTGATGTTGTCCGGCATGACCAAAGCAGCCTAAAGATTATTAGTAATTGTGTGAGTCTGCGATATCCTTGAAAAACGTACCTTGCCGTAGGCAAACGTGTAGCCTTCCGGGTGCTTCCACTCAATGTTGCGTACAAGCTCACACAAGGTGGACTGCAGCATTTGCATGGCAATATTGAAGCCCAGGCACTTTCTTCCGTAAATGCCGAATGGAAGATATTGGCCACGAGCCTGCCTCTGGCGCAGCATCTGCTTGACGCTGGCCGAGTCCTTGCCCCAGCGAAAAGGGTCAAACTTGCGAGCAGTCTCTCCCCACACGTGAGGATCAGTCTGAATGCCGTATGCATGCCAGCCCAGCATCATGCCCTTGGGAACAGCAATGTCCTCACCCAGCACGTACGGCTCGGTTGCGATGCGGTTCGACATGTGGCCAAGCGGCGGATAGAGGCGTAGTGCCTCGTAGATGATGGCATTCAGAAGCGGAAGCTGGTCCAGGTCCTTGAAGGAATAGTCCCAGGGGATAGTTTGAGTAACCTCCTCTCGGAGAAGCTGCTGAATGTGCGGATTGGCCCCGAGCTCCTCCATGGCCGAGTTGAGCGTCGTTTCCACATTTTCGTGGCCAGCAATGAAGAGCTGTTTGTGGTTGCATTGGTAGTGGTACTCGGACATGAGATTCTGCTCACGTGCGCGGTGAAGACTGAAACCGATCTTGTTCTCGCCATCAGGAGGAGGCGGCGATCTGCATCTGTCTTCTGCCAGTCGAAGAAGTCTTGATTGGACCTCATGCAACAGCCTGTCGGAATGGGCGGTAACGGGCCACTTGAAAGGAAGGTTGTCCAAGAAGGGGAAAAGGCCTTTTAATCTTCCCATGAACTTTCGGTTCTGTACTCCAAGGATCTGCTGGATGTTGAATGTTCGGTAATCCATGTCTTTGTCGAACTGAGCATCCAGGAAATATTCGCCCCAGACAGAGAGCGCCCAGCGCCAGACAGGAGGACCAATTAAAACACCGCAATTCTGGCCTTGGGTGTTGGACTGGCTCTTCAGAAGCTTTTCTGCAAGATCTCTGCCCTTTTGGCGGAAAGAGTCTAGTGGTGCGGGAAGACAAAAGCCTTCTTTGAGAAGCTTGCGGAACGTCACGTACTGTTCGCCATCCGAGTCGATGATGTTGATGCCAAAGAGCTTTGCGCCGCTACCCCAGGGGATTCTTTCGGCAAGTCCCATTTTGTTTAGTTTTCGGTCGCTGTTTCTGAAGATTTGCACTAGATACTCTGGCTTTGTCACCAGAATCGTCCAGGCGCCCTCATTCCAAAAGGCCACCACGCCATGCTTCTCGATAATGGGCCGAACAAGCCGATTATACACATCAGACTTGGATGCTCCCCTGAGTACAATGTAGAAATGTTTCCACAGAGGTACTCTGGGGATGTTTCGTGGAAAGTTTCGTGGCATTGCTGTTCCGTACGCCACGACGCCGACGACGGCAGCAATGATACCGAGGACTATCCACATGTTGGTGGATATATCGCTCAGAGCTTCAACGAGGAGAGATTGAAACGAGTTCATTTTGCCAAAGATTTTCAAGTGTACAGATGACGATGGAAAAGAGGCAGCAGTTATGCAGGGTAAATGGATAACTATGTTTGAGGACTGCTGTAAGCCGTAGCGCGCGCCAATAGCCAGATGAGTGTAGACAGCTCTGAAAAGCTATTCTGATCTACTTCGTTTATCCAACGAAGGAATATGTGCTGTGAGCTACCCGTTTTCAATGCTCCGTGAGCGGAGCTGTCTTTGCACTCGGTTGGGGGAGGGGTCGCACGGGGATCCGTCCGATAGTAATTCCGCTGCAGGCGGAAAATTGGCAACTAAAGGATTTGCTTTCTTGGAATAAGTATCCGAGACCAAATGTCTAGTTTGAGGCCACGGAGCCTAGCTGCAGCTGAAAGCTGAGGGTGTGATAGTAATGTCTTGAGGGTCACTAAGACATGGAGCAGCGCGCCGCTCTTCAAGTGCTTAATCTGTCCTCCACCTCAGTCTGCCACCTTTTTGGTACAACTTTTCTCCCCGATCCCTTGATGCTGCATTCCGATCCGCTCCCGTGCATACGCTGGATTCGCCTGTGGAGAGGGAGGCGTGTGTACGCGGGGAGGTGTGCGCCAGATTTGGCACACCCAAACCTCGCCCAACACAAAGAGATGTACCCTGCAAGTACCACGGCGGGAATCAGGTTGTAATAGCCTCTCGTCAAGGCAATATGCCAGCGCACTGAGTCTGTCTCGGCGCTCAGCGGTTGGTGGCGTCTTGTCGGCAATTCATTCTTCAACCACCCATCCAGCTGTGTGCGAGGTCATGGTCCCCGGAGAGCCCTGTAATTGCGGTCGGTGGCGCTGAAACCAGAAATTACGGCGAGGAAAGATGTTTTTCCACAAAGACGGAAAGTATTGAGTATTATGACGTATATCTTGGATCTTGGGCTGCGTGGCAATGAGCATACCAGTGCTCGCACTCTTTACGGATTAGAGCATGCACTGTTGAGTCGCCGAGCGCAGCGACGAGTGTCGCATTTGACAGCTTTACCATTCTCAAGACCCTTTGGTAATCACGTTGGGTCCTAGCTGGCAACATTGACAGGTCCTAGCATCGATCAACCACAAACAAGACTGCTTGCTCAATCCTGATTGCATCAAAGTTGCGCAAAGCTCTTCTTTCCAAAATGCTGTTGCCAGACGTCTCCGATGTTTGGTTTCTTGTGGCCTCGGCCGGAGGTCTAGGCATTTCCGGCTTGTTACTGGCGTCTCGACTCACGATCTGCACAGCTGCTTTTGCGCAATTGCGTCGGCCAAAACCACATGATAATTGGTACCAAGACCAAGATGGCAAGAGTACACCAGAATCAATGGCAAGATTCTCAAACAAAACTCCAAAGCTGCTGTGTCTATTTCTCGCTGCTGTTGCTTTTGGGGCATCCGTGGCAGTATCTGTGCTAACCACCCTGCACCTGGAGTCGCGGAATGGCAAGATTTCTTGCTGGCTTTTGACAATTGGCTGGGTGAGTGGCTCAAATTTTGATTTGTATATTTTCGGATTCTATATCGTGCCCAGCTTCCCATTCTCTTTATTCTGACAAAAGACAGGCAATTATATTGACCCAATCAGTCTCCATCCGCCTTGAAGTTGCCCCTGTACAATGCTACGATGCAGCTCTACGAGTCGCCGCCAGTGCAGTCTCAATCGCACCAGCAATTGTTTTCCAAGGGCTCTTTCTCATCAATCAGCCCATCGTCTCGAGGCGCGTCATTCTAAGTCTTATTGCTGGCAACGCATTTCTCTGTCCATGCGTTGTTCTCACTGGGCTACTGTTTCCAAGGCGTCCCCAAGTTTACCACAATGGCCGAAGAGTTTCTGCTGAGCAGACTGTGAGCGCACTTCAGAAGGCCTTGTTTTTCTGGATGCAGCCACTGATTAGCACAGCCGCACGGCACGGCGACCTGAACCATGACGACGTTCCGTCGATTGAAAACTACGCGCGGGCCAGCCAATTGACGATGCAATGGATTCGTGCAAACCACAAAGGAAATCTTGTCAAGTCGCTTTTCAACACCTACTGGAGAGAACTGATGCTTCTCTGGGTTAGCGTCCTCATCCGATCTATTGTTGGGGTTGGGCCATTCTGGGCCATGTCGCAGCTTATTCAAAGGCTTGAAAGACTGGACCCCGAGGCGCAAACTGAGCCTAGCCTCTGGGTATTTCCCCTTTTGATTGGTCTCTTTACCTTTTCTGAACAGGTTAGTGGTAATTCTCCGAGCCACACAGACTACAGTAGATCTAGCGATCGATCAGCAACGCTAACGGTTGTACCTTGTAGTGGATTGCCTCCCGAATCATGTGGCACTCGATTAAGAAAATCTTTGCACCAGTCAGAGGACAGTTGTCTGCATTAATCTTTGCAAAGGCACTGCGTCGGAAAGATATCAAAGGAACCGCAGATGTAGGAGATAATGATGGGTCGCATGGTGCTGCAAATGCGACTGATGATGACGAAACAACAAAACAGACAAGAAAGGCAAAGGCGCAAGAAAAGGCAGAAGACCTTTCAAAGTCTCGGCAAGCCATTATGAATCTCATTGGAGTCGATGTCAAGCACATTTCCGATTTTGCCATGTATCAAATCTTGATTGTAAGCAGCATTGGAAAGCTACTCGTCTTTTCTGCCTACCTGGTTCAAGTCATTGGAGCGGTGCCATTTCTAGCGGGCGCCGTTGCATGGGCCTCGCTGCTGCCAGTCAATGCCATTGCCTCGCGACGCTATCTCAGCGCAGAGACAAAGTTGATGCGCGATCGTGACCAGAAGCTGGCCGTCGTCAGCGAAGCCGTCAATGGCCTCCGACGCATCAAATTCTCCGCCCTTGAGGCGCAGTGGGAGAGACGCATTCTCGCACGGCGACAACAAGAGCTCAAGACGCTATGGCAGGTATTCCTGGCAAATACCATGGTGTTTTGCTGCTGGGTCACGAGCCCAATCTTCCTCTCGGCTGCGTCGTTGGCCACCTACGCCCTGCTTAATGATCACTTGTCACCGGCAGTAGCCTTTGTCGCAATCGCCATGTTCAGAAGTCTGGAGGCTGCCTTGGCGGGCTTACCTGAGTTGGTGACGGTGGGCTTTGATACAGTCGTCTCCATTCACCGACTGGATGCTTTCCTACACGAGCCCGAGCTACAGCCAACAATTACCAACGGCTCTCGCGTCGCTTTCGAGAATGCGACAATAGCGTGGCCGACCGACCTTCCCGCACCTTTGGCGGACGATTCCGACCACAAGGCTTTTACTTTGAGCGGCTTAAACGCAGAGTTCCCTGAAGGACAGCTTTCTGTTATTACAGGAAAGTCGGGTACCGGCAAGACCCTTATGCTACACGCACTGATTGGAGAAGCCGAGCTGTATGGCGGCCAGATTGTGATGCCGACTCCCCCCGACGAGCCTCCAGCTTGGAACTGCAGCGGCGACCGAGTCGACTCGGGCGACTGGGTAGTCCCAGGCACTGTGGCCTACGTTGCGCAAACAGTCTGGTTGGAGAATACGTCTTTGCAAGGAAATATTCTGTTTGGTCTGCCGTACGTAGCCAGCCGCTATAAGATGGTCATCCATGCATGCTCCTTGGAGAGAGATATTGAAGCCCTGGACGATGGTGATGAGACTGAGCTGGGCGCCAACGGTGTCAATCTCAGCGGTGGACAAAAGTGGCGCGTCTCACTAGCCAGACTCTTGTACTCGCGTGCGCAAATCCTCATCATGGACGACATATTCAGCGCCGTTGACTCTCATGTCGGTCGCCATATCATGCAGCACGCCATTGCCGGAGACATTTGCAAGGGCCGGACACGTATTCTTGTCACCCACCATCTGGGCTTGGTCGCGGAAGAGGCTAGCTACTTTATCGAGCTTAGCAACGGCACCGTGCAGCATTCAGGCCCAACCTTGAGCGACTGCACTGGCGCTGGTTTCAGCGGCGGCACAACCACGCCAAAGTCGGCCTCGAGTGCTTCAAGCAGTATCGGACCCCGGCACTTCACGTCGGATACAATTGAAGGTGGAAGCGGCGCCAATGAAGGAACTGAGAAGAAGGCCAAAAAGTTTGTCGAGGATGAGGCGCGTGAGAAGGGCGTGGTAAAGAGTCATGTTTACCACAAGCTAATTACTAGTGGTGGTGGCTGGCACCTCTGGATTCCGCTGCTGGTGTTGCTGACTATATTCGAGTCGTCAAACTTTGGTACGTCAAGTCACTCTCCCTATAGTTGAAATCTTGTACTGACTCTCTTTGAGGCCGAAATTGGTGGGTGCGAATCTGGACGGCTTCTAGCCAAACCCAGACGCCAGCTGAAAACACGACAAGTGTGGCCGAATACCAAGCAGCGTATTTCCATCCTACGCTGATGGCATTCTATTCCTCCCCCGAGACATCCTCACCTAAAGTATCGGAGCCACATTCTTTGCTCTACTATCTAGGTGTCTACTTACTTCTCTGCGCCGCGGGTGCGCTTGTCGGCAGTCTGCGCTTCTTCTGGTCTTTTCTGATCAGCATCAGGTTCAGCAAAAAGTTGTTTGAAGACGTACTCTACACTATACTTCGCTCGCCGCTTCGATGGATGGACACTGTTCCCGTAGGCCGCATTCTGAACCGGCTGACTGCAGACTTTGACATCTTGGACAGCCGGCTGATGGAAGACATGACCATGGTGCTCGTCCACAGCTTCGAGCTCATTACCATCTGCCTGGCAGCTGTAGTCCTCTCGCGCATCATGATACCGCTCGCGGGGACACTAATCTTTGCCAGTGTTCTTGTTTCCGCGCGTTATCTCGGCGCGGCGAGACCTGTCAAGCGTCTCGAGAGCAACGCAAAGTCACCAGTCTTTGAGACGTTCAATGCAGCGTTGGCGGGTGTATCTACTCTACGAGTCTACCGCAAGACGCAGGACTATACCCGTCGCATCCACGACCAGCTCGACGAATGGGGAACCATGACCCTGCACAACTGGTCGTTGAATCAGTGGATGACGTTTCACATGACCATTATCGGTACAATATTCACCACTGCCGTGGGATTACTGGTAGTGGCGGATCCGACACACTTTGGCGCCAACCTCGCTGGCTTTGCCTTATCCTTTGCTCTCAGCTTCGCCATGTCCATGTCCTTTGCCATGCGCAACTACGCCACAATGGAGCTGGACATGAACGCGGTAGAGCGCATCGCCGAGTATGCCGAGCTGGCCACTGAGGATCTAAATGGCGAGGAGCCGCCCGAGCACTGGCCGCGCAATGGCACAGTCAAGGTCGAGCACCTGCAAGCCGCCTACGCCAGGGGCCTGCCTCCGGTCTTACGCGATGTCTCTTTTGAGATTTTCGACAAGCAAAGGGTTGGAATAGTAGGCCGTACAGGAGCAGGCAAATCTTCGCTTACTCTAGCGCTGTTTCGACTAATAGACACACGAAGTGGCAGAATCGTCATTGATGGCATCGATACCTCGACTCTCAATGTTCAAACCCTGCGATCACGTTTGTCAATCATTCCCCAGGTAAGCAAAAAAGGTTTTGCCCCAATGCCTGATTCTGACGCTAATAATTATACAGGATCCCGTTTTGTTTTCTGGCACCATCCGCAGCAACTTAGATCCATCCAATCAGCACAGCGACGAGGAGCTTCACAGCTGTCTTGCCCGTGTGCACCTGATTGACTCTGATAGCGACCGAAGCATCGCCGCCGAAAGCATGAGCGGTAGCGATGCAGACGACGAGGTATCTCCTACCCCTCAAAACAATGTCAACATCTTCAAGCGGCTCTCCAGCAAGGTGTCTGAAGGCGGCGGCAATCTGTCCCACAGCCAACGACAGCTGGTCTGTCTCGCCAGGGCCATTCTGTCACGTCCCAGACTACTCGTGCTTGACGAGGCCACGTCGGCTGTGGACATGGCTACAGATCGCCTCATCCAGCGCAGTATCCGCGACGGTTTCAACGACACCACGCTCATTGTCGTCGCGCATCGTCTTCAGACAGTGGCCGACTTTGACAAGATACTCGTGCTGGACGACGGAAGGATTATTGAGTCGGGCGCGCCTTGCGAGTTGTGGGAAAAGCCTGGTGGCGCTTTTCGCGAATTGTGTGAGCAAAGTGGCGAGGCTTTGCAGCTGAGAAATATGATCTATGCCAAGAACGCGGAATAGTTGTCACCTATCAAAGCCATCACGTTAATCTCTTTGTCCTTTAAAAGTCCATCTACCTTTTCTATATAATTTCTTCTTCATCTCGCCTGGACTCTTTTGTACTAGCTTCTTAATTCGTCTAGAGGGTCGTTTAAAATTTATTTCGTAACTACACTCCTTGGGTCCATCGCGGTACCTAGTCTCTCCGTCACAGAGGCAAGCACCAAGCCGCCACTACCTAAAGGTCAGAACAGCCGCGAGCGTATCTGGGGCCTCCATTCAGTGTTCAAGGAAGATTGAGAAACACCTCGAGCATCTTGTCGTATTTCGGGGTGCCCATGCCGGTAGTGGGATCCCAGCCAGCAGTAGCATTGAAGCCCTTGTCGTTGCACAAGGCACCATTATTCATCCCACCCTTGACGACATCGTTGAACATTTCCTGGTGCTTGTAAATGGTAGGATTAATGAACCCAACAGGGCCCTTTCCGATTTTGATCCGCTCTTCGTTAATCAGGTTCACCATTGCGCCGATGATGGGCGCACTCATCGAGGTTCCGCCCGTGTACAGGACCTTTTGCTGATACACAATGAAGCCAAAGTCGCCTGCAGCGGCCAAGTCGGGGTATCCGCGTCCCGCACCGTTGTACAAGCCGCCGCTCTCATAGGGAATTTTTCCATCGGTGGTGCTGTAGTTTGCGTAGCCAGGGTCGTGGGATTCAAAGTACCTGTGTTGAATGTCAGTCGCGAATACGACACGATACCACCGCGCTCGCCACGGGATTCAGCATTACTCGAGGCCGCTGTGATGATACTTACCGGCTCACTGCGTCCTTCTGGTACTCGGGACGAGGGAAGATGTTGGAGAAGCCTCCACCAGGCGAATACCAATAGGAAACCATTTCTTCATCGCCAGCATCGCCACCTTTGACAATGGCCGTAGAACCAACCGAGGTCATATACGGGCATGACGACGCCTGATCTGCTGTAAAGACATCACCATTCTCGCCAAGACAGCCTTCCTCGGCAACACCTTTGTCGCCGCTGGCGAGAAACATCGAGGTTCCTTGCAGGCCCAGCTTCATAAACTCGTCACACTGGCGCTGTAATAACCCTGTCAGCATCTGCACCGGATCCGGGCGGAACACTCTCAAACCTTTTGATAGCTCACTGGGTAATCCTTTTCAGGGAAGCCATATGAGATGCTAACCACGTTGGTTCGATTAAAGACACCACATTGGCGCACGGACGGCACGCCGTCAACTTCGGGATCATCGCCGCCCATGTAGTCACAGTAGCTCCCATCAATCGCGTCGAGGAAAAAGTCAAAATAGTTATGAGGATGCGATTCGTCATATTCCGTCTGAAAGTCGACAATCTGCTGTGGCCAAATGAGCGGGTACGCCATCTGGTAATCCAAGGTCGCCTCAGTCCCTGCCTCTTCCAAAGTACCGTTGGCGCGGTCGTGGCCGATAATGTTCACTTCTGGGTGGGTGCCATTGGGAATTTCAGGTGCCATGAGTGTAAAGTACTTGTCCAGATCTTCCTGTGCATATTTCTGATTTTCCGACTGATAGATGCCCATCTTGTTGCTTGGGTCCGCGAGAGTACCGACTGGGATGTTGTACATGGCGCGAAGGCATTTTGGCGTGACAACTTCAGAGCATTTCTTTGAGTTCCCTGGCAGGTCAATAGAATTAGCCTTTACTCATCCAAGGATAGTTCAAATAAACCTCTGCATTCTTACCTTTGTCGTCTATCCAGCCGGACCCGCCGGGTGTCCTTGGCAGTGATTTGCCATGACTACGGCGAGCAAGCTTGTTTCCTCCACTCACGGAGCGTCTGCGCAACATGGCCAGTCCGGGCACGACAAAGTCGACAAAGTTGGAAATGTCATGGGGAAGACTGTATTCGTCCGTGCCAATGTGCTCCAACTCGCTTCTGGGGTGGTGATAGACATGATACCTTGTCTGAAGAATGTTTTCGAGTTTATTAATCGTGGTTGAGAAATGGACGGACCCTCCGCTTTTGGGTACGACAACAGAGTCGTCAGAAATTCCAGAGTCGGCAAGCCAACGCTTAACAGCATCAACAGACTCATCAGCGGGCTTGAACAGCTCCACGACCTGCTCAGCAGTATAATGCTTTCCGAAATTGGGGGAGTCCGGGTCAGAACTAGATTTCAGTTGTGAGTATGCACATGCCGCTTGAGTTTATCTCCTAGCACCTACACGTCCATGAGGTAGGCCATGCCATTTTCCAGATTGCGCTGCTTCAAGGCAACTCGCACTTGAATGCGGTCATTAGCCGGCATGGCGTCACGCTTGACAAAGTTACTTTTGCCATTAGTCTTGCGGCTTTCGTGGACAACATGGCGTATCTGAGTTGAAGGCGCAGCAGTTGCCGAAGCTGCTAGACTAAGCAAGTAAAGTGTGGTCAACTTCATAATGGGACGATAGATGAGATCTTTTAGATACTATCGAATCTGATTTATGAAAGCTTGTCACACCCTCTTCGAATTTGAATGCCGAGTGCGGCTGTCCCTTATAACCAAATTGCAGTAGTTCCTTGCCTTGCCAAGCGGCATTTTACCAGCATCAGGGTAATAAGTCAATCGTATGAGGGATCTAAGAATTATGCCCATCCACTGCTCGATGACGCGTCAATACGAATTTGGTCCCTGTTAGGAAGGTAATGGGGCAGCGGTAATATGAGTTCCAGTAAAGCAGGCTTAATTCCACTTTACTGGGAGTAATGGTCGGGATGGTGACATTGAAGATGGTATCCCTAAAATTAGCGTACCAAATCAACTTGCCGGGCCAATCGAAATTTCAACAACTAGTTGCAAGTCTTGAACTGGTGATGACGCGGCAATGCGAAGTGGAGATTCCTATCAACAAGGTTAAAAGTAGTTAAAGATAGTTAAAGGTAGCGCAACTATAACACGGTAGGGGTCGTTGTCTTTTACCGTGTGTATTTTATTAACAGTGGTGGTGACGGTAATAAGTCGCCGTTTGGTTTTCAAAGCCAACCGCCGAGATTACTCTCGACCCTCGTACACCTATTCGGACTTGATTGGGGCAAGATGATGTTAGCCTCCATCTTCACGGCATAACTGCGCCTAGCAACCAGGCCGGCCAGAGACATGCAGCAGTCAGTTATGTAGCCAAATACAACGACATTTAGCGGACTTTCGAGTCACGCAGTAGAATACTCACAACCAACATGGCAAAATTTGCGTATCAAAAGCTGAACAAAACTATATAGCTTAAGCTCAAGCTGACAGAAATCAGAACGATAGAAGGGAAGCACTGACAGAGTGAATGCGGCGCACAATATGCCATCGAATTGCAGTGGGCTGATTTCAGACAATCATCGGTGTTCCTGTCCACGAATCTTGCACAACTACTCGCCAAGTCCGCTGGAACGCGGCCCGTCCCACTGTCGATTTAACCGATCCGTCACATAACGTTATATCTCTTTTGTACGGAAACAATGGCGTGATCCAGTCCAAGTAAAGGCAACTCAACTTTCATTACCATAAGAGCTATTAACGGGAATATCGGGGTTATAGTGATGCCTCTTGTGTTCCGCCCCATTCATTGCATTGGCTCCTCTAACTAGTTGCTCGTCTCGTCAACCGTCTTGGTCGCGGTGGCTAACTAGTCGATTTAGCGCGCTGGCTGCTAGCGGAACAACGTTGCCGAACTCGGTGGTCACTGTACATGACCAGCAGTTTTCTAAAATCTAGAGCACAGGCTGGTCGGTTATGAAATTTCATAGAGTATATCGCAGCTTGCGTGTGCAATGGAGTTATAGCATGGATGGCATTATGGCATACGTCACTGGGACTCTGCTATCTACAAGGTACTGTGACCACTATTGCAAGCGGGAAGCCAGCAGGCCTCGGGGCTGCATCAATCTATAGAGTAGAGGGTAATGAGTAAATCGTAGGTGCCAAACACCACAAAACAGTACTTGCAAAGTCAACATGTCAATATCATCTATAGCCACAATTACTAATAACGACTGTTTGCTCTGTAATAGGCCTTTGCTTCTTTCAATAGCGGTCAACAAGTGGGCAATACGGGTGTAGGGTGGCACAAGCGATGGATTGGCGAGTTCTCTCGTAACTCAGCCTTGTGCCAGTGACGAAACCAAACCAGTGTTTCTCAACAAAGCCACAAGTCCCAAACCCATTTCTCAACAATGAATTATCTTGTCCGACCGCTGTCGCTGCTTTAACATCCTAGACATTGGCAACTATATCGAAAGTACACGCCCTCCCTGCCTAGCCATCGCTTTGTGTCAGACACTCGAAATGGATATGCAAGCCCCGGCCGGGCTGGCCCACGCACCAGGATCCGTGAGCTAATCCGAACCAGATCTCACAAGTCTTGTTTCTTTTTCCCGCGACACGCAGCGACGCTACGAATAGATTGCAGCAAATAAAAAGGCCGACGAACCGAGTCTCATTGGCGACAGTCCACATAATGGCCCGTCCGCCAGCCGGTCTTAATATATCCTCGAGCAAAAAAACCTCGTTGTTGTCTAATTCCCCCGCTAGCTGACATGGTTCACAACGGCGTCCTTGAAGACTGGTTGTATGTCCACTTTTCGTGTCAACTCGGCGCACGCCATGGCTGCTGTACATTCCTCCGGGGAAGAGAGGCAGCAGAGGATTCAAATGAGACATGCAGCTATGGCGGATACTGGTAGATCCGCATTCCCAGGAATTGGCGACGGGCCGTGTAATGCCTCTCAGCCAACTATGCCGGCACACGGCATACTGACAACTGGTAATTAATATGTGAGGCTGAGTGCTGATCCGCACGTACTGTGCACGCCCATGATGCCCATATGAAGTACTCACTCGGCTGCCACATCTGCACTCCAATATATTGGGCAGCCACGTACCGAGTACACTCCCAGACTCCCACAAACAGCGCTTATTGCGACAGCCACTGGCACGTTTTGACGATCCCCGCTCTTCAGCTCTGTATCAAATGGTGCATGGTAATATTTCTGTTCGGCACCTCTAGTCCATACTGGTCGTTTTCAAATCACGGATACTCCATACGGATACACCTTGCCAGATGCCGACAAGGCCGGCAGCACCCCCTTGCCTGCCTCCAGATGCCGACAGCATAATCTCACCTAAGACCAGCCACCAACAGATGAGGAAGAATTTTCATGGCGCATCATCGGCAAGTCTTTTTTGTTTGCTGATTCGTCGGTGACGAGAGGAAGCCGTCAACAAAGCAAAAACGATGTCAGACCTTCACAATGCTGGAACTTGGCGTCAATCAGCCGTGTCCAGGTTTGAGCGCCCCGAATTCGGTCCGCAGCCCGCGGCGAGCCGATACATCAAAGAAAGGCGAATCTTGGACGCAGAAATTGTTGAGAAATCAAATTGCGTTGATATGCAGCTAGTCCTGTACTAGATTTACCGGTTACCGCTTTCCTAGGCCTTCTTCACCAAAACACCCCAAAATCTGGGCAAAAATGTGAGCGGATCGTCAGTCTCCTCGACATTCTCAAGGCCCTCCCACTCGCCTGCAGCCAAGATGGCACTGCGGATATCTCTGTTCATGTTGCAGCCCACAAATGTGCTCCAGGCAGGATTCCAAAGCGCTATGTATCAGTTAGCCACTATGTTTTATAGTTTGACATGCCGGTGCGCAACGTACTCTGCCCGATTGAGGTCAAGGTATCCCTGCTCTTGCCATGCTCCCAGAAAATGAACTGTCCGCCGGGCTTCAACAGTTTCCAGATTTCCTTCATGATGGCGCGAGGGTCGTTGACGGCACACATGACCTGAATGCTCAAGATTGTATCCATACTGCCCTCGGTCACTCCTTCTGCCCGAAGGATGTCGCTGTCCTCGACACCGCACACGAGAAACTTGTAACGAGACTCGAGAGCGCTAGCCTGCAGCTTCAGGGCAATGTCGTCATTGAAGTTGGGGTTTGGGTCGATGGCGCAGATGGATTCAACAAGATCAGGGTCGAATCGATGAATCTGGTTGCCTGGACCCGGGCCAAGCTCGAGGATCTTGCCTCGGGCCTGCTTGACCAGAGACGGGACCACAGTGGTGCTTTCATATTCGATAAAACCCTCCGCTGAAGCGATGCTGATCAGTAATGGGGTTGAAAGCCGCGGCACAGAGTGTAGCCAATGTATCTCACAGGTTTCGCTCAAGAGGCTAGCCACGCCGTATTCAAGCTGCTTTGTCGGATTCCACAAAGCCGCTAATCCACGGGTGCGAAAGGCTTCCTTGAAAGCAGCCCAATGAACTGTATCGTACTGTTAGCTCGTCTCTCATGAGACCGCCACCGCCACCCCCTCCATTCGCGTACTCGTGATGGCGGGCCAGAGAAGCATCAGCGGCGACCAGAAGCTGTTGAAACGAGTAGGCTTCGGTGGTGGCATGGTCACGGACGTGTATCGTTGACAATTGTCGGATGCTAGAGACTCGTTCTGGCTGATATTTCGATGAAGGGGGGGGTTTGGAGTCGATCGAATGTAGGCGAAGGATTGCGGGGAAGAAGGGCGGTTGATGCAAAAAACAACCACGTCGTGTAACCCCAGCCTCTGTCAACACTTGTCTTGGTATGGCGTCACGTGCTCGGCATGCAAACAGTTATTACCGGACACTATAGGACACTATAGTAACTGTGTGCAAGTTTGATAATTTGTCGATTGGTTCTATGTAGATGTATTACACTGATTTTCCTCTAGGATGCCCTCTGGGCCGACTGCATGGCATGTCTCTGCTTTAAACCGTGGTCCTTGATGAACAGACAGAGGCATAGATGGATTACAGCAAGCACCGCAAACGTGACATAGATCACTCTGAGACTATTCATATAGGCACCAGAGATCAATCGTCGCTCCGAGTCGGTCAAGCCCAAGTCTTTCAACGCAAAAGCAGAAGACGTTAGCCGGGCGATCATCTCGGGGCTGAAGCGGTGTTGTAATTGTGCAAACAGCAGATTGCTTAGGGTAGTACCGGAAACTGGACCAAAAATCGGATTAGCTAACGTAGCATGTAAAAAGGGTATTATAGCCTTGTAAGGGGAGACGACATCATACCTGTGGTGCCTGTTGCGCCACCCAAATCGCGGACGAAATTACGTAGACCAGTCAGAACCGCTCGGTTTTCGGTATCGGAGCCTGCAAGCAAGCCAACAAGCACTTGCAGTAAACGGTAACGTTAGTGGAATTATTCAGAGAGTTGTGCGATCGAGAAAATGACGAGGAGCATTTACCAGGCTGGAGAGAGCAGCCGACCCCTAGTCCATCCAAGACGCCCACGAGAGCTACTTTCCATATTTCGGATGTTTGGCTCAGGAATAATTTTCCCAGCGCAGCCGAAACCCAACAGAAAGCACCAAAGACAATGACTGGCTTATATCGACCGGTGGCCGATATGATGATGCCTGTCAGGGCCGAAGTAAGCCCATGGGCTACTACCATGGGCAGCAGCAGAGTTCCAGCGCGAGCTGGACTTGCCCCCTGAACATTTTGCAAGTAAAGAGGCATGAGAAACAAATTTCCCCAGTATATCCAGCCTATGATTATGTTGGTTCCGATGAGAATATTTGTCGACCGTCCATATCGAAAGAGTTGTGCGGGTAATAGCGGCAGTTTCGCGAACCGCCACTCAATTGTCAGGAATACTCCGAGCAAAACCACTCCAGCGGAAAGCATGCTGATAGTGGCTGGAGAATTCCAATGTAGCCTCGAACCGCCGAGAGCAATGGGTACCTGTTGATTTCTTTTGTCAACGCTTTTTGTAATAAGACTTGGCTGGCGATTGTCGCAATGCTCACAAGAATCAACGAAATGCCCGCCAGGCTAACCACAGCACCTGGCCAGTCAATCAGCTTTAGCCTGCTACTGATACTCGAACCCCCCGCATCATTTCTCTTAGTCGATGGCCACACGGATGACAGATAAGCTATGGCAGCCAGGCACAACGGGCAGACAAACCAAAACGCCCAGCGCCACCCAAAGGACTGGGTGAGGACGCCGCCGACGACCGGTCCCAAGCCGTTGCCAAAAGCCACAGCCATGCCCACCATGCCGAAATAGTAGCCGCGCTGCTCCAGCGTGGTAATGTCGGCAATGGCAATCTGCACCAGTGCGTTGATGGCTCCCGCGCCAAAGCCCGTGCAGGCGCGCGAGACGAAGAGCTGTAGCGGCGTGGTGCAGAAGCCGCTCCACAGGTTGCCGGCGCCCATGATGCACAGCGCCGTCACGAGTGCGGCCTTGCGCCCGAAAATGTCCGACAGGCGTCCATTGATGAGCTGGATGCTGGTGCTCGTGATGAGGAAGCTTGCGCCCACGAGGGAGATGGACGCTCCCGTGTCCAGCGCCGAGGCAATGGCTGGCAAGCTGGTGGAAATGGCCGTCTGGTCCAGAAACGAGGTGAATTGGATCAGCGCCAGAGCGGGAAAAACGGCCAGTAGTCGTTTTTTTGACAGTGCGTGAGACTGGTTGCGCAATAGCAGAGGAGTGGTCTCGTCCATGGCGGCAGACGTGTTGATGCCGCTTTGAACTGACACTTGCCACAACTGTCGTGATATCCAGCAGTCTTCCTAAAAGAGGTTGCTGACAGAATTTTTTCAGCGGTATTTTGTTAAAGGAGGTTGCTGACAAAATTTATTGGGATTCCAATAAATGTGCTTTTTGGCAGCTGAAGTATCGGCAAGTAATTAGTCGGGCAGCCCCAAACCCTGGCGTCGCCTTGTCTCGGTCGTGAGAGATTGTGCATTGCGTAAGCCTTCCCTACAACTGAGAACTTTAGGTGGCTATCCTTCTGAGCACAATATACATCATAGCGGCAATCGTACAGACATGAAGAGTCGTCAGGGGTGTTTTCTAAATTTGCGCAACCAGATAGTACTTGGATTTTCCGAGTCTGGCCTCTGTACTTATGGAGTATCCTCTCCGCGTTACCACCAGTGACCACGTAGACCAGAAAATGCCCTTGTGGTGATTATGCGAATAAAGTCATTCCCTCTATAATTACAGTGGATATTTTGGATGAGTCAGTCGTCTTTTTCGGACAAGACGAAAAATTGAGGCCCATTCTGCCTGGTTGAGATGTTTGCGGCCACAAGTTGGCCCGTCTGCCGCCCCCTGCGCGCCTTGAAGCGGTTTTTCTAATATAGAGGCATTCATTGAACAAGTATTTCTAGCTTGGTTTTCTTCAGTCTTTCGCTCGAGCATCGACCTCATGCGCGATTCGGTGCAAATCTCAACATACGCCCTGGATTGGCACGCCCCATACACTGGGGACAACCAAATTAGCGAATGTTTATGTGTCGAGGTGTGCTAGTAATTTGTGAGTCTGGTTGACTGACGTCGAGAACCAGATCATTACCTAAAAATATTGCGTTGTAACTGTAAATAGGCCAACTAGATACATGGTAGGATATGCACAGTGTAAAAGCTAGTCTCGTGGAAATGGAATTGCATCCCAACGTATCCGACGCAGGTGACGGTCTGGGTCCTTGATATGATTACGCGCGTGCAGCCAACGCCTATTATCCATCAATATAATTGTACCAGACGGACAATCACTTGCCGTTAGATGGACAGTAGACTTTGCAGCCACGCCAGAAGTGCCATCAAGCAGCGTGTCCAACTCACGCAGGGCTCCAGCCGCCGCGGTAGTCTGAGGTTTCAGCAGATCGCGCCGATATCGCATCATTGTGGTTGTTGAGCCGCCTGTCTCGCCAAAAGCCATGATGTTTCCCTCAATCTTTGTCCTAGAGGCATCTTTGATAAACTCTGGGGGAATGGTAATCGTGTACTCGTTGCGTCGCAGAGACTGTCGGGCCTCGGGCGACAGAGCCTCGCCGAGCTTTTCAATGTTCATGGCAGACAGAGTGCCCCCTCCATGTCGGTCGTGCTGCAGCACATGAAGACCAAAGTAACGCGGTGGCGAGGCCTCGTAGCTGCAGTCCGTGTGCCAGGGAAAGTCTTCCATGGTCTCGGAGCGCGCACGATGGTTGGCCGTCTGGAGCGGGATCAGAGTTCCATTGCTCGGACGAACGTCCCAGAACCAGCCCTGCGATGCGCTGTGGGTGATGGGAAGCTGATGACCGTGGTTTTTGTTGAAGCTGCAAACCAATTTCTCGAGAAAGCTGCTCTTTGGGTCTGAAAAGTCAAGCTTAATCTTGGCCATTCCACTGCGCTCCAGTGCTTGATGTACATTGGCCACGAACCGTGGCTCCGTGGCGCTCAACGGGTCAGTGGCCTGGAATTGTATTGTTGATGGCCCCTCATGGCTGTGCCTTTTCTTTTGCACCGTTGAAAAGTAGCAACTTCGTCTAAGTGCGGGCTGGTATAGCAAAGGCCGCTGGATAGGAAGTCGGACCGTGGCTCTGCATACTCGCGAGGACGAATTGGCCACATTCATTGTGCATGGAGAACTGAAATTGACATGTAGGTAACGGCCCCTCTTCTCTCTCTCAAAACAGATTGCGTACAATCTCTTCTTCTTCTTCAATCATAGCGCCCAATTAATATTCTGTCCGTGACGTGTACGAAGTACATGCACCATGGACCTCAAAAAGGTACGTAGCTTTTCCTCTCACCTTGTCTCCAGCTGAAGCGTAGGGCCACCTTTTCCATTGTCTCAGTCTAGCTGCAGCCACTTTCCATATTGCATAATAGTCAGACATGCACTGATCAACGACAGCTTTCCACAAAAGATCAGTAATTTTGCGGACATGGACAGTGCGTCGCCGGCGGAGCACGGGGGAGTGGCCGCACATTGCAGGTGCCTTGTTGTTGTCTCTCGCTGCACCCCTCTAGCTGGACCAAGTCACGTCCATGTCACTACTTTCACCGAGCTATGAAACATGCATGAGAAGCTCAACACTGTATCATTTTATGCTGTCATCGTCCGCCCCCCCGATAACGTTGCTTCGGCGATGAATTCGACTCGCTGCGTCGTCAAACTTCTGAAACTGTCCAAATAGCTTGCATCTTTTGCTGTCAGCCTACGCAGATACCCTCAATTGATCAGCAATGCATCGATCCTTCCCCAGTCCAGCGAGCAAAGAGGTGGGCGAATTTGCTCCAGCTGCAGCTCGCCCATGTCCTGAGCACAGAATCAACACTTGGCTGAAAAGATTCGTTCTCGTTTCTTTCGCAGTCTATCTATGCGCTCAATTGTCTACACTCTTTCCCTTCCGAATCTCTATTCCAACAATCTCATATTCCTCATTCGACTTGCACAAAACACTATTGTCTGTTCCCTCGGCAGAGCGAGCACGCGAATGGAGTGCCTATTACACAAACACTAGTCATCTTGCAGGAGAGGGCTGGGAACAGGCCAAATGGACGCAGGCAAAGTGGAAGGAATTTGGCATTCCACAAGTCGAGATTGCATCTTACGACACCGACCTTCCCGCACCACGAGCCGAAAACCAGCGTGTGGCCCTTCTTCAGGGCGACAAGGTGCTCTATGAAGCGCCGCTGGTGGACAATACCAATGCCAGCTTCGCGCCGGCCTATTTTGGCTTTTCTGCCAACACTAATATCACGGCCAGATTCGTATACTGCAATTTTGGCAGCCAGGAAGACTTTGACGAGATTGCACGATCTGGTATCAGTGTTGCCGGTAAAATTGGTATATTGAAGCTTGCCAATGCGTCACCAACGCTTCAAGCGAAGGGACTGGATATCTTTCGTGGTATCCAGCTTAGCAATGCGGAGAAGGCAGGCTTAATTGGAGTTATTCTCTACACTGATCCTCAAAACGATGGCACGATTACCGAGGCGAATGGATACAGGCCATTTCCTGGCGGCATCGCGCGCCCGCTGACTGGAATCGAGCGAGGCGGTTTTGGCAACTCTGGTATGCTTGTTTTGTGACTGTGTACGACAAGATGACTTTTGTAACTAATTTGTTCAACGCAGAGGACTATCATGAAGGGTTGCTGCCCAAGATTCCTTGCATCCCTGTATCTGCTCTCGACGCGGTTGAACTTATCAAGACGCTCAATGGAATCGGTCCGTCGGCCAGGAAGATTGGCGGTCGCTGGCTCGGCGGCGCACTCTACGTTCGTGGCGTTGGCTACCATGTCGGACCTTCTCCTGAGCATCTCACCATCAACTTGGTGAATAATGCTCCCGTTGTCTCCTCAAAGAGCCACAATGTGATTGGCACGATTCCGGGCCATCTTGACGACGAAGTCGTCATCATCGGCACCCACCGTGACGCTTGGGGTCCCGGAGCAGGCGATCCCGGCAGCGGTTGCGCGGCCATCAACGAAGTCGTCCGCAGCTACGGAAGTGCGTACCAGCAGGGATGGCGACCGCTCAGAACGATTATGTTTGCCAGTTTCGAAGGCGAAGAGTTTGCCCAGATCGGTTCTCTGCTGTGGATTAAAGATCACTTAAAGTGGCTCAAAGCCACAACTGTCTCCTACCTCAATGTTGTTGTCGCCGCGTCTGGATCTGTGTTCCACGCCAAAGCTAGCCCTCTCTTGCATAGAGCTATCTGGAACTCAACTGCTCAAATTCAATCTCCTACAATGCCAGATCAATCGATTCTAGACGTATGGGGCGGCTCCATCGCTCCGGCCGGCGGCGGCGATGCCGTTCGCTTTCAAGGCCTACCATGCATCGCGACCGTGGATATTGGCTTCTCTCCCGGCTTAGGAGATGCGGTTTTCCCGTATCATACTGGTTTCGACAACTTTGCATGGATGGACCGCTTCGGCGACCCCGGCTGGAAGCAGCACGTCGCCAGCGCCAAGCTTATGAATCTCATCGCGGCGTACATGATCGAGTCTCCAGTCATCAACATGAGCGCCCGAGACTACTCTAATGAGATACAAATGTGGCTGGAACTTATGCGCGAGCTCGGTAAATGGTCTTCTGAAGTTGATCTCTCTGGGTTGATGGCGGTTGTAGAGAGATTTGCCCGGGCAACGGCGCTCTTCGATCGCTATGCCGATACTCTTAGAGCAGCCCCGGAAACGTGGTGGAATGCCGCACGGCGCTACACGAGTGCCGACAGCCTACTGACCAAAGCTGTTCGGGGAGTGAACAAGGTCTATATTGCCTTGGAGCGTGAGTTTTACTACGAAGGCGGTATGGATGGGTACCACGGCCTTCACCACGTCCTTTATGCACCAGCGGCCTGGCACAACACCGCATATCCGATGCCTGGTCTGGACAAGAGCCTACGAGAAGGAGATTGGGGGAATGCCAAGGTGAGTTTGACTAGATTTTCACGGGCTATATGCTGACATAATCCGGCCTTAGAAATGGAGAGACGTGCTGATTGACAAGATCGGCAATGCTGCGAGGTTGCTCGAGGATCATCTCGCAACTGTTGGACACAATTAGCCGTTGGCTGTTGACCGAAATGTGCGACTAGGGGACAAGACTAGAACTTGGTAGATGAACAGTGCAATCTGGTAATATGTTCTAACCCCCTGTGTTTACTCTTCTTCTACACGTGAGCACGAATGACAGAACGGCCCCGCGAACTTGCCGATTGAGTCAAATTTTCAGAGTCAATTCTCTGCAACAGCTCTCTACCATGGTCGGCAAAGAGAAAAAACCCTGAAGTTTTGACTAGTGAGATGATGTAGAAGAAGCCAACGGTGACCAAGTATGGTGCTATTTTGCGTTAGGTGAGTACGACTCTGTCAGAGCACAACCGCGGTGTTGTGCTACGCCGGAGGCGAGGAGCAGCCTCGACACTGAAGATGCGCAGATTATTCAGCGTACGCTGGACACTACAATTGATGGCCATTTCAACGCAGTTGACACGAATGGCATTCTGGCAGGTGTGGAGCATTCGAGAAACGCCCGCCTGGCCGTCTGGTCCTGGGCGTAGCAGCAATGGACGCAGCTCAAAGCCTCCATGCTAATAAAGGGGCTTGCGTACGGTCCCGTGCTGTGGGTGTCGAATACGAGGCACTCTACAAGCCGAAAAGAAATGCAAAGAGTTTGAGCGATTGATGAAAGAGCGAAATACTCGAGGTCTGGAGCGCCTGCGCGGACTTGTGCAATGGGAAGAGCGAGACGCCGACGACCCAGAGAAATGGCTACAGCTCGATGAGCGTTTGAAGCTGTAGTCTATGAGGTATACGGAGTACAACAAGGAATGTCGATCTTGTCCCGCCTAGCATTGTACCTTTTTAAGCATCAACGCTCGTTTGGCGTTTGCATATTTATGTAAAGACGGCGGCCAAGGTGGCAGCAGCCTTGTGTCAGGTCGGGCAAGTGCATGAGCGGATATCTTGTGCGCGTGCGTCAACAAGATCAATGCCTTTGACAGCGACCAGAATTGCTTGCATACACCCACTAGACTGGGAATGAAGCACGATGCTGTGGTGGCCTGCAGGGCTGACCAGAAGTTTCGAGGTATACGGGTGAGAGGTGTTTGTGAGAGGCCCTGAGTTTATCTAGCAGCTGTATTGGAGCATTAGTCTTCTAATTAGTACAAATGTGCTCTCCCTCTGAAAATGTGAAGCGCAAACAATTGTTGCAGCCGTCGGGTGCATTCACCTAAGGCAGCGCTCTCATTGGCGGCGTGGCCACATATACCCACTTTTGTCGACTTCAACCTCTGGCACAAACAGGTGACAGCCCAGATAGCTACAGGCAAGCAGCTTTCACATCACCAATCAGCTCTTAGTGATGCATATCACCAAATCCGTTGAGGGTTTTATTCGGAAAATCCAGCAAGATAGGATTCAAGCAAAGGCACATCACCTATATCTATTATAAACTTCGGCGCTACGGTGCAACGGCCGGCAGCGTAAACCCTTGTTAGCAACGGAACAAAAAGATCCAGCAAGGTAGCCAACAAGGCCGAACATCCCCAACGCCCACTATGCCAGTATAGCAAGGTCCGTGACGCTAACGAGCTTTATTTGACAGACCTAGTGCTTCGCCACTATAGTCCGCTAAAGCCCTCGTCCTTGTCCATCGCGAGAAGATCTATTTCGTTAGCCTGATGTGTAGCCGCCACACTCTGGAGAGCCATTCACTTCAAAAAGTTCCCCCATTCCTCGTGAAAAGACTCGATGAGGCCATTATCAGGCCCTACTCAACATAAAATTTAACGTGACGGTGAGTTTGGTGGCGTTCATGGCTGCTGTGAGGCCAAAGGCTTAACCTTAACATTGATTTAGTACGCCATAAAAGGTCGCGGACGTCCGAGAAAAAAAAGACCAAACAGATAGCCATAAGCAAAAGCTTGCATAAAACCACAATGGCTCAGTGGAAGGATTTACCATACGAAATCCAGGAACTGATACTTGATCACCTTTTCCGCCTATCAAGTCCAACAAGCAGCAACAACAAAGGAGGCGCGGTTGGCAGGCCTTTACAGAGGACGACGCCGGGCTGTATCGGATACCTGACGACTTGTAAAACCTGGAAGCAAATCCTGGAACCGCGCATATACCAACACTTGTTCTTTGCGTCGTCAACCCTTGCAATCTTGAGGCGACTCAACTGCCACCAACAAAATTTCGTTTAGTATATTTGGCTAGCAATTGAGCTGCAGGGGTATGACTGCCCTGACTGTATTGAGTTTAATCTTGACGATAGTGCAAGAAGACAAGTCGATGCAGCCTTGGTAGACACAACGCTATGGCAACTCTTTTACCTGCTTGGTGGATGGAGCAGAGAAGGGTTTGCGAAAGCCGGCGATTTGACACTAGAGATCAGCGTCTTCTCCAAGAGCGACATATGTCTTGTGGAACCATCTACACTTCGACTCGTCCCCTTTCACCCCTGCCGGGGAGTTGGAAATCGGCCGCCCTAGGCTAAACGACCGCGGCCACGGCTGGAAAAATGGAGAACTCATGGGTCCCCATGAACTACATTCAATTGAGGTCATCACGCAACGTAAGAGCAGTATAGATGGTCATCTTGAACTACAACCAGTCCCAGCAGTCAAGAAGTTCATAATCAGGCGCCAGACACGGCGGCAATTGCCAATAGGCACACTCGAAGCTATGCTCGAAAAGCTGCCTAACCTAAATTCCATCGTATTGGAGCCTTGGAGGTCTGAAACTTGCTTCCCCGAGACTGGGGCCTATCCTAACGATACAGGTAAGTCGGATCAAACATATTCTCGATGTGGTCCCACTAATACTAGGAACAGTATTCAGTCGATACATTCTTCGAAGCCTTCCGAATACATTGAAACACCTTATTCTTTTTGAGGACTTCAACGAGGACTACTGCCGTGTCTATGCGACTGATCCAGCAACTGCTGAATGGGTGTGCCGTCCGGAGCTGCATCGGACGCCATCAGTTTTGATCGCCCAGGCGCTAGCTCAAATATTCGGGGTCGAGAAGCTTGCAGCATCGTATTTGATTGATGCACATGATTTCTTCACGTCTGCCATGGATTACACGTCGACCTGGCACACGTTATCGTCCCTTTATCTGACTTCACGACAGCTAGTGCCAGAAACAGACACTCGTCGCATCGACGCCATCTTGGCACTGGCAGGGCAGGTTGCACTGCGCATGCCCGCGCTGGATACCATGGTAATTTGGTATGGAGCCAAAGGAGTTGCGAGCGAGTTTCGCTATGAGGTAACGGATGGGCGAAACGCTTCTGTGCAATGGCGAGCAACATTCGGCCTTCCATTCACACCAGAAGCGCTAGAGGCGTGGCGAAAAGTCGCAAATATGCGCGGCCTGGAACTGACGGTCAAGACGAGTCTAACGCTGCCGGCGGACGAGTTTGAGGCTTATTCACATGGGGCAGTCATCTCTAGACTGGGGCTCGTCGGGCACGTAATTCATCCGGTGTCGCTGGAGCAGATATGCTGCGAGACTCGTCGTTATTGGTTCAAGTAGAAGAACATCCGGCTGGGCGCGGCGTGTTTGTGAGAGGCCATGTCGCGGAGTAGCTACTTCAAGCTAACTACCAACTACATCTAACAGGCCCTGGCCGCAGTTTGCATCTCCCGCGTGGTATTGCTGCAAATGCTTCAAAGCTACATGGCTATCTAGGTCATTGCTCTTCTTGACCTTCTATCTTTGTTTTTCGCCCAGTCTCTTTTTTTTTCGTTCTCTTCTTCTCTCTGACCAAACCTTCTTCTTCCAACTAACGTCTATTTTCACTTGGGGAGGACTGTGATTGATGCCGACTGGTTTCTGATCCAATTGACAATAAATACAGATTAGACAATGCCTCATTGTCTAGCTCAGCTGCACGCAGCTGCACACGGGAAAGCACTCTAGCATCGCCAAATAAGCCTCACTGGCTGCTAATCCTGGGCGATGTATCCACGAGTGTAACTGAATGTGGAAGTTTTGCGATGTAGTTGATCCAGCCTCAGCTGTGCGGGAGGCCTGAACTAGCAGATTCCGGACCCCAGCCTAAGCCACGTTTTCAGAGTAAGGCTGACGATGCCGATTTCAACACCCGCCCACGGGCCGCAACAGTTATATACTCTGGCAAGTCTGGTTCTGGGCCTTGATCTTGGCGTAATGTGGTTGGGCCGTGCGACGTCGCTGGGCTGAAATATTGACAATGTATCGATGGTGTGGCTTATAAGCTGAGGCATGAGCTGTGCAGCCCCGATGCCAACTACTTTACAAAATGGGGTTGCGCTGAGCAATGTCGACATGTCGGGCTCGAGCCGGTGAAAGGGACAGCAACTATATGAAAAAGCTTATATAGTTGGAGAAAGAACGTGTTTGGGAAAACGAGCCAGCATGCTTGGCAGACGACACGGCATCGTCCGCCTTTTGTATCCGACAACACCAACCATCATGCTTTTTTCCTCAGTCTATGCGCCACTGGCGGTGCTTCTCCAAGCACACCATATCCTAGCCACGACAGGCTGCAACAACGATAACTGCGCCCGAGCCGTGACGGGCACTCGCCGGGGCGATGCCTTTGGGACTATGGCCAGGGCCGACTGCAGCCGCTTCATGACCAAGACGGTGACAGGCAGCGCCGTGTAAGTGGCCAGTTGCAACGGGTCAATGCTTGCAGCAAAGCGCGATCCACAACATCTCCTCGAATTCTACCAGTTTTTGACATGAAATTTCTAGGACCGTGACAAACACCTTGACAATTACTGCGGCGCCCAGCCCTCCTGCTATCACTATACTCAATCGCGACGTGGCGGTGCCGTCGTATGCTTCAGCTTGCTCCGGCACCAGTCGCTACTCGAGCGCATGCTCATGCTGGGGCATTACCGCCAATACCATTACTGTTCACCCAGTGAGCTACTATGTTCGTTAATCGTAATCGCCAAGATTGAGCTAACTCCTCCGATTTAGACTTCTGTCGTCACTGCCACCGTCACCGTCACTCAGACACCAGACCCGACTTACACGCCTCCGATCCCAACTAGTTACGAAGGCTGTGTCTACCCCCCCAGCGACTCTGGCGAATTTGATCTTCTCGATCCTACCTCGGCTCTTCCCATCGTAAACAATGGCAGCCTTGCAATGGTTGTCCAGGAGGTCAAGGAGCCTTGGGTGCCTGTCCGCTACAAGACTGTAAAGGCATCTAGCGCACCGAATGGGTATCTATTGCTGAGCACATTTGCCCTTTTCTCTGAACTAATACGGCTTCGTTTGTAGAGTCTACGATGTTCAGCTGGTTGCGAATGGTGCGCCTCTGTACCTAGCCATTTACAAGTCCGGCAAGGTTGGATTTGTTAGCACCAGGTAAGTATTCTCTCAACGTTCTGCCACTGGGCTTTCTGACCGCAACAGCTCCAACGGCCAAACCTACACCGGCAACGGAGATGATCAATATGTCACCTCCGTCTTCTCCTTCACCTGCAAGGGCCGCCTCACTGCTGGTATCGTCGGCGGCAGCGAGTTCCACTTCTCCGTCGCCGCCGACCAGCACATTGTCGCCACCTCTGGCAGCGCGCGCAAATCCAAGCGCGATATCCCCGTCCCCGATGGTTTCTACGTGATCCCCTCCAACATCCCCGGCGCGCCTCCCGGCCAGCGCTGCCCCTCCGGGCAGACGGCTGTCTCCAATGGGGTCCCGCCGACGGCCAACGGCTGCGGCGCCAAGGACGGCATCAAAGTGCCGAACTTGTCCTTTGGCGAGTGCTGCAACGACCACGACATTTGCTTCGGCACCTGCACCGAGCAGTTTCGACCCTGCAACAAGAAGTTCCTCGGCTGCATGACGCAGTCGTGTCTCAAGTTTGCGCCCATCCCAAAGCTGTACCTCGCGTGCAACGGCGCCGCCGCGACGTACTATCTGGCAGTCGAGTTCTTTGGCAAAAAAGCTTTTGCCGCAGCAACCAAAGAGCATTGTGATTGCAAGTGTGAGGACAAGAGCAAGACAGCTTGCGGCGACAAGTGTGTCGACACCAGCAACGATCCTGAAAACTGTGGAAAATGCTACTTCCATGTAAGTCTGCTCTACTTCATCGTACGGTCTCTTTTCTAACACGATATAAATAGTGTCCTTCGGGATCCTGCACCAACGGCGCATGCTCCTTTAACTCCTGTTCCGGCAGCGTCTGCGGCGCCTTTGGTCCCTGTGGTCCTGGTGGAAGCTGTGTCTGCGCTTCTATTACTGGAGGCAAGGGATTCTGCGTCAACGGCCAAACTCCGTGCGACGGCCTCTCTGGCTGTGGCACCAGTGCAGACTGTCCCCTGGGCAGTGTGTGTGCCGTAGGAACCTGCTGCGCGCGCAATGTTTGCATCACGACGGATGCTTGCGGTGGATTCAAGAGCCCGCAGAAGCGTGCGTGGCTGAATGCCACGATTGCTGAGCCGATGAGATGGGTTGACAGCTTTTAAAGACTACGCGCTCCCGTACGTTGGCATATGAAAGTCTTCTATCAAGACTATTCGGAAGCTTCCACTCAATCTCAAGCTTTTTGTAGTGATATCAGTCTCAGGTCTCCCCAGTTCGCAGCTTATTACTCGCCTTACAAAACGCTGCCCAGACCAACGTTCTCAACTTCTGTGAATTGGCTGTCCATCACCGTTCATGTAGCCCTTGGCAATAAAGATACGACACAGAAGCTCTCTGATCCAACCTTCCTTTCGCAGATTATACTCTATCACAGTCTCGCCCACGTCGTTTGTCGCAGCAGCAGCCTCGCGCTTGACCCGCGCATACGCCTCGCGATCCTCCTCATGCTCGCGCAGCCAGTCCCTCATCAGCAAGTGCCGGACCGTCTCGGGACACCCGCGGCCCCAAACATGCAAATTGCACCAGTTCTCGCTATAGTAGAGAAAGTAGTGGTGATTGTGCCACAGCGGCTCACGGGCCCTAAAGTGGAAGCCTTGCGCCTCGAGTGCCGGCACGTACGAGTCCTCGTCGTCAATGTCGGCCACCGTGAGATCAATGTCAATGACGTCCTTGGCAGGCAGGCCAGGGGCGCTGGTGGAGCCGACGTGGGAGACTGTGAGCGCTGTGTCGCCGAGGGCGGCGCGGATCTTGGCATCCAGGATGGCGAAGCGCCGAGGCCATTCGGGCTTGGGCTCTTCAATGGCCAGTGGCAGAGCCTCGCGGCGTGGATTGACGCGCTCGACTTGCTCGGGCTTGTACTCGTAGTGTTTGAGGATTTCCTCAACGGAGGGATTGAGTTTGGCAGCGGACATTTTCTATCGTTCTTTTGTCGTTTACTTTGTATTCACTGATCACCGTTCGAAGGGCTGTTTGGCAGTCTGTGCAAGACTGCTACGGCAATGGTATGAAAGATGGCGAATCGAACCCCGACATCAGCGAAAGGCTGCGAAGGAGGTCTATTTGTATCCAATGTTCGGGCTGCCCGCCTCATAAGCCAGCGCTGTTGAATTAGCAGCAAATAATGCCAAACCAAATCGGCAATCTTCCTCTTTGTTAGGCCCTGCGCCAGCGTTGCTGGCGCTTTTCCCTATTAAGCACGCCGGTGATGATCCACGCCGCCGGTGACTCACGGGCTCCCTGAGCAATTGAGAAGCATAAATAGGCGGGACCACCCATCTTTGATCTTCCTCTCTCGCATACATTCAGTCCACCAACTAGCCTCGCTGTCAGCCGCCCAGGACGAGTGCCAGTACCGCACCATGCTGACGCACTAACAACCAAGTTGCCTGTTTAGGCTCGCCGAGCAAATCAGTTATAGCCGTGGCTATATCGGATATATATAGTATTACTCTAATACTTATCTATATAATCGTAGCTCTACTATAGGATTTATGTACTCGTCGTACCCGAAAATCACACTGAAACATGAAAAGGGGGAAAAAGAGTAATCAAAAATTCACGATTCAATTTGTAAGATTATAAATATAAGCAAACAATTCCCGCGATGCGAAACGGCCAACGGAGCGCATCACCACCGTAGTAGTGTTTTTCTAGCATTTCTCCTCGACTAGCTACACCTAGATACTTACTACTAGTACGTACATCTTTTTTTTTTTATTGTTTTCTTCATAAAACATCCAATATAGAGAAAGAATATCTACCTAGAACACTACATCAATTCGAGGACATGCAGCGTTTTCAAAGCCACGGCTCAAATATGATGGCATGCTATAGGCTCAATTCCAAGTAATGTCGTACGTTGGCATAATGTCTCTTAATTGACGACTGGTAGTAAGCCACTGGTCCATATGCAGAGATGGAAACACATGTGTATTTCCACGGCAAATAATAGTACACGATTGACGGCCATGTTTAACTTAACATCATCAGCATACTACGGCAGTAGATCTCCGAGACAAAGTCTCCCAATGAAGTAGATTGCGTTTCTGACGTCTATTACAGCGAGCATGCATTGCGGTGGAATATATCAAGATCCATAGATAGTAAGCCCAGGCATAATGAACTTATTAGTATTATGTTTTACTTACCAGGAATCTATGTCATACGAGGCTTTACCCACCGCTATAGCAGCTAGGTAGTCGTCGGGTTTACAATGAATTGCAACAGAGAGGCGTCGCAACTATCCACGGCTGTCGTACAGGTTCCTTGAGATGTTCTGCCTAGTTTCCCCATGTCTGCTGAGTGCGAGCGACTATTCTGCGCGTAGGGCAGATGGTGTCGCCGCTTCAGACCCGATTGGAGGCCAGCACAATAAAAGTGACACAGACCAAGTTGTCTTGAGCTGACGAATGGCAGCGCATCAAGGTGCGGAGATTGGCCTCCGCGGAAGTATCCGGCGTATAGTTCTGGAGCCCGTGATGGACTTGTATATTGAATCCTTTGTGGAGCGATATTGCATCAGTAAGTCGTCGAGCAGGTCTTCGGCCCGGCCTGATAGAGTATGTGGACAATGCCGGCTCGAACGGCAGAGGCTGGAAGAGGAATCATGAATATTTAAGATGCATGGCCGTCGTGTTTAAAAATCAATCTTTGCTCTTGGTCAGCCCAAGACATCACCCATTTCGCCCTCGCATTCAACATCTCATCTAGTTCAAAATGAAGACCGCCAGTGTTCTTATTGCTTTGCTGTCCGCCCTTGCAACGGCCAGCCCAGCTCCCGAATTGTTGGAAGTATGAGCCTAGGTACACCCGCCGTAAGTTGCAAGGAATTGTGGCTAATCTTACGTGTTCCGTATCTGGTAGCGTCGGTGCCTCGCAGATGGCACCGAGTGCGCAGGTCGCATCTTTGAATGCTGCAGTGAAGTCTGTCAATGGCCAGTAGGCTCGAGCGTTCGAAAATGTCTCCCGCGGGATGATTGCCAACTGTGGGGGGGGCATTGTCAGAAGGGTTCTGACTGCTGTGTAAGTGAATGTCCAGGCCAGCTACAATCAATCAACTCCACATTTTCTAACATAGCAGATAGAGTAGCTTGGAATGCCGAGTAAGTGGAATGCAATGCTGACAAGAAGTTTGCTGACGCTGGCTATTCAGAATCACACATGCAAATAAGGGGCGGCTGTGGGATGAGAACAAAGCTCATATGCCCGTCTAAACCGTGCTTCTACTGCTCAAGGGTTAGGAGTAGGCTTGTAAGGGCTAGCGGCTCATCAAGAGGCGATTCGGGGTCGGTTCAGATAGTCGGATAGTAAATGAATGAAAAAAAGCTTGGCAGAAAGACCGCGAAGTGATTAGCCGTAAGATCAGAAACCAGCTAAATGCTGGGCACACTTGTCCGGAACCGCCCGGTAGCGGGGCCGGGATTGCATCTGTTCTCTGCCTCAAAGAACCCCACCAATTTCCAATCATGCGATCGCGATCACCGTGCCCTGTGCCTGGGGACGGCCATCGAACGGCATCACTCCCGCGCAGCGCCCTGATGCGCGGGTAGACACCAGCAGCTGCCATCTCGCGCGGCGCCGTTGGCAAAGGAGGCTTTGTTACGCTTACGTTGTAGTTTTGCGGTTGGTGACGGGGAAATACCATGAGTCATTTCTAAACGAATGTAGGCATTTTTGTCCATTTGTTCGTGCTCCTTGCTATCCATGTTACCGAGTCGGTGACTATACCCAAACCCCACCAATTCTGTCTATGCGCATCACTCCGAAGGCGAGCAGAGGCAAAAGCTACCAATAGAACGAAGCCGGAGACTCTGAAAGCAAGCTCTCTTCGCTCCTAACGTGAGGCTACTTGCTTAGCCTTTCCCTTTTTTTTTTTAATTTCTGCATGTGTTCGTTACCAACTTCACGATCCAGTACATTCAGCCAGCGTCTGGGCACATTCCAGATCAGATGGGTGTCGGTTTTCTATCAGTGTGAGGTCATTTGATGCGAGCCAAATCAAAATGAGTACTGAAGAGATACTCAGGGTTCCTCATGTGTAGATTGACGTCACTTTGTGGTAATGTGTGAATAATCAAGTCTCATAGTTGAACGCGTTCGGATGCGATACTGCAAGTCAAGACAGCATATTCTACCTGGAACTCCCCCGTGCGTATGTACCTCATCTGAACCCGCAAAATCCGCAGCGAACCAATTCAATTCTCTGCTTATGCGCAATCATCCTCTGCATCCTCATTGATTTCCAGGGCACTCAAAGTAAAGCCTCATATGTGAGCTCGCGGTACTCCTTCGTCGCCACTTTCCACGCATCATCTCGGCCTCCGACCTCATCTCTCCAGTCCAGCACCATCTTGACCTCTCCAAAGTAGTTTACATCTCCCATCTGCACAAAGCCCAGCTTCTCAAACAGCGCTCGGCTTCCCTTGTTCCCTTGCTGTATCTTGACCATCAACTCCTGCAACGAGCTCTTCGGACCGCCCTGCGCATATTCGTCCAGGATTGCATCTGAATTCGTCTGCACATAGACCAAGAGCGCACGCACGGCGGCTTCGCCGTACCCTTGGCCTCTGCGCTCCTTGGCGGCAATCATGACGTCGACCTCGCCCACGAGAGCGTCGCCCGTTGCGCCTTCACTTTCGTCCCCATCGCCTGGATAGAGGAAGAAATTCACGTCGCCAATCATGTACGGGTTGGCATCTTGTTTTTGCGCAGTGATTGTCGTCTGCGTCGCGGCGACGGGCTCGCAGACGATGAATGTGAGCTTGTCGGCAGACGTGCGCCACGACTGCTGATTCTCGTATTCCTCCTCCAGTGTCATCGGCTCCGACGCCGTAGCTTCTTGGATATCCTAGAGAAGATCCATGAGCATGCTTCATCCAATGACATGCCTCACGGGTGGCAAACGCACGGGGTCCTGCATCCAGCCGTGGTAATTGACTACGTGGTGCGCCTCGTAGGGCACAAGAAGCGTCCTGTCAGCAGCTATCGCTGTAAAATGGGGTTAGCACCTATGAAGGACGGATCGAAAGAGTTCCTTTACCCGTATTCTGATTTACCCTCATTCTTGTATCGCCTTGCGCGAGAACATTGGTTGCTCAAAATGGGCGACACCAAGAGAAAGTGGATATCAGGAGAGGCAAAAATGCAACTAACGAAGCATAGCCGACACCAAATCAAGTCAGCACCCTAAAAGAAGGAGTCGCTTTGTAAATTTAAACAACTTGTACACTGAAGTTGATGGATTTCAACTAAAGTGTTACCAGACTCGAGGGTTTAAATTTGGATGCTCAGTAGTGGTGCAGAGTGAAAGCGTGGGTAGCCACTAGTTACTGAGGATCTGTTCACGGCTCGCCAATGAAAGTCAAGAAACGTTCGTGCGTGGGCCCATCCTGAATGCTACAGGAAAAAATACACTATATTACAGAAAATTGCCTCATCTGGCTCATCTCGGCGGCGTGTGCTCCACTGGGAGATCAGTGTCGAGCAGCTTAGCGACTTGCGCCTCGCCCATCCTCGCCTCCATAGCCAGGAGTTCCACCATCTGATTCATCTTTGACTTGGCCATGTTGTTCTTCCCCAGATAGGCCTTGAGCTGCTGCAATACCTCTGCGTCTGAGACGTCGCCGCTGGCCATAGGCGGGAACAGCGTCAGGTGCTTGTTGGCCCGGTCGTGGTTGGAGTTGCCTTGGTTACGAGTGCCGTAGGCGTCATCGGCGTCAGGATGAGCGTAGGCCACGGCGCGACGGTCCGGCCGCACCCCCATTTCGTCAAGCAGGCGCTTCATCTTGCTCGGCATGATGGGCTGCAAGAGAATGGCGGCGATGCGGAGGGCTTCAGCGCTGCGATGGATGGTCCAGTTTAAGAGTAGCTGTGAGAGGGGCCCCTTTTGCTTGGCAAGAACCCACGGCTGGGTGTCAGTGATGTACCGATTTGTCTGTCGCAAAGGTGAGCAAATGTGTCCATGTACGCGGGCGAAGCAGATGCAACTTACGTCTCTTAATAATTCGAACGCTTCGCGAATGGCACCACCGGTGTTGTAGTCCTCCATTTCCTTTGAAAAAGCATCCGAGGCCCGCCCAAGGGGGGATTCCAGCGAAAAGAATTGAGCATACTCGGCTTTGTGCCTGACCTCGTCAAGCTCCTTGAAAGCGCCGCTATTGCTACTCGCGACCGCTTTCCGCGTAGACCAACCTGCAGCGCCCTTTGGCTTGGCGATTCTGTAAAAGAGATTACCGATATTGGCTTGCAGCTCCTTTCCGTAGATGGCAGAAATGATATCGTTAGAGTAGCTCATATCTTTGGTCAGATTACCGTTACGCATGAGAAAGTAGCGCAGGGGATCAACGTCCCAGCGCTGGAGGGCAAAGACGGGGTTGACAACGTTGCCAAGCGACTTGGACATCTTACGATTGGACATGGTCCAGTGGTTATGGCACAAAATACCTTTGGCAGGCGGGAGGCCAAGTGCAAGTAGAAGTGCAGGCCAGTAGATGGCGTGAAAGCGCAGGATATCCTTGCCAATAATGTGCAGGTCGGCGGGCCAGATGCCCATGTCGTCCGTCGGTGTGCGCCACTGGCTACCATAGCCAGCCTTTGTGATGTAGTTGATGAGGGCATCGACCCAAACGTAGATTGTTTGTGTGGGATCCTCCGGATCGGCAATACCCCAGTTGAGTCTCGAGACGGGCCTGGTAACGGAAAGATCCTCCAGGTGGTTTTCGACCCAATCGCGCACCTCTTGCATGCGGTTTGCCGGCTTGACCCAGTCCGGGTTCTCGTCGTAAAACTTGAGAAGCGCATCCTTGTACTTGGTCAAAGGAAAGAACCACGTCTCTTCCTTGACCCATTCGACCTCGTTCTCCGACTCGACATTGATCATGATTTTCTTGCCCGTCTGCGGCACGATGCTGGGCTGCACCAAGTCCTCGGGGTAGAAGCACTCGTCGCTGACGCAGTACCAACCCTCGTGGGTGCCCTTGTAGAGACCCAGGTCCTTTGGCAGCGAGTTCTTGAGCTGCAGCCAGAACTGCGAGACGGCGTCCTTGTGGTCGGGGTCGGTCGTGCGGACGAAGAAGTCGTTGGAGATGTCGGCGTCATGGGTCAAGCTGCGGAATTTGTCTGTATTGAGATCGCAAAACGATTTAGGATCCATGCCCTCTTTCGCGGCCGCGCGCTGAATCTTCATGCCGTGCTCGTCGGTTCCGGTGCACAAGTATGCCTCCTTGCCATTTATCTGCTGCCATCGCTTCAACACGTCGGCTAGGACAGTGCAGTACAAGTGACCAATGTGAGGGGCTGCAGAGAGGGTTAGATCCATGATAGTTCGTGGGGTTGTACGGTTTGCATACCCGCATTGACGTAGAAAATTGGCGTTGTGACGTAAAAGGGCTTCTCCTTGGTTTGCGCAGAGCTATTCCAGCGGCGGGACAATGGACCATTGGGCCGGCAGCTGGCGCATATCCACGACGGCCGCAATAAGGGCCGCGGTGGCCTCAACTGTGCACACCTGAAAGGCTGCAAGCGTGCCAACCTCATCTTGTGTGCGCACGTGTTGCAGGTTGAAGCTTTGCTGAAGATTTACAAAAGACGTTGTCGCGAGAGCTAAGCTTGCGGGTGGATCTGCACTGCCTGACACTGGTGCCTGGTGGATCGAGAAGACTTGAATGACCACCAACTTCTTCATCCCGCATCTCACCTCTTCATGTCACTTGATGAGGGTCTATTTTTGATAATCACTACTCGAAAAGATCCATCACATACAAAATATGAGTAAATCTAACCTGCCAGACGCGTACACCGAGGTGCAGGTCTCTAGCGAAGGTACATGCTGAAAACACCATCGCCTCCACCAGCCAGACACTCACAAGACGACAGCTGCCGACAATTTTGTCAACACCTACTACCAGTCCATCAACAGCAAGTCAAACATCCAGGGCTTCTACGTCAACTCGTCGCCGCGGTACTCAATACCCGCCGATATCTCCATCAACGGGCAGCTCGTGGCCACGCCCGCCGACTACCTCAAGCTCGTCGAGGCGCAGGGCAGCGGCGTCCACTACGAAGTCGAGTCGCTCGATGCGCACGTCACGAACCCATCCTTCAAGTTCGGCATGCCCGACAACGTCCACGACGCGGCCAAGGCGGAGCGCAACGGCAGCCGCATGAGCTTCGTCGTCACCGCTGTCGGCCGCGTGCAATTCGGCAAGGGCAAGGACGCGCCACAGAAAATGTTCAACGAGACGTTTGTGCTGGTTCCCAACTGGGATGCCATGGCTAGGAATCCGCCGCGAGGGGTCAAAAAGTGGCTAATCATGTCACAAAACTTTCGTGCCCTGTGAGAAGACCTGTTGAGACGGGCTGCTACAGAACGGAAGTACGAAAATCGAAGGAAATTCGACGGCAAGCACAGGAAAAATTGCAACGGATTCGGATCTCGCCCATAATACTGAGGCACATGATTTGATTTTGAATTAATATGATGGGCGCAATGGCGTACAGAGATGGTTTGGCAGAGCATCGGAACGACACGAATAATTCAACGACTTTTCGAGCTACAGAGCTCTACATAATTGTTAAAAAATTTAAAAAGGTATAAGCGAATTCAGACCTATTTAACCCGATTCGGACAAGTGACATGTAACAGAAAGGGTCAAGACGCTTCTGACCAAACGCGAACCATCTTGAGGTCTTTCATCTAAGCGCTCCTGGTTGAGAGTCACAACCTTCCACTTCTCAGGACCAACATCATAGTAGCACAAGATGAAGAACATCACGTTTCACTCATCGTTAAATCCTCACAGAATAGACGAGAAGTTTCGTTTGAGTGGGATATTGTCAATGGTACTCGCAGACCAAGGTAGGCACACAGCGAGGGTCCACAAAACCATGGCCTCGAGCAACCTGGACCAATGGCAACTCTCTAAATTTTACATACTCCAAAGCTAGCATCGCCATCAATCAAGCTTCCTCATCACATACCTCAACTACCAATTGCCACCACGATGCAAGCCATCGCCCGCATAGCACGTCCTGTGCTAACGTGCAAATCACTCCCCATCCGGTAGGCTCCCTTCCACAGCTTCCAGCCGTGCCACCCCCCTCCCGCTCCCTCAGTCTTCAACTGACCGGCCAACGTGTTAGCACCTTTACGACCCTCTCCCCCCTCCGTCCGAGCCTTTACGCCAATTCTCTACGAAGACCAAGCGCCATGTCTGCCTTTACGCCCCTCCCCTCGACGACCGCCACCGCCACCGCCGTCGACGTCGTCGTCCCTTGGGCCATCTCCGCGCACCCGGCGCTCGCAGGCGGCGCAAGTCAGATTCGCTGCGGCCCGCGCAACACCATGAACGGCGCGACGAGGCTGGTGCAGAAGCGCCGCCACGGATATCTCTCGCGCAAGCGCACGCGCACCGGCCGCGCAATCCTAAAGCGGCGCAGGCAAAAGGGTCGCGCCAAGCTGGGCTGCCACTAAGCGGGACGGGGATAGAAACGGCGACGCGTGCCTTGTAACAATATAAGGAGGCGGAGAAGCGACGATGGCATGGTTTTTATAGAAGAAGACACTGGGCTCCTGGCTCAGCTCTCTCTGGCTTCTTGAGAGGGGGGTGTGCAGCATTTACTTGTTGGAGATGGAGCAAGGCAGACTCTGGACTTGGGCCCTGTTCGAAGCGGCCTCGCCAGATTATAGACACGATTGTACATTACATACTACCGGCGAATTTATATGCCTTTTTTTGATTGGCCAACACACTCTCGTCTATTACATATGACATATATCTCACATCTATGTAAGCCCGCTTCAACACATGATTAGACGGGTCCCTCGACGCCCATCTCGCACTTCAGCGAGTCAGTGTAGCAAACGGTGCCCAAGTTATCACTGGCATCGCCAATCCAAACCTTGTAGGCTCCGTCAACACTAGGCACAACCCAATCCTGCATGTCCGTGTCCCAGACACTGAGGTCCTTGCGCGTGAGCTTTAGCTCGACCGTCGCCGACGCATTCGACGACAGCGTCTCCGTCTTTGCAAAGTCACGCAGCTGGATGACGGGCGTGTCGTAGCCCCCATTGTCATCCGGGAACTGTAGATAGGCCTGCACAGACGCCTTGCCGCTATACTTGGCGCCAACGTTGGCAACCTTGACCGAGATGGTGTAAACCGTGTCCCAAAGCGCAGGGTTGCCGCCCTGTCCACCGCCAGCGCGAGGGCCGGGTCGCTGCTCGTCCGTGTAGCCGACCGGGTAGGGATATGTTTTGGTGGCAGAGCCCAACTCGGCGTCGTCGGCTTCCTCCTCTTTCAGCCACGAGTAGATGTAGCGCGGAATTTTGTGGAAGCCCTTGGGCGCGACGGCCTCGCTCTTGTCAGGGATCTCTTGCGAGTAGTCGAGGATGCCGCTCTTGGCAGACCGCGCGGGAGGTGTGCGGGTAAGCGGCGTGACTTGGGTAATGGACGCGTCGCTCAAGTCAAACTTTGCGTAGCTGAGGCCATGGCCAAAGGCATAACGCGGCTTAATCTTTTCCTTGTTCAGCCATCTGTAGTCAATGTAGAGGCCCTCGGTGTAGTCGTCGTCGGCTTGGAAGCCGAGCTCAAAATTGATCAGATCTGTGACGCTCTTGGGCATGTCATCTTCGGCCTTTGTGATGCTGTAGGGCAAGTGTCCGCTGGGCGACACGTCTCCATAAAGGACCTCGACCAGAGAGTGACCAGCTTCCTGGCCTGGCAGATGAGCAATCAGCACCGACTTTACGCTCGGCAGCGCGATCCACCTCTCCAGGACCAGAGGGCCAACCGTGTGGGCGACGACAACTACATCCTTGTACTTGGCGGCAACATCCTGCACAAGCTTGTCTCCATTGTGCCACGCATAGAGCCCGGAAGCATCGCGGTCACCGTGATTGCCCTCGACGGTATAAGTGTTTTCGCCCGAGTCTGAGCTGATAAAGACAATAGCGACGTCATTATCAGTCGCTTTTGGTAGTACAAGAGGGATCGAGTCCGTTTTGTACAATTTGACATCCTTGACTCGAGTTTTCAGAGCTCCAATGGGGTCATCTAGATAGGTGTAGTCAACAGTTCCGCTGCCCCAGCCCTGACCGAGTGTGCCCTTGTTGCAGTTTCGGTCTGCGCATGCGTTGGGTCCATCGGGGTTCTTGGCGGCATCCGTACCAAAAACCTTGATCGATCGCCCTTCTGAGAGCGGGAGGAGTCCATCGTCATTCTTGAGCAAAGTAATGGCATCCTGGGCAATCTGTCGAGCCACATCATCGTGATCGGCGCGCACGTCAATGTCTTGATTGACAACACCGGACGGAGACTCTGGCCAAGCGGCGGGGTAGAGCAGACCCTCCTTTTTTCTGGTATTGTAGTGAAAGTTGGTGGCCGGAAAGCCCTTGTCTTGGCCCATTTGATACCAGGCTGCGGTGATGCGAGTTGCCATGTCATTGAGACGGGTCATTGGCACCGAGCCATTCAGAACCGATCTCGACAGCTCATACATCCAATAGCTGAAGCCAAGTAGCGGAACCTGCGTGTCTCCGGGCATGTCCATATCCAAGCCGGCCAAGGCAGACCCTACGCCAGACATGTGACCGAGCCAGTCGCTCATCACAAAACCCTGGAAGCCGAGCTCATCCTTGAGAATGCCATTGATGAGACTAGGGTTCTGGCTACATGCAGATCCATTAACCTGCAAGCGATTGATCAACAAACAGTGTCGTGAAATGTGTGCCATGAGGCGACTTACAGCGTTGTACGCAGTCATGGCGGCACCCACGCCGGCATGAACTCCTTCAGCGAACGGCCACAAATAGACTTCGTGCAATGTGCGATCATCTACAAGGGAATCGTCAGCTTTCTTGACCTGACTCATTCGTAAGAAAGAGGCGGCATACCAATATTAGAGCTGTAGGCCTGCTGGAACGGGTTGTACATGCGGTACATTTCCTGCTCGTTACCCACCAGGTGCTTAATGGTGGCAATGACACCCTGTTCCTGGATGCCCTTGATGGTCTGACGGGCTGCATTCGCCTGCAGCGCGGGGTCGGCGCCGAATCCCTCCCAGTTGCGGCCGCCTTTGGGCTTTCGTCCTATCGGGCCAACCGTGGGACCGAGCAGGACGTTGACGCCTTTGCCACGAGCCTCCCTTCCCATGGCGACACCGCGCTGGTACATGAGCTCCTTGTCAAAGGTGGCTCCGACGGTAATGCCATCCGGAAATGCGGTGACGTGGTCTGCCTGTCGAATGCCACTGGCTCCATCCTCGAAGCACAGCATGGGGTAGCCCACGCGCAGAGCCGAGCCAGCGTTTCCATTACAACGTCTAGAACAAGGAGTCAGTAAATGCTGGTGATATTGGAATATCTACGTGTAGCAGTCGTGTAAACTGAGCCCGAACACATACCCTATTACCAGTCAGCCTTGTTTTATCTCCGTCCGTACTAAAATGGCTCGAGTTGTTACAGAATGACTGCCTCGCCTCGTCTGAGCCCAATTTGAGACATCGAGACTTACCCATAAAGACACCGGTCCCGGCTGTAATATTGGTCTTTTCAGCCAACGTCATGGAATCGACTAGCGTTTTGGCCTTGCTGTAACTATTCCTCCACTCGTCCACCCAGCCACCGTACGGTGCCGGATAGTAAGCGGGTGAATCATAGCCAGAGGCCGTGGCAGCGGTGGCCGGGCGCTCGTGTGCGGTAGCGGTCGCATCATAGCCAGATGCCGTGCTGGCCGCGGCCTGCCCGTGTGCGGAGAAGACGGCCAGGGCGCCTGCGATGCTTGTCTTTGGCAGCATTGTTTTCCTTTGCGGCAATCATAAAATACTTTGTAAGCGTTGAATCAAGAGAAGACGCCTGACAATGAAATCTGAAAGGGACAAAAGAAGAGATGAAAAACACGGATCTCTAGTACACATAATGTCCTGTCGCGAGACCAGAAAAACAGCGGCGGGTTGCCGTAGCATTGGGCTTGCATCTGATGACCGGGCGGACGCAAGGCCAGACCCGGCCACATGCCTACCCAAATCTAGCCCATGCATGGCATTCGACGCGAATAATGACACGCTAACTAACCATCCAACTAGCCATCGTGACGCCAATGTTAGCGCACCAAAAGGCAACATTACAGCGCTGGGTTGGACAGAAACTAGCAAGCTGCGCCACTGTTGAGCAATCGCAGGCCCGCTGACGCATCCGTGGGTGACCGTGCGAGACAGGGCTCGGAGCTTTGACTCGCGGGCAAGATGGGCTATGCCATGTTTCTTGATCCCGACAGTCGAAAATTGGATTAGATCCCTACTTCTTCATCAACTGATTACTGTTGTGTGTGGTGGATGATGGCTTCGCGTGACAATCAGATCCAACGCCAAGTGCCAAGTCGCTAGCCCTCGCGATTTGACTAGACGCAAGGGCCACATCGTGTGCCATCCAAGTTCAGCAAGGCACAGCATTTAATTCTGATTCGCTGCGAAGTCCAGATTAGTTAGTTAGTTTGTATTTGCATTGTTGCATAATGAAGCATGAAATGGGGGCCAAGGGGACAAGGGGCTTACGAGATAGCATAGAGGCGCTAGACTGACCTAAAGCCAGTCGTAATTATGTACTTGTTCAGTTTGGCCCCCACTGAATGGGCTGCGAGTGCCAGCACCGTAAGAAACAGAACATAGTGTCCATGACAAAAACATGAAATCTCGGTGTATCAAGGCCCCAGTGCCAGCAGCCTGACATGGGATGTAATCTTGCATCGCAAATGATGACTTCAATTCACAGCCTGAAAACCTGGCGTGGTATTACACAACCTTTTTACAGTTCTAGCTACGGTGCGGGTGGCGCCGGCACTAGGAAGCCACCCGCTTATAATTATTTAGTGGCCGAAGTTCCCCGAGTACCTAACTAAGGTAAAGCCTTTACATAGGTATCAGAGCAACCAACCCAGTTCAAGCATCAAAGCGACTACTGCAATTATTGCAATAATGCATTTCCTAGGCGAAAATCAATTCCTCAACCCCCTTGCATGCATGCAGCCATACAAGCTGTCAGCTACTGATAGTGTTACTCTGGCGCCACGTTTTGTCATGGCAAGCATTTTAATATTGTCAATCTGCCTCGCATATGATGCAACAAATGGGCGTGCATCGGCATTTTCTGTAATACGCGAGCTTCGCCGCATCATCGACGCTTTATGTCGCGTCGCGACGATTTACCCCTCTTGAAAACGTTCGATTGAGCCACCCATTGCTGGCCGACGCTTATTATACCCCGGCTTGACAACAACCGCGGTCGCGTGGGGTGAAGCCAGGCCCAGTTGGAAACTTACGAGAAGCCAGAGTCCAGCTTGAACCTCAGCTTGCTGGGATAGCTATAGACAGCCTTATCAGACCAGCCACCTATATCACACAGGCATGGCTCCTCGCCCATCTACGAAGGCTGTCTGCGACTGTTAACCATTCCACCACCAGGTCCTTGGCCCTTTAACTAAGACTGTGTAAGTGTATCTTGACCAATTCTCATTTTTTCTAGACTATTAACCAATAAAGTTAGGGTTTCGGCAGAGGGCAACGCCATCCCCCAACCCACCCCGCAAAGGCTGGGGTCGAACAAACCCACCCATTCCGCGCTGCAGTCAGTTAATAGACACCAATTTATGGCAGTATGATGGGGGCCAAATTGCCAAGCTGCCATCGTTTTTGTGTCACTTGCGTGACAGCTCTTCTATAAACTTAACAATATGTATATGTGTCGAGGGAGTTACTCCGGCGCTATTCTACACCGAGGGCCCAACACCGACGGACAGGTTCGCGCTCCCAAGAGGGCATATCAATAGTGATATTTACAAGGTCTGAAGCTGAACAAGCCCCGCAATATCGCTTCACTCTGCGAGCTAATGCGCTGATCTCTGTGCTTTGCTCGGGATTACCCGCGGCTTTTTCAACCGCCCGGTTGCTGTTTTGATGCGACTCCCGAGCATTCTGGCCCTCCTTCTGAAGAGATTCAGGCAGATTGGCTGCCAAGCAATGTAACACCCCAGAAAATTCGCCCACCCTCTTCCTCTTTGTCTTGAGGCGCGGAAAACTGGTAATCAGCTGTTCCACTGTTCCCGACTCCGTCCAGCCATGAGACGACGCCAAATAGCTGAGACGATGTCAACCGTGGCGGTTTCTTATGGCTGCCTATACCTGACAAAGTACTCTAACAGACGCTTCCGGCCTATTGTGATGCAAATGTTATACTCCATCTGCGGCTGGGTTGTCTTGTTTTCTGCTCTTTCGATCAGTCAAGAAGCATGCTCGTTCGTATTGGCGTCGGGGATCACCCACTGCTGAGCTGCGGGAAAGACTAGGCTGGACAATAGGCCGTCAATGCCACAGTCACTAGATCTACAATGATATCTTCAAGCGTCAAGTTGCTTTCCTCGGCAATTCACTCCTGCAGGCGCGCAAGCTCACTTGTCAGAGGCTCTACCGGTCCGACAAAGCAGGCCGGCACCATTATAAAGCTCCACGACTAATTTTTCTCTTCTTCTTTCGGTCTGTTGTCTGACACACAACACTGCTCCACTCCAAGAAACAATTTCCGCGCATAGGCCGACGATAGATGGAGCTGCTTTTCGCCCTCTTCCCCATCTCGCGCGGCTATCGCACCGGCCAGGCTCTACCGCCATTTCTCGACCCGTCACTGAGCAGATTTGGCCATCGAAGCTCCACAATGTACGGGGACCCGGCGAAAGATTGTGAGCGTCGGTGCGTTGAAAACCTGAGCTGACCTGTTTTCGGGCTGGGACAATGCCGCTCTGAAGAGGCTCTGACGGGGCCATGTCGAGGGCAATTCGATGCGCTCACGAGTATATAAAGACTCTTGCCAGTCCAGAAAAGTAAACCGAGTCTTCCAACAGGCTCACATATCTTTTTCACTTCATTGTTAGTGGCAGCTGTCTTCATACTTCCCTTGACTTATACAGCTGTTCGACCGCCAGCATGCGCGTCGCCCTCTTTTCCCTCGTTGCGGCGGCGGCAGCCAGCCCAATAGTCAACAACCAAACTCTACTCGAGTCTAGATGTATGTTACACAAAAAACACATTACTAGCTACACTTCATCCCTCGTACTAACTCGTCCTAGCTGTTGACAACAACTTTATGAACAATTTCAAGTTCTACGCTCAACATGCCGCTGCCGCTTACTGCAACGCTGAGGGTCGTTCGCCCGGTAATGCCATTAGCTGCGCCGGCGGCGAGTGTAACGACGTGATGCGCAACGGTGCTACCATCATTAACGCCTTCCAGGGCGCCAACACCGGTATTGCCGGTTACGTGTCCATCGACAGAACCCGCCGAGAAATCGTCTTTGCAGCACGCGGCAGCAACAACCTCCGCAACTTCATCACCAACCTCATCTTCACACAACGCGATTGTGATTTTGCCTCTGGTTGCAAGGTCCACGACGGCTTCGCCTCCTCGTGGGACGAGATCTCTGTTGCCGCCACGGCGGCCATCCGGAGCGGTCTGCAGGCAAACCCGGGCTATAGGCTCGTCATCACCGGCCACTCCCTCGGCGGCGCAATCGGCACGCTCGCCGGTGCCTACCTCCGCCGCGCCGGCTACCAGGCCGCCATATATACGTTTGGCGCGCCGCGCATCGGCAACGAAGTCTTTGCTACTTTTGCCAGCCGCCAGAGAGGCGGCCTGTACCGCATGACGCACATTGACGACCCGGTGCCGCGCCTGCCGCCCATGATCTTTGGCTACCGCCACGGCGGAACCGAGTACTGGCTGTCCAACGGCGAGGCCGAGCAGATAAACTACCAGGGCAATGACGTCAAGGTCTGCCCGGGTATCAACAGCGTCGGCTGCAACGCGGGCACCGTCGGCTTCGATCTCCCCGCCCACCTCCATTACCTCACCAAAACCGCTGGCTGCGCGCCTCCCGCCACCAAGTGGAAGCGCGATCCTGAGCCCTCGGATGAGGAGCTCGAGGAGCGCTTCACCAAGTGGAGCAAGCAGGACCAGGAGTTGGTCAATAATTGTTATTATTGTTATACAGTTGAGGTTGTCTAACGCCCAACGTCGGGCACCTCTTCTCGGCCACCTGCGCCAGCTGAGAACCATCAAAACACGTTGAGGGACAGGATCGAAAGGAACAGCATAAAAGTACTTCAAATATATATAAAATTATCTTCCAGATTTCTAACGCTAAATTAGTTTCTATAAACGGCAATAAATAAAAGAGAAAAGTCTTACGCTTGACTAACAAAGTAAAGTAGTATGATGCATTTTCTTCTCCTCCTTTTCCACTTCTTTTTATCATTTTGTACTTGTAAAATCTTAAACTGGATTATTCATGCATGTATACAAGTCTCAAATAGCATTAATCTAGAGCTCTGTTACCTAGTCAAGGGTCTGTCTGCGTCGTGTTCTACATACTGCACTGGAAATCGCGCACCAACAACCGTCCATCTGTGGTGGTTTTGGACGCCGTCACTTTTACATGTGTCTGTTGGAGGGTGAAGAATTAGTAGGTCCCTTTCTTTTCTACTGAATGATGCCGATCAAAAAAGGAAAAGAAATGATGGAAAGGCAATCGATAGTCATGGGAACAAGGCCTGCGGCACCTATGGCCAAGAATATAGGGTACGTCGGCCTCCTTCACGGTTCATTTAGACTATAGTAGGCCCTAGTGGTACCGCCTGGCTTCCGAGAGTCGTCTAATTATGATTTGATACATGGCTTGTGTAGCAGCAAGCAGAACTGGCACCCAATACTTGCTACGCTATGGATGGATATATGCAACTAGATTGGCAACCACAACTCTGAAGCGATTGTCGCCATAACCCCATCGTATTGCCACGTTCCCTCAAAGGGAGGCGTGCACTTTTTCGATACCAATGGTTATACAATGCAAGAAATACTTAGCTAATACACTGCCATTTCTTGTCGGAGCGGCTACACGCCTCAATGAATGCCCTCGGTTACCATACCCTGTGCATTAGGCACACCAACTAGGATGACGCCTCGTGGAACCAAAACGTTCTTGACCTTCATGCATCCAAATACATTGACGTCCTTGATCTTGGGGCAGGCTCGGAAGATGCTACCCAAAATGAAATCCGTCACTTCTTCGCAGAAGCTAATTTCCAACGAGCGCAGCTCCGGATACTTTGCATTTTCGTTAAAGACTTCTTCAAAGGCCTCGCGCGTGATGTGCCGACAGGCATGGACATTGAGATGCCTGATCTTTGGGCCTGAATGCGCCATGAGCGCCTTAAAGCCTTCGCTGCAGAGGCCCAACTTGTCGGGATTGTCGCGTGGATTGGCAGCGTCAACTTGCCGACACTTTTGGAGGTCAATAAATGACAACTCGGGATTCTCCCATCCAATAAATAATTTGACGAAGCCGCTGTCAGTCATGACTTCACTATCTGTAATTCGTAGCTTAGTCAAATGTCGGCAATTGTTATGAATTGCGTCCAAGACTTCGTCGCCAGCGTCGGGAAAGACCTTCAATGACAAAGTCTGTAAGTTTGCTCCCACACCAGCAATGCATTCTGTCAATGATTCTGGTGTAATTTTATGGTGAACTTGAAGACCGATGTGTTCCAGGGATGTCAGCGCGCCGATAGCCTTGACACCTTCGCTTGTAAGCTTCTGGTTGTGTTCGACCTTGAGCCGCTGCAGCCTTGGGCAGTGCTTTCGTAGCTCAACGATCGTGTCGTCTCCAAAATGCAAGTCCGTATAGTATACATGGAGCTGTCTTAGCTCGCCACCCTTTGCAGCAAGGAACTCGTGCCATTTCGTTTCACTTAGCAAGTTCGCACCATGCAGATAGAATGTCTCCAAACATGTATCGCGTGACAACAGGTAGTCCATGACCTCGTCCTTGAACTGGATTGCGCACCGAACTTTAAAGCGGCGCAACTTGGTTGCCACTTGAAAAATGCTGATAAGATCATTTTCTCCGAGCTTGGCGCCGTCATAAATGTGCAGCACCTCGGTAGTCGGTTGAACGAAAAGCGGTAGAGTCTCTGGTTTGAGGAGTCTGCGCTTCGAAAAGATGCGTGCAATCTTGTCGACGAGGTGCTCCGGCAAATCGCCTAGACTCTCGGCCATGTCCACATTTTTTGCAAGTGTCTGAATGCAAAGTGTCGCCAGGCTCTTGACTCCCACATCCCCGTCAAGGATTCGACTCTGCGTGGTCCGGCGCGCACCAACCCCCCCCGTTTGCTTGCGAGGTTTCTTTTGCGGTTTCTTACCCTCTCGCTCTTTGGCTATCTCACGGCCGCAGGGCGCGCACAGTAGCCCGCCATTGGGTCCTGTAACAGAGTACGGAGTAACAGTGAACCGCTTGTCGCAGATCTCACAATTGTCCATCTGACCAGGCAAAGGTGCGTAGCTTTGTTCGAAAATGGCTCGCGCAACGTCATCGTCGTCTTCATCATCATCGGCATACTTCTTGCGTTTCTTGAATGCCTTACTGGACTTGATCTTTTCAATGGCCTTTTGCTCTTCCTTTTGCTTCCGGCTTTTTTTATTGCCACCAGGCGCACGTTGGCTCGCGGTGGTGCTCGACTCTGCTACTGCGGAAGAATCGCCATTTGCGCGAGCCTGATTAGCTGCGGCCTGTCGACGAGCATCGGCATCATCACGTATCTGTCTTGCTGAAATATTATGTGACTAGCATCTGTTAGGGATGAGGCCGGCCTAGTTCTCATAATGGACTTACAGCTAAGAAGTCCGTCAGGGCCGATTGACTGGAATTTCTTTTTAGCAAATTTGTGACAGTGAGCAACTTCTGCAATGAACGTACGGGCCGGTGATATTTCTGGAAGGTCGGGAAGGAGAGTTATGGGCGTGGGCGTTATCACCACCATTCGGAGCCGATCGCCTCCGCACCCTGTCAAGCGATTAACAACCTCGGGCGACATACACGGCACGGTGAACTAACATGTTGAAATGTTGAAAAGTGTCCTCTTCAACTCAATAAAAGATAGCTCGTCTTTGCGCGCGGATGAAAAGATAAGCAAACACAAGTGAGATAAGGGAAAGTCTGCAGGTCCTCTTCCAGCTGCACAGTGGCATTCATGAAGTTGGCACAGCCCAGTGCAAACGCCGAAGCGTGTCAGGTAAATTTTCGCGCTTCTAACACGGTGTCACGTGATCGGACTCAATTTTCAATCAAATTCGCACTGTGAGGGCTCACCCACGACCGTGGATTATGGCGGGGTTTCGTGCATGGGGTACAGTGCGGGGTACCTGGCATACTGGCTATTTAACTTTTCAGGGCCCGCACGTGGAGTCCTGTAACGAAAATCCGCGGACCAGCGACGTAAGTCGTCATTATTGGCACTGTGCCCGGCAGTAAGTCATTCACGGTGCTGGCAAAAAGCAACAAGGCCAACTTTCACACCTGTTCAATGCACGCAGGCACTTGAGCACCAGCAATTTCATTCTCGAAACCTCGACATGTTTTTCTGAACCTGTATTGAGCAGTTTACCCTAGATGAGTGGCGAGGAAATCTGAATCAGACACTTTTCGCCACCCAGTACTATTGGATCGCCGCTGCCCTTGCTGATAGCCCAGAGCCAATACCCGCACACCAGGAGCCAGGCCTCGGCGCAGCCTGAATTGGTACTGCACTCTTCTCTTCTGACTTCAATTCATATACACAACTCTTTTTGCAGAAGAATCAGCATTGTAAGATGCGTCGTGGACGGTCTTCGGGTGGTGCCTCCACTCCGGTGCCTGGTATGTGAATGAGAACCATCTGAGCCATTCTCTATTGACCAACCCTACCTGTTGCAGCTAGCAATGGTACAAGGCGATCTACTAGATCATCTCTCCTGGCAAGCAACAATTCTTCGCCAGCACCATCAGTTACAGAGTCGACTACGAGCAAAACAACAACTCGTCTCAGTCGCATCGCTACTAAAGCACCTCCAAGCGCGACTGTTTCATCCGTCGCAACTCCCACAGAACTGACCTCAGACGAGGCCAGCGATTTCACTCCTGCTACCAGCGTTGTGCCTACACCGCTATCAAGGGAGGCTGGAGACCTTGAAAAGCGAACGACATTCGTTATTGAAGTTCCTACCTCCAAAGGCCGTGCTGACAGAGATCGTGCCCTGCGCACAAGCAGCTTGTCCCTCAATGCAAAGGGCAAACGTCGTGCTGACCTTGTTCAAGACTCTGACGATGATGATGCATTCTCCGATGAGTCGCCGGACGCCAAAGTCGCCCGAAGGCTACAAGAAGAGGAATATGCGAAGGCCCCTTTTTGGGGAGGTAGCTCTATATCCAACGGTGCTGTTGGGACACCTATAGCAAGTAGGCCAGCGAAGAGGGGGCGGGCGAATACAGGATCAAACTACCGAACGAAGAGGAGCAAAGTGATTCCCGATTCCGAGGATGGCCTGCCTTCGGATATTGACATGGATACCGCAGTCGCTGCTGCGGCTTCTACTGCTGGCTCTTCTGACGAGGATTCTGGCAGGAAGGAGCCGGATGCAACAATTGAGATATCTGACTCGGATGACCTTAGCTCCCTCGATGACTCGGTATTTGAGGTCTCTAGTGACGACGAACCCCTATCTAAGTCGAAAGGAAAACAGCGAACGCGCTCTGCTCCTCGTGTCGGCGAATCCAGCGCCGCAATCAGTCCAGATATGCCCAGAACCCATAGCCCCCCTTATTCGCTGGATTCTTCCGGCGAGGATTCTGCTTACGAGGATTCCATTGAACGACTTGCCGCTTCGGACGAACACGCTCAACGGACAGAAATGCGAGATATTGCCGCCTCTCGCAAGGCATACAGGCGTGGAGACAAGCGTCGTGGTCGGTCCGAGCGCCTCCGCCTCGAGACCCATCATCCAGAGCTCGAAACCATGTGGACTGATCTCGAAAATATGCCAGAAATAAATGCGGGTAGGGCAGAGCAGCCGTCGACGATCTCGCGTCGCCTCAAACCCTTCCAGCTTGAAGGTCTTGCTTGGATGAAGGAGATGGAGAAGCAAGATTGGGGTGGTGGCCTTCTTGGCGACGAAATGGGTCTCGGGAAGACGATCCAGGCCGTGTCGCTAATCATGTCTGACTACCCTGCAAAGCAACCCAGTTTGGTGCTTGTACCACCAGTTGCCTTGATGCAGTGGCAGTCAGAGATCAAATCCTACACCGACGGAACACTCAAGACATTCGTCTTTCACGGTACGAATACCAAGACAAAGGGAATTCAAGTCAAAGACTTGAAGAAGTACGACGTGATCATGATGTCGTACAACAGTCTGGAGTCCATGTACCGAAAGCAGGAACGTGGATTCAAGCGCAAGGACGGGCTCTACAAGGAGGAAAGTCTGATTCATGCCATCAACTTTCATCGTATCATTCTGGACGAAGCCCATTGCATCAAGACACGAACAACGATGACGGCCAAGGCATGCTTTGCACTGAAAACTAACTATCGTTGGTGTTTGACTGGAACTCCCCTTCAGAACAGAATCGGCGAATTTTTTTCCCTCATCAGGTTCCTCAATATCAAGCCCTTTGCATCCTACCTGTGCAAGCAGTGCCCTTGCTCTACCTTGGAGTGGAGCATGGACGTTGACCATCGATGTAAGAGTTGCGGCCACGGCGGTATGCAGCACGTATCCGTCTTCAACCAGGAACTTTTGAACCCGATTCAAAAGTTTGGCAACTTTGGGCCTGGTCGCGAAGCGTTCCGCAAGCTTCGGCTGATGACGAAGCGCATCATGCTTCGCCGTCTCAAGAAAGACCATACCAATGCGATGGAGTTACCGGTCAAGGAAATCTTTGTCAATCGTCAATTCTTTGGCGAGGAGGAGAATGATTTCGCCGGCAGCATCATGACAAACGGGCGGCGCAAGTTTGATACCTATGTCCATCAAAACATCTTGCTCAACAATTATGCCAACATCTTTGGTCTCATTATGCAGATGCGTCAGGTTGCGGACCATCCTGATCTGCTCCTAAAGAAGAATGCCGAGGGCGGCCAGAATGTGCTCGTCTGCTGCATTTGCGACGAGCCGTCTGAAGATACGGTGCGCAGTCGCTGCAAGCACGACTTTTGCCGCGCGTGTGTGGCCAGTTACATACACTCAACTGACGAACCCGACTGTCCGCGCTGCCACATTCCTCTATCGATTGACTTGGAGCAGCCCGAGATTGAGCAGGACCTGTCCATGGTGAAGAAGTCTTCAATTATCAATCGTATCAAGATGGAGAATTGGACATCTTCTTCCAAGATTGAGCTCCTGGTGCACGAGCTGCACAAACTCAGATCGAACAATGCATCGCACAAGTCCATCATCTTTTCGCAGTTTACAACGATGCTGCAGCTCGTAGAGTGGCGATTGCGCCGCGCTGGCATCACGACGGTCATGCTCGATGGTAGCATGACGCCCGCGCAGCGTCAGGCGTCGATTGAGCACTTCATGACCAACGTGGACGTGGAGTGTTTCCTCGTGTCACTGAAAGCCGGCGGCGTTGCACTCAATCTGACGGAAGCCTCGCGCGTCTTTATTGTCGATCCGTAAGTTGATCCTCTTTGTTATGCCTGCTTCTTCCTCCATAGGGACAAGATGTCACTAACGTGCTTTGTGCGACGCGCAGATGGTGGAACCCTGCGGCCGAATGGCAGTCAGCAGATCGATGCCACCGGATCGGGCAGACGCGGCCGTGCACGATCACGCGTCTGTGCATCGAGGACTCGGTTGAGAGCCGGATGGTGCTGATTCAGGAAAAGAAGACGAGCATGATTCACTCGACGGTGAATGGTGATGACAAAGCGATGGAGTCGCTAACCCCCGCGGACATGCAGTTTTTATTCCGTGGTAATTAAGCCGATATAGTGAAGGCGAACCCTTTAAGTAGCAAGATGGAGGAGGAAAGACCCCCAAGCTGCGGAGGGTATCTCGTGTTTTGTTTTGTGTTTTTCTGTCATGTACTAGCTCCGAAGCGTGTAATTCTAAAAGATAGAGACTTGCTATTTCTTTCACGTTGTTGACGTGTGTTGCAGACTGCGTTGTCGAAGTTGCTGGTGGGTGCGCATCTACAGTACTCTACTCCCAGCACGTAAAAGTTCCATAGCTGAGCTAATGGCAAACCGATTTGAGGAGAGAATGGGACACCTAGATGAAGGTTTCTATAGTTACGTACTTTGCATATCTTGTTATACCTCTAAGCCAATTTTCATCGTTTCAATGCGATGGGTTTTGGTCCTGGCATTTGACTGCGACACCGCTGTGTAAGCGCCTAGCAGGTCCACTGGAGCTGGTGCTCTGGAGATGAAAGCTATTTACCTGATAGACGTAGTTTGAAACCCTGGATAAAAAAGTGAGAACTATCAGCGCATAATTTGTATCTAATAAAGGAATCAATTCAGTTTTTCGATTCTTGTCTTGCCGTGTTGGTGTGGCCTTGTCCCGGTTGGGTGTACACTCGTAAGTAGTTTGGACAAGCCAAGGCCACGCAGTCACTTACGCAGTTGGCAGCTACACATGGCAAGCTGAGTTTGTTGATCTGGCCTTTTTTCCAATCCGGGTTTGCTCAACCCCTTCAAACTTTTTCATCTACCATCATCAAAATGCCCACTCTACTCGATAATACATTAAAGTCAAAGGTAAATCTTGCCATTCTAGCCCGGTGTGAAGAGCCGCAAACTAATCCACTGTTGGCAGAACATGGTTCTTGGTAAGTATGCCACAGCGCTTGTCGCGCTCAACAAACCTGACAAGCCTCGCAGCCTTCGGAGGCGTAGTCGCCGCTGCCACTGCGTGGATGCTCGCTGGTGACTTGCTTCCCGCCGATCCAGATCCCAAGGGAGATCCAGAGACGTGGTCAAGAGAGGAGATGCGAAGGTGGCTCGAGGCCGTGAGTTGCACCGATGGCGTCGGCAATTTGCCAGTGGTTAACAATGTATACCTGCAGCGCAACCTCTTCCCGCAGGCAAGTGATACACGGGAGCAATTGCTAGCTCGGATCCAAGCAAACCTCAGACTTCCTCGCAAGTAGCCGACAGTATTGTGTAACCTGCGTTCATATACAATTTAATACGTTTATTATTCGGAGTCTCAAATGCTTACAGGCCGTTAGTAGTGCTGCAGGCCAACTCGCCAACCAGTCGCCACTAACCAACTACCTAACTAGCTAGTCACGGAATCAGTAAACTCCGAATGACGTACATCAACTTTGGCCGTTCCTTCAATCGTTGAAATAATGATTGCCTCGAGACTATTCTGTCAACACCGCAGCGTAGTCTTGCCGCGATCTCTTTTCGCTCCTCGTTACATCACGGTCCGAAGCCACTTATCCCGCAGCTTCTCAGCATCCTCCATGGCCGCCAAAGCCATCCCTGTGATTGTATGCGGCCGGCGGGAAACAATTGGCGAGTCCGTCGCAGACGGGCTCAAGCCAGAGTATGAGCGTGTGTAATTTCTCGACCCTACCTCTCTGTCGATTTCCTCCATGTTGCCGAGCCCAGCTTGATCTCCTAACTGTATTAACCCTCGAGTAGTCGTGCACTTTGTCAAGACGCCCGAAGCTGGTGTCAGGGATCTGCCCCTCGTCCTCAAAGGGAGCGCGCCCGAGACGGCAGCCAGCAGCGTGGGTACCGGCAACATCGCCGACGGCGCCAAGGCCGTCATCCTGGGCGGAGGATACGACGACAATGACTACGAGATGATGCGCAAAGCCGTGGATGCGGCCACGTTGGAGCGTCGCCCTGTCTGGCTGCGCAACGATCTGAGCGTCGCTATGCCGCCCCCCGGTCCCGAATACGGGAAAGCTGTTGTCGTCAGGGTCAAGAACCTGCTGAGCAAGTTGGACAAGGAGAACAGCCTGGATGGCGCAGACTCCAATATGTACTGGTTTTAGTCCATGCGGTGTCACGACGCGAGAAGCAATGTCGCGTGACCGAAACGGGAGAGACAGTCTCCCTTAGAGTTCGCTATTCAGATACATGTTATGCTGTAACTCATGGAGCGACTCAACCGCGCAGATGTACGAAGTAAGGTAATGACGCTGCTTCGCTGCTTGGCGGCCAATGCTGTGTCTCGAGAGAACAGTCGAGGGAGACTTTGGCGAATCAGAAAAGCTATTGGTAGATATTGTAGACATTATGCCAGGCTCGTTGATCAGTAACTAGCCATTGGGGCGGCAAACTCAACAGCCACGGTGGCATCGTACGCCAACGCATTTTCGTGTATAAAAAAAACAAATAGATTAGCTTTCACTAGAATTAACCAACAATTGTTCTAGACATGCATTATAGTATTTTCTCGGTATTGATTAGCTACTGCATAGGCCGACCAGTTCATAATTTCTCACCGCGAAATATGCACGCCTTATGTATGTGACCCACCTTTACATAAGGATCTCGGAGAGCTTCCCCCGGCGCCGACGTCTCCCATCATTCCGACCGCGCTCAACAACAGATACCTGCATTGCACCGTTCCCGGAGCGAGATTGGCCATCAAAGATTATAAGGGTACTCTCGACCGCCACCGCTCGACACCATGTCACTCGACGATCAGCCCAACCCGCTCGCCGAGTCGGGCGTGACGATGCGCTCCGACAGCGAGCAGTACTCGCCTGGCGACGAGCTCTCCACCTCGCCCGCGTCCACGTCCAGCTCACCCGTCATCCTCTACAAGCCTCCGACAATATGGTCGCTGCTGCGTGGCACCGCTATCAACATTCTGCTGCCGTTCATCAATGGCATGATGCTGGGCTTTGGCGAGCTGTTTGCCCACGAGGCGGCGTTTCGGCTGGGATGGGGAGGCACAAAGGTAAGCTGTGGCCGATTGCGACAGGATTCAAAGCTGTCTTGCCTCTTGACTACCATGTAGCGATAGATGGGATTGTGCTAATACCCGCTCACAGGTCTTTCCCCTCTCACGGAGAAAAGCACATGCAATCGGACCCGGCATCGAGGCGCGTGAGAAGCGAGTGCCAGGCGTCACGCTGTCTGATTTTGCGAGCTTGGAATAATAGAAAGGATACCACACATGTTGGAATTCAATTTTGTCAGCCATGGTTTTATAGAATAAATGATGCAAATGAGGCGTGTCGGATCAGGCCAGCTGCTTTTGGGGATTGAACTGAAACAAAGGACGTCTTTACAGTGCCTTCGCATCTGCACACAAATATACAAAAAAATAGATAAAACTCCAAAACCATGATCGAAACATCACAGTGCAAATTCATACCTCTTTGATGAGATGTAGACCGCTGCTGCTGTCGAGGTCAAGCTGCTGGCGGTCGCCCCCGAGAATTATCCGGCCCAGTTGTCGCTCCAAGAAAAGTTGCCTGCACCTGTACACACTCCAACGGGGCCTGTCCGTAACCTCGCATCTCAACCTCATCGCACCGGCACCATGATTCCCAGCAGAGGAATTGTTCGGTCCTTTCCCGCGGGATTCATCAGAGGCCAGCCAACAACTCGATTGATCGTGCGTCCTTTTCCTCTGCCTCCATGAGGCCCCCCCATCTTAGACGCCTACGTCCCCTAACACTTTTTCTTCATGCTTGTAGGGCCGCACATTTGCGACACGATCGATTCCGAGCAGTCGAAATGCCGCAATAATCTCCGGACAGGGAATGCGCGCCAGAATATCTCCTTCGGGGGCCGGCATCACCCCATTGGCTCTCGGCAGTGTCGCTGCTAGCCGCAACTTATCTCTTTGGGGCTGGGGCGGCGGCAGCAAGACCAGCGAGCAGGCCCTCGAGGAGGCGCGCCGGGCCGAGGCAGCCGCACAAGAGCAGCAGCATGCGGCCTCGAGCGCTGCCGACGCCGCGACCGACAGCATCTCAGCCGTGCCGCCGCTGACGGAGCCAACGGCTACGGCGCCCCTAGCCAACAGCGATCTGAGCGACTTTGGCGGCGGCGGCGGCAACAGTGGCCTCAGCGCCACGGATCTTCTCGACTTGTCGTCGACCGAGCCGGGATACCTGGCGGCGCTGGGTCTGGACAACGGCTGGGGCCCGACGTCGGTGATGCAGTGGTTGCTGGAGTACATTCACACGTCGACGGGCTTCGGCTGGGGCATGAGCATTGTCGCGTCGGCCTTTGCGCTGCGTGCCGCCATGCTCATCCCGCACATCATGCAGATGCGCAACGGCGGCCGCGTCGCGCACATGCAGGCCGACCCGCGCGCCGTCGAGATGAACCGCCTCACCAAGGAGTCGCTCGCCGCCGGCGTCGACGGCATGGAGAAGCGCCAGCAGGCAAAGGTCATAGCCGACCTGCTCAAGAAGGAGTACGGCGTCAACAACGCGAACCTGCTCTGGCTGGTGGTGCAGTTTCCGTTTACGATTGGCCTGTTCAAGCTTGTGCGCCAGATGGGCAACCTGCCCGTGCCCGGCATGGAGGACGCCGGCTTCCTGTGGTTCACCGACTTGACTGCCCGCGACCCGTACTTTGTTCTACCTGCTCTGGCCACCGGTCTCATGATTCTCTCGCTACAGGTACGCTTGCATCATCCAGCATCTCCGTCAGTCAAGCCTTTTATATGACAACTAACCTGTTTTGTTATCACCAGATTGGCCAAAAATACATGGCCTCAGCGCAGCGAAAGATGATGAAGCCCATGTCCTTGGTACTGGGCGGTGTCGGCTTTGTGTTTACTAGTTTCCTCGCCGCCGGCATCAACGTCATGGGTATTGCCTTTGCCGGCGCAACCCTCGCCACCTCGCTGATTCTCGAGATCCCCTCACTCCGCCGCCGCCTCGGCCTCCTTATGGGCCCGCCCCCCGAGCCCGCCTCGTCCGTCAATGCCCGCACTTCCTCTACTGTCGCCGGCGGCGGCTCGTCGCTCTCTGAGCTTATCCCCAAGGGCATCCGCTACGAGGCACCCCGCGGTGCCGCCGCGCCACCGCCCAAGCCGACGACAGCCCAAGAAGTCGTTAAGCCCCTGAGTTTTGCCGAGCGCGTCAACAGCAGCTTCAACGACGCCAAGCAGGGCATGTCGCAGCAGCTCGGCAGCTTCGGCGGCCGCATGGCGGCGACGGACGCGGAAAAGGCGGAACGCAACCGCAAGGAGCTGATGCAGAAGCTTGAGGACAAGCGCCGGCAGCAGGAGCGCGAAGAATTTAGCAGGAAATACAAGGGCAAGAAGTAGATACGTCCAGCGTCATTTGTATTGTACTGTTTCCATTTCACGATTTGAAGTATTTCAAGACGTGTGTAAATACTGTCGCAGAGGGTTGTGCTGGCGGACGTGGCAATGGTGGCGTGTTGTATACTAGCATCAAAGGACAGCGGGAAAGGTGACGCCATAGGAGGCACGCTTGAAAGAAAATCTTAGCCATGTACAATGTAGAATCAGATTCACAGATATCTCATTTGAATTCGCCAAGTAAATTATGGAAATGAAGATGTACGAGTTGAAAAGAATATTAAGGTATGAATAAACCCCATCCGCGTGAATAATCTTGATGATTCGCATTTCTGCACTGAGACGCGCCCCTGGCTACAGTTTAATAACAAAGAGACCCCGCCAAAGAGATAGGAAAGAACAAAGAGTGATGCAACAAAGATAAATAGTAAAACAGTACGTCATCAATGACGGCCTTCAGCTGTATCTCGTTTCGTGTGGACTGGAGGACAGCAAGGACACATCATTGTCAGTGGGCATGCGCATGGTATAGTGAACGGGGAATATAACTTCATGGCTGCTGTAGTTATGTACCAGCAACCGGCCATGATAGGATGAATTTGATGAAGATTTGGGCTAGCTTAAAATACGGTGCCGTCACTCTCAATGAGAATGGGAGGCTCCTTTGTATTTGGCCGGTTGATTTCGGCGATTTCACGACCACCCTAGTCGCCGTTAATGAGCTGCGCTATTATCAATGTGGCGGGGGAGGCCTGCGGGGGGTTGCCATACCTTCCAACTACCAGCTTCCAAGAGCTGTGCCAGTGTCATTTCATTGCCTGCCAGCTCCTTCTTCAGGTACTTGTTCACCTCGAGGGTCAAGTGGTCAAGGAGGCCGACTGTGGCGGCGCGCCACTCGACAATGACGTCGTCGCTAGGCTCGAACATGGGCGCTACCTCGACGCCCTTGACGCCCGTGCGGCGGCAGTAGTCAGAATAGTTTTCCAGGCCACGCTCACTGTCGTCCTTTTTCAAAGTCAGCACGCCAATGTCGATGAATAGACCGCCGTTGCGGTACTCGGGCAAGCCAGTCAGAAGCTCGGTGCCAGCAAAGTGCATGTTAAGCAACGACTGCATGGGCTGCATCAGCGAGTATGTTAGCCACTGAGTGAGCTTGTGGAACGGCACAATGGACTCCCAGGGGGCAGCTCCTTGAGGCATCGAGGTGCAAGGCCAAGCATCACCCAGAGAGATCCCATCGATGGACGTGCGCGACTGGGGCCATATGGGTGCCAGACCGGACATGAGCACATTCCATAAAACGGGCAGCGGCACAATGAGCATTGAAGATGCCTGTGTAGAAGGATGCGAAAGCAGATGATCAACCATGTTTCCAGGGCGGCCCGTTTCGCCGAAGAACTCGGCCTTACTCTTGAGGGCATTGGACAGCTTGAGCAGAAGGTCTGTACGGCCGTCCAAGCCAGCGAGCGCATTCCCAGGTTTAGACTGCAGACCGGCAGCCAATTGATCGACCGTCAATTTGGCAAGGCCCTGGAAATCGACTTGGTATTTATTTTCGGGATTGCCCGAAAAGATGCCCTTGATTGTGTCAGTGTGGCGCTTCGATGCGGGGTAACGTGCACTTACAGCCTTGAACATTTCCAAGCTCGCAATTGCCAGGCCCTCCGATCTTCTGTAGACCTTGCCATTTTCATTGCTTTTATAGCTCCAGGAAGTGCCAGCACCTGCATCGAGGAGGACGCTGATTAGGAACAGGTCGATGAGGCGACGGCAGCGTTCCGTGTTATCCACAGTGGAGGGCCAAGTGGATAGCAAGTCTGCAATACGATCACGGCCGCCAACGCAAAAGTGCTGGTAGCGGCCGTGACCGGGGATTGTGGTGAAGGGCGCGTCGTAATCTCTCTGTCAGATGGACATGAGTATCGAAAGAAGTAAGGTTGAAGCTAGACGGAGCTAGGCAGAGCTGGGGGGCCTGACGAGCTGCGCATCAGTTGCGGGCAGACATACCTTGATCAAGCCAGAGACAAAAGTGACTACGTCGGGAAACTTGGCCATGTCAACGTCAAAATGGTGTAGACTATTGTCCATGACCTTGTCAAAGACAAGCTTAGTGCGCTCGCGAACAGCTCCGAGGTTGCGCAAGTAGCCAGCGGGGTCAAGCTGGGGGTCAGGAGGACGGGGAAGGTCCATCTTGGGAAGCTTGGTTGGCGACAATGGCGAGAGGGGGCTTGCTGGAGTGATGCTTCCTGCCGAGACTCTGTTGACTCCAGAGCGAGATGTGGACGAGTTGAAGCTGTTGGTGGACTGTGAGGTGGGCAGGGAAGCGTCCCCGCGACGACTCTTATCCTTGCGGGAGAAGAGACCCATGACGGCGACAGATGCAGCAGCGCACGGCTGAGGGCGGTCTCGGGCTCTCGGTAGGTAGCCTTGGGCTCGATTGGATTAGTGCAGCCCAGCGCTCTGCTCTGCTCGTATCTGCGGTCGATTGGCTGCAGCGTCACGGCCCGTTGTACTGCAGGTCCTGATTCGCCGCAAGCGCTGATCTTGTGACTCGGAATTGGCCGTCGGGCTCGATATGACCTAATTGTTCCCCTCTCAATGCAATATTATCGTCGCAGATTTCGGCGGGTTCGCAGCGGCGGAGAGGAAAATTCCAATGGAACTTTTGGTCGATGCAGCAGGGAGATGGGATTGGGTGCGGGGGAAGACGAGGGCTGCCACTTTGCTGGCGCTTGCGTGCGGGCAGGAGCAGTTCCGTTGGTGACTCTGGTGAGGGGGAGACAAACACACGCGCACAATATAGGGACGACGGCGATAATAATGGAGGCAACGAGCGAGAAGAGATCGAAGATTCCACAACTCATCAAAGAAAGAAAAAGAAGAAAAGGATTCGGTCGCTCTCCCGGGGTCCAAAGCGACGCCGCTCTTTTTGCAAGCGCGGATCTGCCCACACCATCTCTCTTGACCTGACCAGCGTCGCTTCTTCTTTCTCGCCCCCCTTCTCTACGCAGGGCAGGGGACTGAAGTTGGGCTTCCAAAGATGAGCTAGCTGCGTCGCCGCTCTTGTCCACCCACTGTGGTTGACTACCTCAGTTTGAGTTTGGGACTAACTTATCTGATGTTGTCAAAACGCCTGTCAACTCAAGCCATCCTGTGTCTTCCTAGGCTAGGCTAGTTGGGTCCAAGCAACCGAGTGGCAGGTGTCACCCTGGCTATTGGCTATAATAACGGCCGCTTCACGACTCGGATGCTGCCCCTGTGCTCGACATCTGCATCGGCAAAGAAGTATGGCACATTTGCCGCACCTACCGCAGGCACATAAACAGACCTCATCAAAAGCCGGCTGCTGCACATCTCGCTCGAGCCTACTGGTAACTACTACAACCTGGTCGAACTGGAGGGGCTCTTACGGGCCTGGTCTGGCCGACTGGCGACTGCCGTGATGCTCTGCTGGTACGTGCTGGGTGAGTATTATTCAACAGGGGATGAACGCCATCGGCTGGCGGGCGTCTGAACTTGATTACATCTGCTCCTGTAATACGGATACTTCCAGGCCCATCTTACAAGATATCAGGCACAACGACCCCCGTCTTGGCAAGCAACAACGACAACGAAACCTCCAGGGATGCAAACCCCTGATCGGCTTGCCTCTCAGATTCACGGCCAGAAAAGCTACACCGGGCCAAGTTGGCGTGTGGTGGGGTCCGGGCTAAGCAGACAGAACCAAAGACCAACTGCTTGGCAACTTGGCGACTTGGGAGACCCGACCAACGCTAAAAACGCTGGTCGTGGAGTCAGAGAGTGGTGCCCGGTAAAAGCGGCAGGCCGGCCCTCCCACGACCTCTTAAATATTGGGTGGCAAGTGGAAGCCCCCCAAAACGCTGAGCATTATCTCCCACTGCTTGAATGGTGACTGCACCAGACCGGTGTGGCACTGTGGCTCAGTGCGCTGACCTTGTACAACCAACAAGACATTTTTAACGGGGCGATCCCTCCAAGCGAGCCAAGCGCAAAGGCCATAATTGGTACGATAGAGCGTCTTGCATTCTCCTCACCAGAGGCCGAGTCGAGGCAAGAATTGTGTCAGCGACGATTGATGACACTGAAGCAGCAGCACTGTCATTACCAGTACGCCTTTGGCCAGGCCATTCGTCATCCTGGCCGGTACCGAGCGCTTGTTCCCCGGCGCCCCTTGCTTCCCGACTATGAGGGCCAGAAAATCCCGGACCCTGTCACCAATAGTAGAAGTTACAGTCACCGGGCCAGTCCTGTTTTCGCAGGTAGCGAATGTAGTGGAGAGGCCTACAGTTGGGTTGGAGATTATGAAACCAATTTCCAAGTCTCCAGGCTTAAGCATTGAATGTCTCTGCCGCCAAGAACAAAAGGGCAAAAGCAGCAGGTAGCCTCGATGCGTGAAACTGCCGATGTAAAGGGCCCCGAATCATCTGGCATGCAAAAAGCATGCACACCTTGCGCTAAAGACGCGACAAGTCAAAAACGAAAAAAAATTGCAGCAACGGAGGGGTAGCGGCATAGAGAGAGATGCACGTGAAAGAAAGTTGTCAAGCGGGCGAGTGGGTAGCGAAAAGCCCGTCGCTCGATATCCCGCGCTTCTATAATAAGTACAAGTCATGTGCACTGGCCTAATTCCGCGGTAGATTGCAATTTAGCTTGTTACGAATTTCGAAATAGTAACCATGGCCTCTAATGTGCGAGCTGGCGCTTGGATGGATGAAAACTGCGGAAAGAAGAGAAAGTCATCAGGGCTGGTAACTACCCGCTCGCCGGTTAAGGGATGGGACCCCCGATGCTCCCTTGTCCGAGACATGCAGCGATGATCGCGCCGCATGATAGACGGTTCTGGCTGTTTCTCGTTTGCTGCATGTAATTTTACGTAGGGATCCATGCAACCATGTTTTCAATATTTATCTACGTGGATCTCAGTAACTTCAAGGAACCGCGATGGGTTACCACGTATCGAAGTAGCCTCCGAGGCCCCCCGAATATTAGTTATGACTTAACCCTGGCCAGATGGGCACGGCAAAAGCCGCAAGCGGGCAAAGGAGAAGAAAGAAAAACGTTTCGAGATATTCTCCACACTCAATCCCGGCAAGGCGGCGAGAGTCGTTGAAGACGAACCCCGAATTTTACAACAGGCGATATGAATATTGCAACATGACCATTGCCTATGAAGGTATTTTATGGTCTCAAGCGGCTAATCAGAGCTGGGGACTTTATTAAAATCACCTCCTCAGAGTCTCTATCACAACAACCACCTCTAGGCGTGCCTCTAGCGTCGTGTCTCTAGCGTGCATTCGATAGCGCCTTCGAGAGTGCCTTGAGCGCCTTTTCTAAGCAGCTTGCGTGCCTTTAAATGCGTGCCTTAAAGTGTGTGTGTTAGTAGGAAAAACGGCAGTGGATAGTAGAGGATGAGAAGTTCTATTAAGGGGTACATAGCTGTTATGTGGGGTTGTTGTAAGATTTAAATGGCCTGTTGTAAAATTCGGGGTTCGTTGAAGACACGTTGTTTAGACAGTCATGTAAAGTAATAATGATGCAAAAACAATTCATGTGATTATGGTATAGTATGTACATCATTTACCTCTTGTCGCCACATTTCATGTGCGCTGTATATACCTGCAGCTTCCTCATCCTGTGCTTCTATGCCCAGGAAATGACTCTCCAATGCAATTTTGTAGGAAAACAATTGATTCTCCAGTCCTGTTTCAACCCTCTCCTCGTCCTCTTCTGCCAGTGTCCAAGACAGCATGGGACAGCCTACCACCACTTTTCCGGCCCCAGAGGCATTTGGCCCTTCTGAAAGACCTTTGTCGTGGCATTGTGCCATCCGTCGAGGTTGGCATAGGGGACGGTGTTGCCCCACCAGTCAGGAAAGCTGACATTGCCCAGCCCGAGGGCCAGGGCAATGACGACGCTGGCGAGCGCGTTGCCAATGTCGAGGGCGCCGGATAGAGTGTAGTTATACTGCTGCCACCAGCCAAAGTAGCGGCGGCGAATGTACCAATTGAAGACAAGACCAACGGTCACAAATTGCCAAAGGTAGTAGAGCGTGGCTGGTGGGATCTGGCCGGCGGCGCCGAAAATGACAGGCGTGAGCATGTAGCGGAAGATGCTGTTGGGGTGGCGGTGGGTGATCAAGTACTGAATGACGGGAAGGGCTGCGCCAATGAGCCAGAACCAGTTAAGCCAAGAAAATAGCTGGCCGGCACCAAACATCTTGGCGGGACCAATCACGCCCCAAATGACGCTGGCGTTGAAAAAGGTGCGGGCAGCTGGGCAGATGAGGCCCTGGGGTTGGTCCTCGGTGCAGATGCCTTTGATGTTGCCAAGCAAAAAGTTGTAAGTGGCCACCTGAACGAGGGACAGCCAGATGACGGCAAAAGCCTGAGCAGCGAACATGGAGCGAGGAGGAATCTTCATGTAATGGCCAACCTTCATGTCAGAAATATAGTTGAGGCCATAGTAAATGATCATGTAGCCCCAGCACTTGAACATCATCATGGCGATGGGGCGGCCCGGTAGCATAAAGCCTACGACCAGCTCAGTGATGACGTTGAGACCAGTCTGCTGGTTGGTGATGGCCTGAACGGTGCCAATGGGGATGAAGAAGACGCCGCCGAGAACAATACAGAGGATGAAAGCCCACCAGGTCAGATGGGTGGGCCAGACCTGAGAGGCAATCATGCCAAACGTGAAGCTCATGGCGAAAATGGCGAGAAACCACCATTCAGGGGCCTCTTTGTACTTGCGCATCAGCCTTAGGTGAACATCGGGTTCCTCTGAGCGCACGTCGCGGCTGCGGCGCCAAATGTCAGACCCGTAGAAGAGGATAACGTGGACGAGTGTGGAGATGAGAGCGGCAAAGGACATGCCATAGGAGAGTGTAAAGGTGGGAGAAATTATAATGGGCGAGTACTCCTGGTAGGCCGTCTCGTTCATGGTAAAATCGGGTGTTAGAATACGACTCGTATTGTAGGGTTTGGCAAAGCGGTCAAAGTTTGTGTTGGCGCTGATAGGCAGGTATCGGTAGAACTCAGGGCCAGCCCATGAAAGGCCAGAGGCGGCAATGGCCACGAGGATCAGGCCGAGGGCCACGTTGACGAGGGCAAAGGCGGGGGCCTGTAGGGGACTGCCGAGAAAGGCGCTGATGACGCTCCAATCAAAGGAAATGGGGATCAGTCCTAGCCCAGACTGCGCGCCGAGAACCTGGTTGACCAGGAGATGGTTGGGAGCAATCCAGCAGGCAAAGTTGAAAAATTGGAATATCTGGGCAAAAACCTGGGGAATCCACTCCCAGACAAAGGTGCTGCAAGATACAATGAGGAAGAAGGCGTAACGACCAATCTTCCAGCCGTTGGTGGCAGCAGGATCGGCAGCTTGGTGGTTGTGCAGGGCGTACATGACGGCGCAGGTAACGAGGGTGGCTGGCCAGACCATGGATGACGGGTAGATGAGGAATCGTCTGGCAATACCAGCAATGCCAAAGCCCATGGCCTGGGTGGAAAGGACAAGCAGGATCTGAAAACCCCATCTAGGAGAGTCAGCAGGTAGATTTGGATGTGGACCTGAATAGCGAGCTTACTTGAAATGTTGCTTGTAAAATACTTCTTGGGCAAGCAGAATATCAAAGGCATAGCTAATGGCAGAGCCGGCGGCCGTCATCATGGTGATGATGGTGTGCTCTTTGACATTGAAGGGGCCGGGATTGAGCTCAAAGTTGAGACCAAAAAGACGAAAGCTTTTTGCAGGGACTACTCGCGCCCAGAAACAGCCGATGCTGTGCCAATGTCAGCTTTGTCAATAGAGTATCGAGTAGCAAAGATTGCTCAATTTCGAGGGTAGGCTTACGGATAGGCAACCAACTGGACAACGGTCGAGTTAATGGAGATGGGTGTACGGCGCAATGCGAGAAGGACGTTGCAAGCGGAAACAATGGTGCACAGAACGCCACCAATGATCCAAGCACGGATGGTGTTGACGGGCATGTCCTCGTCGGAGGGGGGCACCTAAAAATCAGAGTTGTGAGTGATGCGAACAGGAAAGTCTCGAGGTGGCAGATGGACGTACGGCAGCGCGGACTTCGGGATATGGAGAGTCATCCTGAATCAGAACGTTGTCTAGCTGGCGGAGCTTTTCGGCGTTGCCCGAGTCGAGGGCCGAGTCGACGGCACGCAGCTTGTCCTCGCCGAGGAAAGGGTCCCAGCGATGCTGTTTGCGAAAGGCTTGAAGCTCGCCCTCGGGGTCGTCGATGGACTGATTCGTCTTTTGACGAGAAATAAGCTTCTTGAGTCCATCCATGATGATAGGTGAGCTTGCGCAAAAGCTCTCCACTTGCCGGGGGAGGGGAGGCGAGATGTGAGGGAGATGGAGACGGCGATATGAGCACGGGGCCAAAGGTCGCTTTAAACAAAGAGAGAGTTGACAGGCTTTAGGGCGATAGAGAGTACATGATGTGAATAGTGAGAAACAAAAATACCATGGGCCACCCGAATTGGGTAGGAGGAAAAGGATGTGGAGGAGACTTGCGGGCGCGGCAGTCAAGGCGGAGACGAAAATGATTGGCAAGGCATATATGGAGACTTGGGGATGAGGAACTTGTGAAAGCAGGCGCGGAGTCTAGCCGGAGGCTTGCATGAGATGAGGAGGTGGGAGGCAAGGAGGGCAAGTCGGCAAACAAGTCGTTGTGACAACTAATTGCTGCGTCTACGGGAGCAAAAGTTTCCTCGTGGCCGATGCACAACGAGTACTACTGAGTATACGTCGAGATTGGCTCGTGGCCACCAGGTTGGGTTAGGGGTAGGCGGCTTTGACGCAGCGTGTTGGAGCTTCCAGCTGAGGCGACGAGGCAACATGCGAGGATGGCGAGACAAGGAGAGTCAAGCTATTTAGGGGTTTGCATGGTTGCAAGGTATGGTTGCAAGGGCTGTGTGGTGTGTGTGTGCGTGCGTGGTTGCATGGCACGGGTCAGCTGGTGCAGAGAGGGCCGGGTTTGGTAAACTGAGGGAGGCGGCGAGAAAGGCATTGAACTGATTGGCATGGCGGCGAGCGGTCGAGAAGACGAGATTAGTTTTGTTTAAAGCGTCCCAGGGGACGTGGGGAGCGCGAGGCGCGCCCGCAAACAACGGGTGTAGATGCAGGCTGCAGCTGCTCATCACCTAACGTTAGACGATCCACAAAACAGGCGTCGGTCAAGACCAATTCAGGCAAAGGGTGGAAAGGCACAGAAAAGGTTAAACTTTGGCGGGCCTTGCACCTCGCCAAAACCGAACCGAGTTCCGAAACAACTTGCTCGTCCACCATGACATGAATTTCCACCAACACACAGCCTTTGTCGACCAAGAAAGATTCCTTTGCCAGTAATGGCATTTATCGTTCCATTCTTTGCAGACTAGCGCGAGCCGGCGGTGGACAGAGAGATGGGTCATTGGGGAATGGGAATGGGAATGGTTCGGTCATGTCATCTTGTGGTTGTCATGGTTTTCTTGTGAGCCAGTCAATTCTTGGAGACGTGAAGCCAACGTATGCCAACGACGGGCCGAAAGGGATCATGTTTGACCATGGGTGGTCGGATATCTCTGTTCGTGGCGTCGGCGTACCTAGGGAGCGGGTCAGCTAAAAGCCAACTGGTCGGCTTGGGCTGCAGAAAAACTAGTCGACGCCACCGCCAGAGCAATCGGCCGAGGCGGCGGCTTGTTGTTTGCAAGCAGATTGTGGTGAAAGGGAATGGCATGCAGCCAACCATGAGTACCTAACGAAAACCGAGGTGCCTTGTCAGCAGATGCGCCCAAGCCGCTGCATTGCACGTTGCATTGGACATTCATGGGGGGGACAGGTGAGCCGCTGTACTTTTATATTTGCAGCGCTTCATCCGCTGGAGCCAGTCTGCTAGCCCGCTAATCCGTAGAAAGGGCATTTTTCAGCCATTTGCCAGACAATTTCCAGCGCTGCCTGTCTGCCTGGCTACCTGGCTGCCTAGCAGCCACGGCAAGGGTGGGCATGGAGATTCCATCCTGACGCCGAAATAAGGGAGACCATGGGACTTTTCATACCATCACCTTGTAGTCATCATTTTGCCGTTGTACATATGTCACTCGGCCGAATACCTTTATGTGGTATAATCTGGTTGTCTGGTGATCCGTACATACTAAAGTGCTAACGCCAATTTCAAGCCTCGAACGCCCCCTCGTTTTGCTCCGAGACATTGCCCGAGTCTTTTTGTTCTCTGCGTGTCTGCTAATTAAGTTACCTACTCCGTAATCCGTAAATCTGCCAGAATCATGTCTTCAGGAACTTTTGCATCCAAGTCCACATCCAAGTCCACATCCATGACACATCCATGTACACATCATGTTCCTGTGCCGTCACCAACCCGCACAACCTCAACCTCCATATCGTGAGCAGCCTCCAGTGCGCCGAGAAAAACCAAGCCGATCTCCCAGATTCACAGCATCTTGGCGGCTTGGCCTCCTCCACGAAATTCTGGCGGCTCAAAAACAAGGCTGTCGGCCGCTGTCTCTCTTCATTCACTCCGTGTTGGTCTCTCGCAACACTACTAATACGCTCTGGAAATGTCCGGTGACCTAATGGCAAATGGCATATCGCAATTGGAGTAGACTCACAATTTTCCTTTGACAAATGGTAACTTACCTCCACAACACCACAACATGCGGAACTTTTGTAGACACCCTCTGTCAAGAGCAGCTGACCTGAGCAATTCTCAACACAAGTCCGGGGTCTGAAGAAGGTCTCCAAGTCCCTTTGGTTGGGCGACCCCATGTCAGTCTCAGCCCATCCCCACGGGGTCGCCCAACCAAAGGGACCTTCTTCTCTAGACTCCGCCTCCGTCCTTGCACGCACATAAGTTGGGGAATTGATCTGCACCACGTCCTTACCCAAGAACGGCCGCAGGAACCCAGCACCCAAGTAATACAAGAGCTATTCCTCTCACACCAGTTACGTTGTAGTAATCAGCTATCATTGCCCCCACGAATCCTACACCATGGCATGCATGGCCACGCATGCCACTGCATGCCACTGCATGAGCCAATGTCCCACCATCTTTTCAAAGGTTCTTTACCACCCTTTTTGTCCAAGCTTCTTTTTAACGTTTGTCCTCAAGAAAACCCTCCACAAAAGATCCCCTATGCATGCACTGCTCCTTGACGCTGTCACACTGCAACCCGCTGTTTTGCTGCGCCCGTCTCCCGGGTAACCCTTAGCTGAATAGTGCAAGTTACCCAGCACCACGCAATCCTTGCTATATCTTTCTTGCTATTCTTCCTCTCTCGTCTGATTTTTTTTTTTTTGTTTGCCCTCTCATTAAGTCATCATCTGGTAATGTTTAACAGTCTCTTGGCAATACTCTTCTTTGTTGCGTGGTATCCTCGACTGCCACGCCTAACGCACGACATTACGAACGAGAAATCTTGGACTTGCGACCAGCACGCCGAAAGACCCTGATCAATATTGGTGGACCTTGATAGTCTCGTAACATCGTCTTGCTGCCGGAATCGGTGCCTTTCGGCTTGGCTGCCGTAGTTCGGCCTGCCCAAGTCTGGCTCAACGCACCGTCTCTGCCATGCTCGGTGCAATTGCCCTCCTGTTCTTGGCCCTGCGCCGTGTCCCCTAAAGTGGATAGACAGCAACCTTGTTGTACTCGAGCGTATATCGTATGTGTTGACAAACACCGTAGGTCGAAGCCGATAGCTGAACACGTCCTTTTTTCCCGCCGACGAAGCATCACGTACACCACTTGACTCTCCGAAGAGCTGCCGCGACCACACCTTTTTATACTTGAATCGCGAACCGCAGATATCCCATTCGCAACCGCTAAAACGGTATTACGCCCTTAGCTGGCATGCTCCTCTTGAGAACCGCTATGGTGTTTCCGCGATGGTTTGCCTAGCAATGGGTGCCACCACTTTGTCCAGCCAATGAGCGTCGTCCCCTTACTTATCTCGCCATACCTTGATCAACTTTCTTTGCCTGCGCCGTCCAATAGAAATCACCGCGAAACATGCTTTGTAATGCCCTTGTCCCCGGCGCCGATGTCGTTCTGGGGCCAGATACCCGATTTGGAAGCCCTCAGCCAATCAGCGGGCCAGGAATGTCAGCGCGCCCCGAAACTATCACGAACTTTACACCCTGATGGCCAATACGTTGTCGACCTTGATGAGCAGGTGTCGGAATGCATACGGCCTGTGCAGTGCAGAAAAGCTGAGTTTTGGCTGTAGCTGGGGGTTGTCTTTGGCGGCTTGCATCAAAAAATTATTTGTGCGTTTGGTCAATTCCATTGTATATATAGCTTCGGCCAGCCCTTGCCCTGCTTGTTTTACACACTTTTTTCAACTTTGTCACAAATCACTGCTTCATTTCACACCCCATCCACTCGGCTGTGTAAAGAAAACATCATGGGCAGTAAATTCAGGATAAGCAAGAGCAAAAAGGCCTCCAAGGCCCAAAAAACCAAGGTGCCTCCCAAGGCTCTTCCAGTAACTCTACTTTCTGGTTTCCTGGTTAGCCAACGTTTGCTTCATCAATTTCACAACTGCTACACGAGTCTAACAAGACTAACCAGGGATCTGGTAAAACCACTCTTCTGCAACACATTCTAAGAAGCAATCATGGCCTCCGCATCGCCGTCGTTGTCAACGACATTGGCGCGTAAGTCTTTTGAAACCCTCCCTCCATAAACAACATTGACACTCTACTTCTATCAGCATCAATGTCGACGCTTCCCTGATAAAGCAGACTCACCGCATCACAAAAACCAACGAAAAGGTCATTGCCCTGCAGAATGGCTGCATCTGCTGCACCCTCCGCGGCGACCTGCTCGAGGAGCTTGTTCGCCTCGCTCAGCTGCAAAGCTTCGACTACATAATAATCGAGAGCAGCGGCATAAGCGAGCCCGAGCAAGTAGCCGAGACTTTTGACAGTAGGTTGGCGGAGCAGATGAGCCAGCTCGTCGACGAGGGCGGCGAGGGCCTCGACGACGACATGTTGAAGGTGCTCGAGCAGCTGTAAGTGACGGCCCTTCAAGCAGCACAGATGTCGGTACTAATGATACTATCAGCAAGGAAGTTGGTGGTCTGGAAAAGTTTGCAAAGCTGGACACTACCGTCACCGTCATTGACACATTCACCATGCTACACGACTTTGACACCGCTGACCTCATCTCTGCTCGTCGCGACGACGTGACTCCCGAAGATGAGCGTACTGTCTCCGACCTCATGGTTGATCAGATAGAATTCGCCGACATTATCATCCTCAACAAAATTGACATGGTATGCTTTCTCCGGTCATACTCCTACAGTATCATATAGCTCTAACAGCGAGTCAGGTTTCAAAGGAAACAAGAACCCGCATCGTGGACCTGGTCAAGAAGCTCAACCACCGCGCCAAGATTCTAGAGTCCAGCTACGGCAAGGTTGATGTCAAGCAGCTCGTCAACACAGGTCTGTTCAAAATGGACGTTGCCCAGGCCGGCTACGGCTGGCTGCAGGACCTGCACGCCATGACGGTCCGAGAGGTCAACGGCAAGAACGTCGTCACCCCCAAGCCCGAAACGGAAGAGTACAACGTCCAAAGTTTCATCTACTCACGTCAGCGGCCCTTTCACCCCCGCCGTCTTTTCGCACTCCTCTATGACAAGTTTATCCTGCAGCTCGAGCAGCCCGAGGATGAGGAGGATGAAGAGGATGAGGACGAAGACGATGAAGACGACGAGGAACAGGACCAAGAGATGCAGGATATTGAGCAAGATGATTCCCAGAGCGTCGGCTCCTCCAACAACTCTGCTCAAGAAGGCTCCGCATACTCTGCTGGCAGCTCGCACACAACCGCCCAGACCATTCCCTCCCCTCGCCCCTTAGACAAGCAAAAGCCCTTATCCGCCCAACGCACTGCTGCCGCGAGCAACGAAGATGATGACGCCATGGCCGTTGACCCGCTCGACATGCCGCCCAACGAGGACATCCTCGCCAATAAGCGCGCGCACCCTACCTTTTCGCGGCTCTTCCGCTCCAAGGGCGAGTTTCTGCTCGCCACGCGGCCGCACCGCGCGGGTGAATGGTCGCAAGCCGGCGCTATGCTCACCATGGCTGGCGGCCGCCCGTGGTTCTGCACTTTGCCTGCCGAAGAATACACGACGGGCGACGCCGAGGTTGACGCGCTCGTGCAGCACGATATCAACAAGGGCGGCGAGTGGGGAGACCGTCGCCAGGAGCTCGTCTTTATCGGCGAAGGGCTCGATCACAAGGGCGTCGAGGCGCTTCTGGACGAGTGTCTGCTGACTGACGCGGAGATGGCGGACTGGGAACGTGTGATGCGCGACCCGGCGCATGGAGAAGACCTGGACAAGCTAAAGGACGCGCTGCAGGAGCTGTTTGATGACGGGTTCCCTGACTGGGCGGGCGAGCCGGGGGACGACGACGACGAGCATGATCATGAGGGGCACAATCACAACCACGCGCTGGGCATGAGTGGTGTGCGATCCATCAAGCAGGCTTTTGAGGAGGTGTCTTGAGATGGTTTCTTGTGCAAGTTGATATCCAAGGGGACGAGGTGGAGTACGGGAAAAGTACATAGTAGTTGATGATGACGCGAGTAACGAAAAAGAGAAACATGTGTCCCGCTTATAATACCGTGGTCTTCATTCTTTTGAGTACTGGTGACTCGGGACTCGGTATGTATTGAAGAAGAACCTACGGGAACAAAATGACAAGCAAAAAACACCAACCAATTCAACCGTCATGACATAAGTTATATCCGCTACGGGTCCAACAATTACAGAAACCTCAACGCCAAACGTGCAAATACATACAAAATACAAATCAGGCCTGTCGTTTCTCATCTATTTCTGGCCCTGTAATCTGGACCTGTGGTGTCTCGTAGACGACAATCGCGGGAGGCGCAACAGCAGGCTCCTTGACCTCAACCTCGGGGACCGCCGCCTCAACGTCATGCACCGGCACCACGTTCTCCTCGCCCTTGTTCTTGCGAAACAGCTTTCTAAAGCCCCGTCCCATTGTGCGGTACAGCGCCGCCACAGGTGAGCCAAGGAAGCCTGCGGCGGCGGCAAACCATGCATCAGGGACCAAACGCACGAGCACGGCCCAGGGCAGGCACATGAAGGCGACGACGATGCAGAGGGCCCACTGCTCGGCGTCGAGCCCGCCGCTGACAATGCCAAAGGCGCGGGAGCCGAAAAAGACAATGGTGACTTGCAGGCCGACCATGAGCGCGCAGATGAAGATGAAGAAGTGGTTGCGGTGCAGGCCCTCAAGCACGTTGAACTTGTTGTCGAGGCGGCGGTTGCTAAACATGTTGAAGATTTGCATCCATACAAATGTGTTGAAGATGATGGTGTCGAGCTCGACGGCCCGGGACGCGTCGTAGTTGAGGATCTGCGGCCCGGCAAAGTAGAGGACGAGCGTGACGACGAGCTGGAAGATGGCCTGGCCGATAATCATTTTCCACATCTAAAGATCATGTTTGGTTAGTCTGACGCCCGTGAGGAGGAGGCAGCGAGTATTAGGAGAAACCTACATTGACGGTAATGAGCGGTGCCTTCTTGCCTTGAGGCTGCCTGTTGAGGATCTTGTCCGCAGGCGGATCTGTGGCCAGGGCCAGGGCGGCAAATGTGTCCATGATGAGGTTGACCCAGAGCAGCTGGACGGCCCGAAGCACGGGCTTCATCTCGGAACTATACAGCGCCGTGATAAAGGCCAGCAGAACGGCGGTAATGTTGACCGTAATCTGAAACTGCAGAAATTTTTGCACGGCGTCGTTGACTGCGCGGCCCCATTTCAGCGCTGTGATAATGGACGCAAAGTTGTCGTCCATGAGCACAATCGCAGACGCCTCCTTGGCGACCTCGGTTCCCGATATACCCATGGAGAAGCCCACGTCGGCAGCCTTTAGCGCTGGTGCGTCGTTTGTGCCATCGCCCGTCACGGCTACCGTCTCCCCGAGCGCCTTGAGTCTCGTCACCAGCACGCGCTTATCCTCTGGTGACGAGCGCGCTAGCACCTGCAGCCGCGGCAGCACCTCATTCATGGCGTCCTCGGAAAGCTTGCGGAACTTGGGTCCCTCCATGACGACGCCGCCCTCGGTGCAGATACCACACTCTGTCGCAATGGCCCGCGCCGTCATGATGTTGTCGCCCGTTACCATGCGGACAACGACGCCGGCGTGCTGCGCTTTTCGCACCGCGTCCGGCACGCCCGGACGCACGGGGTCCTGGATGCCAATGACGCCCATAAAGACAAGGTCCCGCAGCAGCGACGCGAACTGCACCTCACCGTCGACGACGTCGGCCTGCGAGGGCGGCCACGCGGCAAAGTCGCGGTAGACGAGGCCAATGGTCCGCAGCGACATGCTGGCATACCTGTCAATGACGGCGCGGAGAGCACGGGCCCGTGGCTTGGTGAGCGGCTCGCAGCGCGCGGCTTGCGGCTCCATCATCTCGGAGGAGCAGCTCTTGAGCAGAATCTCGGACGCGCCCTTGACGAGGAGGCGGTAGCCGGTGCCGGTTTGAATGACGGCGGCCATGCACTTCTTGCTCGAGTCAAACGGCATCATCTGCACGACATGCTCGTTGGCGCGCGCCTCGCGCAGCGATTGCAGGCCGAGGTGGTCCTTGGCCAGCTGGAGGAGGGCCGTCTCCGTCTTGGAGCCGATGAAGACGGCCTTGCCATCTTCCTCGCTCTCGAACGCGGTCGAGTTGATGGCGACGGATTGCGCAATCATGTCTTTGGCGGCTTGTGGCAGCGCAGAGGCCCATTGGCTTAGAGTCTGCTCGTCTTCGGACTCGGTGGCTTTGGCAAAGCTGGTGGAGCCAAATGTACCAGCAACGACTGTCATCTTGTTCGTCGTCTAAAAGGAAATTGTCAGATCATCATTGTTTGGAAGATTTTTGTTTTGACTTACCAAGGTACCAGTCTTGTCCGAGCAAATCGTCGTCGCATTGCCCATTGTCTCGCACGCACGCAGCACACGGACCAGGTTGTTCTCTCGCAGCAATCTCGTGGTGGCAAACGCCAGGGCCAACGTGACGGCGAGAGGCAATCCTTCAGGAACGGCCACTACAATGATGGTGACGGCGACAATGAGAATGTCCATGAACGCAGAGGCTTTTGTGGTGGGATCGCGCGTGTCGCTGGGGAGGTCGGCAAGGAAGCGAATGAGGAGAATGACAAAAAGAAGAGCGGCGGCGGCACTACCCAGCTTGGCAATGGCCATGGCCAGCTTCTCAAGCTTCTTCTGCAGAGGTGTAGCTTCAGTCTCGGTGCGGACGGACATCATAATCTTGCCAAAGCTGCTGTTGACGCCGACAGATGTGCATACAAATGTTCCCATGCCTATGAATGATTAGTGACTACGCTGCAGTTGGAACATGTCCAGTACGCACCCTCAAGAACCTTGGCACCAGAGATGATAAAGGGATCAAGGTCCTTTTTCGGCCGTCCAGACTCAATGGCGCGGAATACTTCGGCGCCTGCTGTCTTCTTCAGAGCGTCCGACTCGCCAGTGGCAGAAGACTCGTCGCACTTGACATCGTGGCCTTCGATAAAGATGCCATCGACCGGAACCAGGTCGCCGGGCTCCAGATGCAGGACGTCTCCGACGAGGATATCGTGGACATTGATCATGAAGGATTTTGCGGACCGAATCACCTTGATTTCTCTGTCGTCCTTGCGTGCGTTAAGCTTGACAAATGCCTTTTCTTTTTGCCAGTCGTTCAGCGAGCCCACGACAGTGACAATGATGATGGCCACACAAATAGCCACGCCTTCGACCCAGTCCACAGGCGCGGGGGCGCCGTCTGGGTGGTCAACACCAAGTGTCTCGTATAAGCCAAGCGCCAGTGAAATAACTGCAGCAATAGTCAGGAGAATCAGGACCTTGTCGTTGTACGCATTCCACATGAGCTTCCACAGGGGCGGCGCCTTCTTGGCAGGTAGCACATTGCGCTTGAAGACGCGAATGCGATCGCCAAAAGCTTCCGTTGTGGAAGAAGGCGACGGCGTCAAAGTCGAAGGTGCAGCAAGCCCCGACTTGGTCTTGCCGATAGCGTCGTGAAAGGAAATTGGTTCCGCGATGCCCGTCTCATCGAGGCCGAGCCCAGCCTTGACGTCGGTCCGGAGGCCGCGCGCGATGCCGTATAGCCCACCGAGGGCCTGGAACGCGGAGAGTGACTTTGGGTTCAGGAGCTTGTTGAGCTGGCCCGGCGAAAAGGCAAATGGGTTGTCGGCAACCTCAAAGTCGGCCTCGCTGCCGGGATCAGGACGAAGCGCGAGCTCCGGGTCCTCGAGCACGCTCGAGGCGCAGCTCAGCGTGCTGGGCGTGAGGAACGGATCGCAAAGGGTGGACGAGGTCAGGGTGTCTGTGATGCTGAGGGATCGGTTGCGGGGGGTCACCTCGATGGTGTCGGGCGACAACGTGCTGCTCGCCATGGCGAACGGGGGCTTATGGGACAAGTTGTGGGTGTAGTCTTCTTCATGGACAATCAAATTTTGCGACGAGGAAAAACCCCGAAAAAATACAGTTGATGCACTGTATTTGTTGAGCCTTTTCTTTGTCTCTGTTTCTGAAAATCATCTCTGCGAGGCATGCTGGCCGGCCAATATTAATGCCTGGCAGAAGGAGGCTGAGCAAAACAAACTCGCGAGACATGGGCCCGCTGCCTGACTGGAAGCGATGGTGTAGACGGCACGCGAAAAGGCTTGGCTTCCCAGAGGCAAAATCCTTGGCGGACCGAGCCCGAAACGGAAGGTCTGACAGTCCGTGGCATGAGCTTAATTTTGCATCTACGATGGTTCTCTCCCGTCGCTTGTCCCGTTTTCTGGTATTAGTGTCTAACTTTTCGTGGGCGGCGCTTCAGCTGTGGCTTCTGGGGCGACTTGCCACTTTGAGACTCAGGCTCACAGGCTGCGAGCTCGTGGTTAAGAAAGCTGAGGGGTAATATGTTCCAGCATAGCCACGATCTACTTGACAATTCCGATTACGTCAGGGTAAAGGGAGGATTTCTTGGCGCAAACTAGTTGTGGTTGCTGATCTCTGTGTTTCCAGTGTATCAGAGCTTGATAGTTTGGTGCTGCGAGACTTGAAGATACAACGAGCTGCCTTATCTGCGCTACTTGCACAGCCTTTCGGTTTACAAATTGGAATAAATGAACTGGAAGAAGAGATTTACCAACGAAAGCTCGTTATGACATAGCTGCCAGCCTCCTCGAGTTCCGGAAAAGTCACTGTGTTGCTATCCATTGTAAGTGCTCAACAGTGATAGCTGTATTTGAGTGTAGAACAGCACACCGCCAATGGACACTGCGGCTATTAGGCAGGGTTGTTACCTTGACTCGGCAAAAAAAAAAAAGGTAGGAGCTGATTGCAAACGAATTGTTTTATGATTGATGCGATTTGGTTGCACCTTTTATACAGATCTGCCAGTGAGAGAGAATGTCCTGCTGCTGCATGCACACATCCTGCAGCACATGTGGCGGTCGTGCAGCCGAGCTGCACCGTGCCTTGAGACATTGGACCTTCTGACTTTGGTCAACGGGAACACCACCCGACTGAGGGCGAACGAGGCACTGCAAGGCGGAGAATCTTCCCGAGGTCATCGCCCAAGCTGATCTCCGCGAGGCATCACTAGGCATCTTCCTGGACTAGCGCGGCGCCTAGAGGTCATGATAATCCAACCTCACCACTCCAGCAAGCAGCACAGTCCCAATCGCCCGCTTTCACACACTTAAGAAGCGTCGAAAAATTCTCCCCCCCCAGCCTCATCTAATTATCAGGGCCAATCGACCATCTCATGCAGCTCTTCTTCATCGGCAGCCAACCAGCTGCGCACATCACGTCGCTAGCGCTGTCGCCAAGTGCACCATCGTGGCGAAGCAAAGCAAAAAGTACCACGCAAAAGGGCGCCACCACATGCCCTTTAAAACTGGCTAAATCCGACTGTATCTAGTCTGTCAGAATTTGAGGCTGGGTGATGAACCTTTTGTGCTGGTGTCTTGGCACTGAAAACCCAGAGGTCGAAGTGCTCTCACAGGCGGCTTTATGAGCGACATGTCGTGGGCGGCCTCTCGGCAGTCATGCCCGTGGCTGGACCCGGGACTGTTTCAACCCAAGCCTTTTCTTGCCTCTCGTCCGGTTGGAAAACTATACACGTTGAAGCTATTTCGTACAGTTATGGGCAAAACGACCTTTTGCTTTTTGAAACCATGTGGCTGTGAAAAGGTGTCTCACACAGTGTGGTTTGGGGCTGAATGTGCACTTTATACTTCCACCAACGACTCTAGGTTGTTCCATCTTTTGGCAAGATTCTCTTTCAAGGGAACATATTAACATAGGATTTCGCAATTAATACAAAGAAATTCATGTCATATATTCAGCAACGGGGTGCCGGGTGGCAGGGCCAGTTGCAAGAGCTTGAATTCGAGATGCCGTTCCCCACATTCCCCGTAACGCATGTCACTCACAAGGACTGACAGTGCTGACTAAGTCATCGAGCGCTCCATGAACCATGAGAGAGGAGGTTGTGTTTCCAGCCCCTATCCTTCCAATGCATTGTTCCTACTCTAAAAGTATGGCCAACCAAACTAGTTATGGTCGACAACAAGATAACGCGAGCCGCTGTCTTACTGGTTTTCAGGATAATGACAACTCGGCTTGCCTGCCAAATATTTCACCATCCTAGCAATGCTGTTTTCGTTGGTTCTCGCATCTGCATCAAATCGAGTCATTTTACCACTCTGGCCGAAGCTGAAGCTATGAGATTCATCTCTACGAAAACAACAGTGCCTGTCCCGAAGATCTATCTCGCGTTTGAGCATAAAGGCAAAGTTTATATCGTCATAGAAAGAATAAAAGGACGAAGCCTGTCGGCTGGTTGGATACAAAGATCGGCACAGTCGAAAGAAAGAATTTTCAAGCAGCTTCGGCAGATGATTCAAGAAATACGCAACATACCAGCTCCCGAGAACAGTTGCGTATCTAACCTTCTAGGAGGGCCGATTTGCGACCAAAGGCTACCCGGTCAAGCGCGTTGGGGACCTTTCAAATCGATTCGTGATTTCCATCGGAAACTTCGGGCGGACATCGAACTTGAAAACGTAAAAGAACCAGGAGATGTGTCTCGGGAATTAAAGGACCTCATACGGTTTCATGAGGGGCCATGGTCCAAGCCTGTTTTCACGCATGGCGACTTAAGCAGTCTTAACATCTTAGCCAGAGGAGACAAAGTTGTGGCTATTATTGACTGGGAAACTGCTGGATGGATGCCACCCTATTGGGAATATACGTCTGCATGGGATGTCAATCCGCAGAATCAATTTTGGCAACAGGCGGTGGATGAGTTTTTAGAGCCTCAGCCCGAGGGCCTTAAGATGGAAGCTACCAGAAAGAAGTTCTTTGGTGACTTTTGATGTTGTGCCAGCTCAACCGAGGCAAAACAATTCAAGCTTGCCTTTCGTAATTCTTCAGCATGTCCCACGTTGGTACTTTGAATGGATCGAATGCACCTTCCTCAGCACGACCGTCGAAACGATGCTCCATCTCTTTCTGTGCCACATATCGCAGGGCCGCATCGCGAATGGTTTCCCACTCCAGAATGCAAGTTGATCTCTCGAATATTGCGTCGCCGGCCTCTTGTTATCAGTAGAGGGTATGGAGGGCCTCGATAATCCAGAACACACAGTTCCAGCCAACTTGACGCCCAGCTCTTATGGGAATGGCTCGCAGAATGGTCTCAAGATGCTTTCGCTCCTTGACTTTGCCAATCAATATGCGGACCAGTATCATGGATGTTGGAGCCATTGCAATGTCGCGTTCTTCGTAAGCCCAGACCGACTGAGCTACTCCGTCAACGAGTCTGATACTTTCTTTGGCATGATATCTCCGCCCCTGCGACTGTCGATTTTCCAATTTCGGACCCAAGATAAAAGCCCAGTGATACCTGTAGCAAGCTTGAGTCAATACAGTTTAGATCAAAATTCATGCAAGTCATACTTGTCTTCCCTTTGCCTCATAGTGGGCTGCCCTCCACGGGCGTAGAGTGCAACATAGAGACGCTCACTGGGAGCCATGGTGGCACAGCTTGATGATTGAGTAGCAACATATCGCAGTGATACGGCAAAGCTCTCAATTTATATAGCAATCCATGGTGCTCTGTGCTACCCATTCTCGCGACCATGTATTTCGGTGCATATCACGTGTCTGCCTTGCCATGTCGCTGTTGCCTACTCGACGACTTCAGGTGCTTCGCCTTCTCCTTGCACGCACCAGTGTTGTGCTGCCACGTTGGCTGTTGCCTAAGATTTCCCGACGATCTCGGGTGCTCTCGTCCTCCCTCCCTACTTACCTGCTGTGTTGTCACGCTTCACTTAACTATGTCATCGGACAAGGACCGTCTCTACGTTGCTCTATTTGCAAGAACGGGGACGGTGCGAATGCCCGGGCGCGAAGACAAGTATGTTTGGCTTCAATATATGGAAGAGATCATGTTGATCACTAACAACGAAAAGATACCATTGGGCCTTCATTATTGCACCCAAGCACGAATCACTAGAAGATCGTGGACAGCAGATTCATGTCAAAAACTCACTGCAGTTTATCGGCGAACCGCCGACCAAAAACTCGGACTGGAGACTCGACAAGATTAATCTTACCAGTAATCCCACCACAAAGCTATTAGTTCGGATACTAGTCGCTAAGATAAAAAGCACCGACAAGCTAATGAACTTGTTGGCCGAGATCCCAATAAGATCAAATACGCATGGTTGGAACTGCGTAGGATGGGTACAAGAAGGGTTTGAAGTCGCTGTGTGCCAGGATGGTGTTCTGGGCCGAGCTGCACCAAACTGGCAATCAGTACACGACACGGCCATGTGGTATATAGAGAAAAAGTCCACAGAGGGCCGCTTCGATACCTCATTCGACCAACGTCGTGTACCAACCTGGGATGCTCTCAGAAAAATTGAAACCATAAAGTAATTGTTGGCCAGTCTGGAATGGCTTGGGCTTGGTACCTATGTTCAGACCCTGCTGAAAGCTGAGCCTGCTGTACGATTACAGTACACTAGTGACCGACACCCGCATTGGTTATGAGCACAGGTAGCAGCCTTTCTAGATGTGCATCTCGAGCTCACAATAATATCTATGCCAGCTTAATCATTACAATGCTTCCCAAGTGCACGTGTGAGCAGTCGCTCCCACGGAATCATTTTACGCGTGATGAGAGAGACGGAATTACAAGCGAGTGCGAGTGGCATTTCGAACCCCAAAAAGTACGTTGAACTTGATAACCAAGATGCCCGGAACTCCTTCAACTTTAAAAATTACTGAAATCATCCGCTTTAGCATAAACAAGAGCATGCGGATGCGGAGATGCCCTGATTCTGGCGCAGCTTTCTATGACAGTGCTGCTACCCCTCTCGAATAACCAACTAATAGTTAACTTGTCACCAAGTGGAGCTTGTCGAGGGCATCAACTAAAAGGCGCCCTTCCGGCTTGAACATTTACATTCTCATCTTCAAATCTCCTCTAAACCAGGTACTGACTCCATAGCCTCAGCAAGCTAACGCGTCTTTCAGATGAAGCATCCTTTCGAAAGGCTGGTCAGGTTTGAAGCCGATGATGGCACCACCGAGTATGGAGACGTCACAGACGCTTCAGTCGTGAATAACCTGGTCGGCGCTACTGTCAACGTCCTGGATGGCAATCTCGAGCATGGCTTCTCCAAGACCACGCGCACAGCTACTGTGAAAAAGGTATAGTTTGGGTGCCCGGAATTGGCTGTATAGCCTGCTTAGTCTTGCTCTTCAGGTCCTCTCTCCGCTGCCTGCTGTGCATTATTGCGTCTGCATTGGCCTCAACTACAAGAAGCATGCCGAAGAAGCAAATGTATGCATCAATGAAGAACCTTTGGGCGCGTTCAAGTCTTTAACATTTCCATCGTTCAGTTGTCGATTGCCGACAACCCGGTCATGTTCGCCAAGCCGCCCTCCGCCCTCGCAGGACCAGATGAGGCCATCCAGATCCATCCCGTCGCCCAGTCGCAGCTCGACTACGAAGGCGAGCTCGGCGTCATCATTGGCCGCGACGCCAAAAACGTGTCCGAGGCAGACGCGCTAGAGTACGTACTCGGCTACGTCAATTCCAACGACGTCTCTGCGCGAAATTTTCAGATGCCCGCCAGCGTCTCGGGCGGCCAATTTTCGTTTTGCAAGTCTTTTGACGGGTTCGCCCCCATCGGGCCCGTCATCGCCTCGCCTCGTGTCGTGCCCGACCCCCAGGATCTGGCGCTGGAGACTAGGGTTAACGGCGAACGGCGGCAGGCGTCGACCACGGCGGACATGATCTGGACCGTCCGACAGCTCATCTCGTTTGCGTCGCAGGGCACCACGCTGAGAAAGGGCACACTGATTATGACGGGCACGCCGTCTGGCGTTGGGCTCTTCATGGAGCCCAAAACATTTCTCAAGGACGGCGACGTTGTTGCGATTAGTTTCGGTGGGCTCGGAACGCTGCGCAACACTATGAAGTTCCAGAGCATGTAGATGGCAGTTCAGAGCGAAGGAATTGGATAGATCTTGATAATATCTCGCAGTTCCTGGCTTTCCGCCCATCTGGGCTATTCACAGGTTGCCAATGGCCACCCTAACGTGTTCACACCCGATTGGCCTATGGCTTGAATGACAAAAAGCTGGTTGAAATCATCAACCAACCAACAAAAATTAAGCGCGCCAAGCCATGCCCTGGAGTTCGAACGTGAGCGATTTTGAGAGCTAGTCAAATTAAAAAGCTCAAAGCACACGATGCACATTTATTAGCGTCTGATGGCGAACGACGGCAGTTGAAGTCAGAGACAACCACTGTATCTTGTTAGCCCCGTAAATCCTGCGTCTGCCCCGATGCAGTTAGTTACCGGTAGTCTGAACAGGTCACATTGCGAGTTCGTGGGATTGGCACATGCAAGTCCCCGAAGCCATTTGATCCAGACCGTACCAACGCACTCCAGATAAACTAAAGGTTTCTGACCGGCGATGTGTAAATCGTCTTTCTGCGCTAACTAACTAGTTAACTAACATAGTACATTTTGGAGACCAACCCGTTGATCGGCCGTATATCAAACCAGCTTTACCAGTAAACTAGATGTTCATTGCGAGTCATGAAGCCGGTGTTTTTGGCTACTTCACGAGACTAGCGTCTTGCCAATACGCCCTGGTGCCTCTTCTCCAGCAACTGAGGCCGCTGCATCACTGCATCGCTGCATCGTCGCGCCTACAGATTTTGCTGCACTCGAGGACAGCGTGTTGAACAAATTCCTGGTGATACTCATCGACGGGTCAGTGCTTCCTATCAGCCCGCCTGGACTCTGCCATCGGAGTATTAATCAAAGGATCTTTGGGGGCGAATTTCGAGTCAGTGCGCACAGCAAGGACCGCTGCCGCGGCCCTGGCGTCCCTATGACGCTGGCTTCGCGTCAAAGGCTAGCAGGGTATCATGACAGCGATGTGATAACCTAACCTAGCCTTTTGTCATCAGACGTTTTGTTCCAATGCCTATATTTGATGTTGTCAATCTTCGAATCGCGAACTGTTCCACTACCACAGGAGGTAAAAGTCGCTCCAGCAATTTTCCCAGCCCGTTTTCTTGGTCAGCCAAAAGGTTTGAAGCCGTTCAATGGTATGTGCCGCGATACCGTAGGCCAGAACATCAGAGTCGATCCGCACTAGGATATCAAGAATAAGGTTTCGGGTCGCATCTGGACCATCGGCAACAGCGACACCTGCCACGGCTGAAGGCCATGTCATTACGGTCAGGCATTTTGGTGATTTTAGTGTTTTTTGCATCAGCATAATAATCTCCGCAGTGGCTGTAGTCTTATCAGGCCAATTTGGCGCACTGGCATCAGCGTGCTCGAGCCCGAGTGACAGTATGCCGTATAGGCTGACGGCGAGTTGAAATATCCTGGCGACTAAGACCACTTCTGGCGTGTGTGGTATTTCGAATTCGGCAGTATCCTTCCAGGTTGCAGGATCAAACGAATTGATCCGCTCAAAAACGGCGTTGGCGTCTGGCAAAATGGCACCAATCTTGCACATTGAGGCTGCAACTCTGAGGCGATTGATTGCCGCAATCTCGGCAAATAGTGCCTTTGGACAGGGAAAAGGTGAAAAGCACGTCTGTCCAAAAAGATTTACAAGCTCGACGACGTCAAACTCGTATATGCTACATATTTGCTTGTCGACTCGGCACACGCTGTTGCCGATGACTGCGTTGCTGTCAGAAGTTGGGAGTCAGCTCATCGTCGAAGATATATGAGTCAATACCGGGCAGGACTCACACAGTCATGGATCGGAGCATGTCGACAAAGACTGGATTTTCCGTTGGTATGCATTTTGGAATACCAAACATGTTCAAGAGTGCAAAGTATCCGTCAAAGTGGGCTCGCCAGCCACCCAAGCATAAAATGTGCTATCGATATACAATTAGCTTCATCGCAGAACAAACACATCTTGATGCGTAAATTGGTGAGCATACCTCGGCCTCCATCAAATCGCAAATTCTTTCAAATATTCGCTTCTTCATCAAATATTTCAAAAAGTCACCCTCTACATGTGCAAGATCGTAGTTGAGTTGGCGCAAGTGATTTTGAATGAGATCGTAAAACTTGAGCCAAAGGTCCCTTGTTCCATGTAGTGTGCTAGGGCTGAGTGCTGTACGTTGACAGCACGATACCCATACGATTCTATCGGCAATGACGCGCGCGAGAAAGGATTCCGAGTTTACGCAGCCAGGATACGCTGCTAGCGAGACGGGCGTAGCGGGTCGTGTCGCCATGACATCCATGGCGACGCTATGTGGTATTGTATAAAGGCCAACTAATGCGTGCGCACGAGAAACAAGGTCAGAGTTTATACATGGAGCACGAACGACGAAAACGCGCAGCAACCTACGATATTCGAATGCCTCGACAACGTCCCATCCCTCGGGCGTAATCTCCCAACCTCGGTGATTGGTCGGCCGCACGCTCCTGGGCGCCGTTTCGCGCAGGCGCGGAATGACAACGGCCAAGTCTTTGACCATGTCAGTCGCCTGCGCCGAGTCCTGATAATACGGGCCGCCGCAGTACCGTCGCGTGGCCACGCAGTTGGCGCAAATGGGCTTCGCTTCGTCGCACTTGACCTTGCGCCGGCGGCAGGTGACGCAGCCCGTCTTCCTCCTGGGCGCCCATCTCTTGACTCGCTTGCTCTCCTCGACGGCGCCGACGGGTGCGATCTCGCCAGAGTTGCGACCATTCGGTTTTGCCATTGGGCAGATAGGATTCTTCACGCTGGGGACAAGTGTAGTTGAGGGGGCGGGGAAACCGATTCGCCAGCGGTGTCACGCAGAGCCATACAAAAGTACTACACATTTTGGTTACACGTGCTTTTAGTGCCGAATTCGACAGCCTGCGAAGCTGACCGCTGGGCCTAATCGACTAACGACAGCCTTGCTGGGCAAGGCTACGATCACTATCCTATGAGCATAATAAGAAATCTGAAGTCAATCTAATGGAATACCCCAAAGAAGCTGACGAGGATAGGGGGCCGGCGTCACAACTTTTGACTGAAAGTGTGCCTGCAACTCCGGGGCTTTTTGGCCGTTATATCTACGAATATGTAGTTACTCATGTTTGCCGGCAGCAGGAACCAGGGAAATCATCACAGCAGGACCTGGCTAATAATGATCATCTAGCCTAAGCTCGCGCTAGCAGATTTGGAAGAGCCCTGGCCCCTGCATCTTTTGTCAAAATCAGCTGATGTCGGCAGCGAGAGTGACTAGCAACTTATTAGCAAGCCTCTTAGAATGGTCCGCACGGTCGTGCATTGCGAATTCTAGACAGGCCGGATCTTGACTGCGCCCGATGCGCTGTCTAACTGCCGGCGAGATGTTTGGCCCACAGACAGCGGGATCGTCCCCGGGATTTCTACGATCATGGCCTAGTAGCAGCTCCACGCACGGTGCCCGAGTGACAGCGCACCCTGTTATAGCTTGTCGTTGTCTTCGTTTTTGAGTTTCTGGGTTGTATTATTTACACGCCACGAAATACTACTGCGGGGTTGGCATGTCCAATTGTGTCTGTGTTCACGAGTAATTCAAGGAAGTTGATGCTTCTAAACCTCCAGCAAGCACAAGAATTGTCTTTGTACGAACTATAATGGGACAGCCTGGGTGAGCTGTGTTCATCGCTTGAACGGGGGGCGGACCCGGGCTGCCGTGTCCGGCTACCCCCTGTGCTCGGTCCCTGACATGTCTTGTTACTCGCGTATCTCAGTGCCGAACCACGCCAATGGACATGCAGGCATAGATGAAAATGCATATATCGTGTATGCTTTTCCATGATGCGTTTGTTTGGCTAGCGGGTCAAGCATATTTTCCCAACTAACTAGTAAATGTCAACCGTCCGTTGGATAGGTGAAGTCTTACTATATCTACCTCTTGGGCGGCCACATTCCGCATTGCCGTGGCACTTCCATCATCCATCCATTTTCCGAAGCCCGGAATCCTCCATCTTTCACAACTCTTAATCCATCCACCTTTTCTTTCTTCTGGACAGGCATGGTTGCAAGCCTACCCGTGTTGACATTGACAGAATGACAGCCGTGTTAGTCAACAATGCTCCGTCCGTTGTCACGACCCCCTTTGCGACACCATGGCTGTCATCTCCCACTCTATACGGGCGCGGAGAAAATACTGAGACGGAATTGCCTTATTGCGCAGTAAGTAGTTTGATGCGCAGAGACATAGCCGAGTCCAAGCAGCTGACTGGAGCAGGTGCCCTGTTTACAGGAACATTGTGCGACTTTCGACAACGCCTGCCTCTGTGTAGTAAACACCAAAAAAATGATTGATCTTTGCGTTCTAGGCGCATGCGGCATGCCTGAGGCTATATGTAAGTAACATATCGCGTTTTCGCGTCTGCAAATCTAATCCTCGCGGCTAGTCACACGTAACCTTACTGAGACGGGATGCCAGACGCCGGTCCGCAACAAGGCTGCCAAGCTGAATATTTTGAGCATTGCCATGACACCGGTCACAATGATCGTTGTGTCTTTACGGTTGGTTTATAAGCAATTTTTCAGTGTTCGAAAACACTTGAACACTGAGGAGTGGATGTTGATGGCTGCTATTGCAGTCGGCCTCGTCAGCATGGCTCTATCAATCTTTGGTATCACCGGCCATGGTTTTGGAACCGATGTCTGGGGTCTTGATCAACCAACCCTGGTTGCCTTTCGGCGATATTTCTATGTCATACAGATTTTCTACGTTGTTTTGATGACTCTTTTGAAGTTGACTTTTACATTTTTTTACCTCAACATTTTCTCCGGAAGGGGCATACGCGCCCTTCTATGGGGCACTGTGGCCTTTCATGTCGCCTTGGCCCTGGCTTTCAGCATCGGTATCGTCTTTCAATGCCTACCAATCCCTTACCAGTGGGAAAAATTGAACCATATCCATGATGCTACAATGACGGGGCACTGTGCCAATACCAATGCAGCTGGCTGGGCAAATAGTGCCTTTAGCGTTTTGTCAGACATTTGGTTGTTGTCGATTCCCTTGAGCCAGCTGCACAAACTCCATATGCATTGGAAGAAAAAGCTCGGCGCTGGATTCATGTTCATGACGGGCTTTAGGTAGGTTATATGGATCTGCACCAAATACGACGGGTTGCTCACACTCGGCGTCCTAGTGTCACAGTCATATCTTGTCTACGTCTAGCGTCAGTTCGCAACTACGCTTCGACATCGAATCCAACATGGGATCAGTGGGACATTGTGTGGTGGTCTACAGTTGAAATTCAGGTTGGCTTGATCTGCACTTGTTTGCCATCAATGCGACTCATCCTCCTTCGACTGTGGCCACGAGCCTTCGGTTCTGAATCGAGCAATCCGCTGTATGTTGCATTCGTGGTTAGAGGAGGGAAACGACATCTACAAACAATGACTAACATGTATCTGTATAGAATCTCTTTAAATCGGGTCTCATCATTGGTCACGCACCATACACAACTGTTCGAGGATGACGGATTGACTCAGCCGAAACTGACGGCCACAACTTTAGCAACACAACCTAAGGCAGTTCCGAAACGCCCAGAGCCTGTTTATTACTACCGCAGTGAGAAAAGTACCGGCGGATCCGCATATGCCGTTTGAAGTCTTTGAGAAATAAGCTCAAGGAATACGGCTGGGCCGATGGTCGAATAAGCAATGGGCTATGAGTCCAGGTTCGAGAAAGAATTACTTCGCGAGGCTATAAGTCATCTTTCGCCGCCAGTGGCTGACGGTGCTGGCTTTCCTTAGTACCCTTTTTAGCGCCCCTTTCTGGGGAGGTGCGGCCGCTAAAATCTTTTATTAGCGTCGAAGTGGGAGGTGTTAGCGGCGAACTGCAGATGGGCAAGACAGCAGAAGGGCGAAGAGGCATCAGGATTGAAACATATAAAGCACACATGTTTCCCTTCTTCCTTCTCTCACTTTTATTTGCCCATCGCTCACATACTCAGCCAACAGCCACATGGAAAGAAAACCTGCCTCTCCCAAATTCTCAGAAGAAGAATACCTCGCCACCTTCCACAAATATGCCAGCCTTACAGGCAAGCTCATAGACCAAGAGGCCGAGCTAGGAGATGACAATGCCCTAGATGTCACCGTTGAGTCGCACATATCCGCTCTTACAATTTGCTACATTGCTACCGACATACCGTCGAGCGTTGTCGAAGCTGAATTGCACTATTTTTGGCGCACCGCCATTCACGGGTCCAGGCATTGGAAGCCGGAGAATCGCAAGCATGATACGCTTCTTCGGCTTATTCTCATGGCCAGGTCAAAAGGAACGCTTACTAGGCCATTGCCGTCTGCTGCGGGTGGCCAAGACGCTCGCTCCAGCAACAATCGTCGAGATGTTGTTCTTTTCTCAGACTCCATCTATGGGCCATTGGGAGACTACACGATTCATACGCTGTAGAATCTCATCTTGATTGGGGTTTGATCTGAGTTTTAACACAGAGTAGAGACTTGGTGGTTTGATTGACTCTAGCTAGGTCGTCGTACGTCCCAGATATAACTCAGATAGCGTCACAATTCCTCTCGTCTCATTTTTTAAAACAACTTTTAGCTGCAGACGGTAATTCTGCTGGCGTCACTCCAACTGCAGTGATTTCCGGTACGAGTGCACTATAGTTGTTCTAGCCAGATGCCTGATTTTCACCACTCCCGCTGCTAATTTAGGATGTGAGGACGTACCTTGTGGCCAGACGAGCAAGTGGTTTTGGCCTTGTCATCGCCGCGCTTGAAGTTGCACTTTTCACTTATCGTACTACATGACTGTTTTTGTTCCATCAACTTCAGTCAATAACGATTGAAAACAGGGTATTCACTTACGCCCTCAAATATGGCATCAGGGGAGTTGACGCTGGCGACGCCAGCAAAGACACCAGTGGCGAGGGCAAGAGTTCAGATGGCGACTGAGAACTGCATTTTGAAGGTTAAAATTCCTAAAGAAGTGTATTTTGTAGTATTAATGTGTAGATGTTGTGACGAAGACAGAAAAAGTTAGTTTTCTGGAGGGAAAATGGAGCCGTTTTGTAGACAATCAGGAGTTCGGAGCCGTCCCTATGGACCATCGATTAATGCTTAAGACGCCCACTACGCGAAGTCAAAGACTCGTATCCCGTCCGCCATCTCAAATGATGGGTTAAACACGGCTGCATCGGTAAGACTGTTGCATGTCGTTGAGGTGGCGCAGCGGAGAGCTTGTGTTTTTTAACAAGGTACCTTAGTCTTCGAGGACGTGGTTATACTTTTCGTAAGGCTTTCCAATGCCCATAAACGCCCAGAGGCTTGGAACTAAGCCTTGCTTTCTCAGATCAGGGGTTTACGAACTTGGAAACTGATTTTCTATTGTGGCGGTGTATAAAAGGTTTCTGCAGTCGGCCGCATGTTGCCATTGATTAGTAGCAAGGGTTCTTCAATACCAATATAGCACTAGAGTGCTCGGCGGGAGGCGACTCTCAGCTTCGATATATTTATCTCTCGCCTAGACAGTCTGTTAGCATAAAAGCCACAGTACCATACTATAGTTCGAGATGATGAATTTGAACATGTGGGCTGCTCAGATTAGCGGGCTGCGCTTTGGACGTATATTGCTGCGGGTATCGCAAGGGACATGATTCTTAGACCATCGCTAGGATCCTGCTACAACGTTAGTGCCTAGCCTAGAAAGCTGCCTACCGCCACTACCTCGCAGCCTGTCTCAGCACTTTAAGCCAGCACTTCGAGGCTGCCTTGCGCCATTGCACAATGATGTGGCAGAAGAATCGAACGGGCATCACCAGGGCAGTGTGAGACGGCGGATACAGAAGGGGTAGCTTCGTGTTCAAGCCGCAGAGGTTTGTCTGCGTGCGGCATCACCTCTGTAAGAGGGCGTCACTGCAACGCGTAGGTGCAGGTGAGCTTCTTCGAGGTGCACCTCCCACAGGCGGGCTTCAAATCGTCGCATTTCATTCGTTGAGGGCTTTACTAGCCGCAAGTTCGGAGTTAGACAGCGTCCCCGTGTCCGTTGGATACACGAGGGGAAACAGCCCACGCACATCTGGGCAACGGGAGACGAAATCGATGAGAGCGCAAGATGAGCGCCATTGAAGAATTTGTACGAATAAATACGAGATTCACAGCATCAGTTCAGAGTCATTGACCTGCGTGCTGCATTTTGCAGCTTTCTTCGCGACCGCTTTTCAATTCGTTACCAGACGGGGGCGCAGTCGGCGCGCCCGCTCATACCACTCACAAATGTGCTTTCTCAACCCTTCACTATAATCTTTCCATATTGTTTCTTTGCACCTGCTATACCATGACAGCTGCCAACAAGAAGGGGACGCAGTTAGGTGATACTTTTCCTCTCTATATTAATATCACAAAAATGGTTACGCTGCAATGGTATGCGTGCTCTTCATGGCGGACTCGTCGGCGGCGGTGTGCGGTGGGAACATTGCGCGTGCTAAAGAAAAGAAAAAACGGCGAAACTCCACACCGAACCACGCCCCACGGGATAACCTGCCCGTCTTGGCGTCCCCAGGCAGTGTTACTGTTCCTGGCGACCCTGCTACACAATTCGCATTATTGTAGAAGTAGGCGGGCAAGCGAGGCTTGTTGGTAAATTTACGGTGTTTCTGGACTAAGAAGGCAAAATAGTAGTGGCAACACTGGTACGTATGTACGCTTTGCCCGCTTGATGCCTAGATATCCAAGCTTTTTTTGTTGTAAAAGAGGGCTTTCATTTCAACTGTTGCTTCTACACATCTGCACCACACTGGATGAACTAAGTGCGTTGCCGAAACTAGAGAGGGCCATCAACCGGAATCAAGATTGTGGATGAGAGTGGGCACGAAACGCAGTTTTACCCGCATCACAACCCAAACCAGTTTACGGATGGATAAGGCACGTTAGAGCAATGTCTAAAACGTGGCCGCGGTTTAGATGCCGTCGAGAACTAAATAGGCTATGAAAAACAACTCGCCAGCTTGAGCTTTATGGGGTTACATCAGCTAGCCACTTGCTAAGTATGACTCCAGGACAACATAGGGTACGGGTACTGGGTCGAAAGAATGTGCCATAATTTCGACTGTGGCTGCGCTGCCAGCCTGGAATGAGCTAATGAGATCGCTCATCGCCAATGATCGCCCGTGAATAAATAAGATGTGAAACCTTGAATTCAGTGCAAGTTCAATCACTTATTAACTGGATTGATTGACTGTATCTGAATAACCATTGTAGGCGCTAGCTATGCTAGCTGCGGGAGCCATTATTTCCGCTTGTTACATTTCATGTCTTAGTAAGTGATAACGAATGTGACTGCAATGTTACGGCGTTTTTCAGACACTCAGCCAGCCACTGATATTCTGCTACGCGGACAGCAAGAGGAAACTAAAATCTTATACTTTATTGCGACGTGTATGCAACTGCCGATAGCTTCAGTGAAAGTGGAGAACTCGGACATCGCCATGCCAGGTAAACGTACACGCAGTCAATTGCTAAAAGTCGACGTTTCAAACACTAGTTAGGGCAATGGTCTTAGCAGGGCAGAGTGACCGCGGACTTGGTTCCTAGACAGCGTGACTAACGATCAAGTGTATAGCTAGCGTGCTGAATCGTGTGGCCTGCCGGGTCTACTATGGCCCGCTGCCTGCGTTTTTTCTTCTTCGCACAAAAACCCAAGATCAGGGCATAAGAGCGGATCTGGCTCGGCCGGTCTATACCGTCGTGCGGGTACATCGTACGTATCTGTGCATAAAGCATTTATTGTCTATCTGCGCATGTTTGGATTGTATTCTAAGTTAATTTGCATGCTGTCATTCTGCAAAACACGCCATATATCATGTTTCGGCTTCCGATGCCGAGAAGCGCTGCTATTACATCTACTCGTGCCATATCAAATATTAACGTAAGCAAACGATCAGTACTAATTCGGCCAGCAAGCTTTAAAGTGGAGCAGTTGAAGGTCAAAACCCTACCTACTAGCCGCCTGCAAGCAAACAGCTCATCGTCTGATACTTGAGCTAGGACGAGTTCAAAAACAGTTCCAAGACAGTTCAATTGAGGCACCAATCCGTGGACTATGTCTCATGCTTATGTCCACTGAATTTATTTTCCGCGCAGTCGCTGCTAAAACCAGTTGCCAATCTGACCGTGGTTCGCCGATCTGAACGCCGTATGTCATTAACGACTACATCAGGGCCAGTGCGACAACTTCCCAATACCAAGAGAAGATTTTGCATTTGTCGTGAACATGATTAATCAAACAGCCTGTACATGCCGAATACAAAAACACAACACCTGAAACGTCCAGTGGACGTCCTCTCGGGGGCATTTTGTGCTCCGGCATATCTCCAACGATAAGTGAGACACGAGGTCGCGCTAGAATGATGTAGCATATGATATGTCCTTTGATCGCCACTCAACTTGTTTAGACGGGGTTTCTAAAAGGTTAGCGAGAGCAATGGTATCTATCATTGTATATAGGCTATGCGTTAGGATCTAGCTAATACCCGCCCTGGCTTCCTGGATTATAGTGGAATACAAAGCTTCGAGTAGGAGGCTTGTCACAAGCCTCGATGTATAGGCACTCATGATGGCGTCCAAGATTAAATGCAGCTACTTTTTTGAGAAAAGATGAGACTTATAATGCATGAGAAGCATGTGGTGACTAGCTGCACGTCGTATGTTGCTTGAATGATGCAGCACTGACGGATGTGCCCAGTGCTGATATGTGATACTTTGCCGAATATAATGACGCCTGGCCACGGCGTGCATATGCAATATATTGTGGTGTAGATGGAAAGATAGACAGGTCTAGGCTAGCCTGAATAAGTCGAGCCAATCTAAACTGCGGGCGGCGTTGGGTATAAGCTCCAATATCTCATCAATCTAACACCAGATAGTAATACTGCGCCATAGTCTTGTGCATGAAACACCGCCGAGAAGCAGCTGAAGCGAGACAACATTGGACAGTGCATGGAGCTAAATCTTCCTAGGTAGCTAAATCGCGAAGATATCAGCTATAGGATTTTTTTTTCAACATGATTCGAGTTTTGCCCACTGCCCACTGCGCATGCCGTATCCTCTTTTGATTTCGTTTGAGCGTGGGCAGAGTTTCTGTGCTGTTCAGGCAACTGCAGGACAAGATCTGGAGTGATATAAGTAGCCCCTCAGGCCCGTCTCCAATTCGGCTCAAATATACATTTTGCTATTTAACATCACATTTCAATTTGACCTTTGTCCAAAATCACTGTACAACCTCAAAACTTACGATGTCGATACTTACTATGAAATTTGCGTGTGTCTTGGCTGGAGTCAGCGCAACAATGGCAGCTCCAGCATTGGATGACTCGAGCACCATGTTGGCCGTCATGGGCCAAGATGCTCTCGATGAACATAGCTACTCCGCCTTCGCCACATGCGTGCAAGGCCTGGAATCCGTCTACAAAGCATACACAGATGAGGGCGTTCTGGTAGTCATCCCAGCCACCAGTCGTGCAATTGACATTGATACTACGGACAAGGAGCTGTGGAGCTGCATCGAATCCTCCTCAAACACCATCTCTCTCGCGGCTGAATCAAGCGAATTCCATGACCAGACCCAGGACGCAAGTACTGACGTCAAGTCTATCCACCACTCGGATGCCGTGAACATGGGCGTCATGGGGCAGAAAGTGGTTGATTATGTTGCTGCCAAAACGAGCGCTTTGGAAACGCGTGACGTTCAATACTATGGCGTCCACCATTCCGATGAAAATACTTGCAGGGGCGACTTCAACAACTACTACATTAACAACTGCATCAGCTCCGCGAGTGCTTATGCCTCCACATTGGCGGACAACTTGGACGCGGCCAAGCGTTTGAGATATACGATTTGGCCGCACCACTCGTGCGAAAAAGGAAACCAGAGAGTTATTGTTATCAACCCGCGTTCGTCCAGCACTTGCCAGGTCCGGACTACCTATTCATGGCACGGAGCCTACGCTTAGGTGTCTGCGGGCGTAGCTTGAGGTTTCAGATCGCGAGGTCATTGTGAGAAGAGGATGAGCGGATTTTGAGATGATGCAGAAGAGAGGAACGGAGAGGAGGACAGAAAACAAGTGTGGTGGATCAACGCGTAGAAGACTCATATCAGGCTATGGCAGGCAATCGAAAGGCAGTCAGCCAAATGTATGCGTTGCAGATATTCAGTACTCTTATTCATATTACCTGTGCATATGAGTACAAGTACAGGCACATGTAAAGTGCAGTCAGTGGATGCTATGTGTCCGTCCGAGGCAAGATTGATGTCGTCAAACCTCAGTCATTGGTTGCAATGCTTACATCCCTTATTTCGGATTCCCTTGTCATTATACCATTTTCGCCAGTCGATCTACTGCTTGCAAGGCGCCGATGTTACATCACCTGGACCATGCTGTCTTACTGTCTTCCTGTGTTGCGCGGGTGGGCGGGCGCTACCCAACCCCGCCTCTTGGGCTGGGTGATGACATTATTATGACATGCAAACATAGGTTCAATTCTCTCTTCCACCGTCAGCCTAACTCTATCAGAAGCTTCATATATCACTGATTAAAGTCGTAGCAGAGAGATCAGCGCCATGGCGGAAGAGTACATGGACTTTGACCGGTTTATCGAAACCTTTGAGCTGAAGCTCGACAGAGAGTTTGACTGCGACGACGTAAAGGCTACATGGGCTCCCTCAGCCAACAGCGGTCCTCAACTTTGGGGGGACGAGGGTGATGTATTCGAGCTTATTCACGACGACCCCAGGTCAGAACTGGCTGAGAAGTCGAGCGCAGAGCTGACACTGAGTCCAGACTGGAAGTTTATGGCAGTTGCAACCAACGCCGTCATCAGAATCTATACTGTCGAGTCGAAAATAATAACGGCCGAGTTTCATGGACACGAAGAGACAATTCGAGCCATTCAATTTTGGAGAATGCCCAGCGACGACGCCAAAGACGCCCATTACGTGATTTTGTCTCAGGACTCTGAGCCTGCAGGCGCTGATGGCATGATAATTGCATGGTACCTTGATGGGGACGGAAAACGTGTTGGCGATACAGAGAATCCCAGCCAGTTCGAAGGTAGATTCCTCGCGGCAAGCGCAAACGCTCTGTGCTGCCACGGGACTCATTTCGTGCATTCGGATCGAAGCATGACAACGCAGGGCTGGCCAAGACCAAGCGACTGGCTCCCACAGCTCGTCATTCGCTCGCTTTCAAGTCCTCTCACCGAAGTCTGCCGACTCAAAGGCCACCAAGATACCATCAAATGGGCTTCGTGGTCTCCCGCCGACCCCAATGTCATAGCATCTGCATCTTGGGATGAGAGCTGTCGAATCTGGAACGCTGCGACAGGCGAACTCACTCACGTCGTTCAAATCGCTGGCGGACAAAACTGGACGGGTGACTTTTCACCCAACGGAGAACAGATTGTGTTTGCTGGTAGAAGCCGAAGCGGTCCACCACACCTTGCAATTTACGGCGTTGCGACTGGCAATAAAATCCTGCAAGCTGAGATGCCGGGTTTTGGAGGCTGGTATACACCACTCACATGGTCTCCAAACGGCGACGTGATTGCCTTGGTGGTCAATCGCTCTGTCATCCTATGGGATGTTGCCACGAACAATACCACAGAAGTCTTGAAGGTGCACAGCGATAGTAATTTGCGCGACGATTTTTGCGACATCACGAGCTTGAATTGGCTTGATCGAAAGGGCAGCAAGCTTCTCGTCCGACTTACTGACCACACCGTCTTTGTCTGGGACAGGCAGCGCAATTGGAAGTGGAGGCTCCAGCGGCCGCCGGAACTGCAGCAGTTGGCGACACTCTCGAGTGCAGAGGCCTTTTTGGAAGAAGAGAACAAGCTGATTTGTCTCGACGGAGATTGGCGGATGCGCACTTGGGAACTGGGATGAGAGCAGATCGTATTATCCGCGTAAGCGGACAGCGGAAACCGCCGCATTTGGCAGCATCAGCATGCCTTTCTTGCATGCAATAGAGCGGACAAGCTCGCAACTGGGTAGCAGGTTACACAATATGAGATAGGTAACAATGTGAAGCGAACTGATGTCCTGCCAAGAATAGGATAGAACTTGATTGAGATCTTTGACATGATTCAAAGAGAGGAAACAATATGATCACACCCGCAGAAAACAGAATGCATAATAGGCAACGACACAGAGTCTCGGCGGCTAATAACAAAACACGGCGGTGGAGACCGAAACTATGTACAGATATGGTGATTGAGATGATAACAGTCAGGAACTAGTTTTGAAGATAGCGTGGTCAGACTGTGGGGGAAACGGGCGTAAGTTACCCGAGAACGGCAACGTTACATGTGAATACGACGAGCAATAGCGGGGTAGAGATTGCGAACTATTATGTATATATAGAGGGTTGTAATAGAATCAAATTTATCTATGTAAGAAACTGAATAACTATCACAAAAATGAAGTTGACGCAGATCCTCTTATCAGCCCTTGCAGCGGCGACAGTCAATGCGCAGCAAGCAGCTTCCGTTGCTGGTATACAGGGTCTCGCAAAACGTCTTTTTAAGGGACATGACGCTCAATTTGAATTTCAGCTAACTCAGAAGCATGAGAACTGGTCACGTTGGAATACGCCAGGTAATGATACTTACACTGTCTCGTCCAACAATGGGAAGATTCGCGTCCAGGGCACCACGCTTAGTGCCTTGGCACGAGCGTAAGTTACGATCATTATAATCTGTGTCGCATAACAAGTACTGCATTACTAAGAAATTATCAATTTAGGCTACGCCATTACGCAAAAGATGCGCTCAACATGGACGAGCATTGGTTTGTAGACGGCGTCTACAAGATCCCGGAACATCTTCCTATCCCTAAAGAGGTGCTTACTGGAGCTAGCACGGTACCGTGGCGCTACAACCTGAACACAGGTACGCCATTTTATGACATTTACCTTCTGCCATCGTCTTCTTCTAATAGATTCCAGTCACTTTCGGTTACACATTTGTCTGGTACTCCTGGTCTGACTGGGAGAAGCTCCTTGACTGGGCTGCGCTGCGGGGTATCAACCTGCAACTCGCTTGGGTCGGTTACGAAAAGATTTTCCTGGATAGCTTTCTCCAGCTTGGCATTGGAGAAGACGATATTCTTAATTTCTTCAGCGGCGAGGCTTTCCAGCCATGGAACCGCTTCGGGAATATTCACGGCACATGGGGCGGCGAAGGCCGGCTCTCCACCGAATGGATCAACCAGCAGTTTGCTTTACAGAAAAAGATTGTCGCTCGTATGGTAGAGCTTGGTATTACACCTGTGCTTCCCGGTTCTCCGGGCTTTGTGCCCCCTGCACTAAAGAAGCTTCGCCCAGATGCTGATATTGTCGAGGCGCCCATTTGGGTTGATGTCACCAGGAACAATACAGCAACTGCGTTCCTTAATCCGACCGACAAGACCTACGCGGAACTTCAAGACTTATTCATCAAGAATCAGATCAAGGAGTTTGGGAACATCACCAACGTCTACACAGTTGACCAATTCAACGAGATGAATCCTTCTTCTGGCGACATAAAGTACATCACCAACGTCTCCTCTAGTACGTACAAGAGTATTACTGCAGCAAACCCAGCCGCCATCTGGCTCATGCAGGGCTGGCTTTTCTACTCTAGTCAAAGCTTCTGGACGCAGCAGAGAGTAGACGCCTACCTCGCCGGGCCACCAGGGAAGGACGACATGATAATACTAGATCTGTTCAGCGAGAGCCAACCTCAATGGCAGAGAACGAAGAGCTATTCGGGTCGCTCTTGGATCTGGTGTGAGTTGCACGACTTTGGTGGCAATCAAGCTTTACACGGAAAAATTACCAATGTCACGCAAAATTCGGTCCGGGCTCTCAAAGAGTCTGATTCGCTTGTTGGGTATGGCCTGACTCCAGAGGGCTATGAAGGCAATGAGGTTGTGTATGACATACTGCTCGACCAAGCGTGGGAAGGTTCTCCGATTGATACGGCAAATTATTTTCGTGCATGGGCTAGGAACAGATACTCTGCCGCAGGGACTATACCAGAGGATGTCTTTACAGCCTGGGAGCAGCTTCGACAGCATGCGTATGACGTCCAAGATAATGCTATACCCTCCGTCGGTGTTTCTGTCTATCAACTTTTCCCCTCTCTCAAGGGACTGACAAACCGCACCGGCCATTATCCACCGCCCACCGCCCTACAGTATGACCCAAAAGTCATGAAGAACATCTGGCATCTTTTTTACAACTCCACCATTGAGACTCCAGGGCTCCTTCAGATTCCTGCGTTTCACCTAGACTTTGTTGATGTCACACGACAGGTCTTGGGTAACGCCTTTATCGACATCTACACAAACCTTGTCAACCAATTTCAAGCCATTGCGAATGCCACTGTAATTCAAGACTCGGGTAATTCTATGCTATCCTTCATCGAGGACTTGGACATGGCTCTCAACACCAACGAACATTTCACGTTCAAAAAGTGGCTTGATAGTGCTAAGTCCTGGGGCAAGAGTATTGGTGCTCCGGATGCAGTGGCTTTCAACGCTCGCAGCCAGGTCACCGTCTGGAGCACTGAGTCTCGTGCCCTTGATGATTACGCTGCAAAAGCTTGGTCTGGTATTGTTAAATCGTATTATGGTGAGCGGTGGAGAATATTCATCAACAGCCTTGTGAGCGCTAGAGAGCAAGGCACTGCCCTTGATGAGACGGCTTTGAATGACAAAATTCGTCATTTTGAGCTATCTTGGCAGTACCGTGGATATGACCCAGAGGCTAGCGATAAAGGCCAGAATATTAGAGGCGTCGCGAAAATTCTGATGAAGCGCTGGCCAGCTGTTTTTTTATAAGGAGAGTATAGTTTATACTGATAATATATACCTCGAATCTTAACATTTTCTTCTCGGAACACGAATTGTGCTAACTTGGGCTAAAGTATAGGTAGAATTCCTTAAACCGCATTTCCTTGGCGGTCGATGTGCTTTGTGGTGATGTGTTCACCATTTGCACCCTTGAATTCCACAGTAATGTGCTCCGGCGCATTTGCGTTAGTCCCGCCTACATGCCAAGTGTCGCCGCCCCTTAGATATATATGTTAAAATCGAGCAATAGAGAGCAGATAAATAAATAGTATAAAGCTTACGCTCTCTAAGGTATGCTTTTAACTAATATAGTTTCGATTAAGCGACTATTAGTCTACGCGTATACCTTTACTATATCCTCGGCTAATAACGAGCGTTTATACTCTAAAGTAAAACTACTCTTAGAGAAGGAGTTAAGGCCTATCTTTAAGAGTAAAAAGAAGGTATTAAAAGATTAGGAGTTTTTCTAAATTTTCCCAAGAAGTTGATTTAGGAGAAGCACGTCTACTGGCTCGCATTTACCTTCTTAAGACTTTAGCTACCTATATATACACAGAATAGATTTATTATTAGAGTCAAGAGGTTCTCTTTGCTTCTTTATTCGCGCCGTGCTTTCTAAGCCCCTGTAGATGGGTCGTATAGGAAGAAGCTCCTATTTGTTACCAACAGCTACTGTCACCAATTACGATCCAGGCGTTAGCGCCGTGGCTGCAGCCTGCAGAGCTATGTCTGGGCAACAGAGGAACAACGGTATCTATTAGATCTCCTTTATTAAAAGTCTATTATTATCAAGTAACACAAATAGATCAGAATAACGTAGTACGGCTATAGGAGACTGCAGACGATGTTGAGTAAAGGCAAAACTGCTGACGGGTATTAATCCCGAGCATGATAATTATAAGCAGAAATGAGCTAATAAACAACGGGGTGGGCTAAGTTATATGGATTGGGGAGGGCGCAGGTCTATAGCTGACTCCGTCGCCCTAGTGAATCCTGATTACGTCATCACGTCTCACCTTAGCACTTACTAGGTCGGCTCGAAACCACAGCCTGCTAGAAACAAACAACAAGCATAGATAATAAGGAATCTATGCAGAAGTCCGACATCGAAGAGGGCCATAGCGCCTACCACCCTAGAGGATTTTATCCCGTTTATATCAATAACATATTTAATAACCACTATGTTGTCTATAATAAGCTCGGGTATAGTATCTATTCCATAGTTTAGTTAGTACAAGACACTAACCACAAGTAAGTATACTCTAAGGCAAGAGGGATACACCGCAGCGCTAATTAGTACTAGACACGGCCACGAACACTAGTATATTACTCTTAAAGTATTAAGTGCTAAGTACTATTTTATAGATAAGGATATATATAAGCGAGAAATCTTAAGATACCTTCGCGAAGGTAAGCCCACTATAGTAGGCTACCTCTTTAAAATCGCTGGCCTAAATAGAAAGTATATATATCTTATATTTCCTCTAATAGGCAAGATATTATATAGCTTTAGAGTATAGTTTAAATAATATCTTATACTATATTTTACTATATAATAATTTATAATTAAAATTACTCTTATATTAAATTATATATATAATTAGGGTATTATATATATAGGTAAATATCTCTATAAGTATCTTAGCTTTATACTACTAATTAATAACTAAATCTAATAGATATTTAACTAAATAACATATTTATCTAAATTCGTGATTATAGTCTACTAGAATACTACCTATAAGAGTAAAAGTAACTATAATAAGACTAGAAAGTCCCTTATATGCCTTTACCCTTGTACTTACTACGCTACTACTATTTTTATATAAAAGATAGTATTAATAGCTTTAGTATAGTTCTAGGAGATTAGGGTATAGTAAGCTAGAAGAATAAGTATTTATCTTAGAATATTTAGCCTATAGTACTTTAAGCCCTAGAGGTACTTCTTAAAGCTCCCTAGGACGAGGTAGTTAACTAGTAGAATCTAGGTGCTATCGTTTTAGAAGTCTATCGCACTATTTATATATTTTCTAGAATAGTTAGAAAACCTAGAGAGATATTAAGTTAGTATGATGTCTAGATATACCTTATAGAGATAGTTAGCTTTTTTAGACCGTTTCTAAGGACGCTCCTCGATAAAGGAGATCTAGACTTAGTAAAAGATGTCTTTAGTAACGACGGAACCGTAACTACGTTCCCACCAGAGTTAATTCGTCGAGACTTAGCCTCGGAGGAGATATTAGAGGGGCTGACTAAGGAGGGGCGGAAGGAATTTGCGTCGTTTCTCCGATTCGTAATGAAGCTAGACCCTAGCGAGAGGCCAGATGCTAAGGGAATCCTGATGCACCCGTGGCTGGACGCATTGCAAGATTGAAAGCGGTCCTATCTGAGAGTTTGATTCTCAATTCTGCTAAAAAGGCATATAGACGATATAACTAAAGAAAAAGCATTACTACCGCTATCGAAAGCTGTTCACATGCTTTCGATATCTCGCGTTACGACTGATAAGTGGGTCTAGTAGGACTACATAACCTAATACTAATTATAACTTAAGAGTAATTTTATATAAAAGAATTAATTAATAACTAGTATTATTATTATAAAGTAAAAGCCTTATTTTTCTTAAAAAGAATTTTTCTTAGTTAGGAAATTATTTTTCTTTTATAAACTAAAATTCCTTTATAAATACTTATAAATAACCTTTTTCTACTTAAGTTATAAACGGCCTTTTTATCCTGTGTTAGTACTAAAACCGGAATTTCTACTCCTTTATGTGTGCTTGAATTTTGCCAAATGCATTAATCACCTGTTACACACCGCCTTCCTCTTTGTGATTGCAACACGATAGCTGTACACGTGTTTTCAATAGCTGTACACATGTACAGAGCTCTTACACAGTGGGGGCGGAGTCCTTGGATGTCTTGGACGGCAGAGAGGCAAGAATTGCGCAGTGTGAGTACATGGCGCCCGCGGAACCCTCGTTACCATACTGGTAAAATTGATTAGCGCTAATTATTGTCGCGGAATGGAGTAAAACTTGCCGTCGTTTATATAATCTGAAGCTCGCTGTGGGTTGGCTCTGTGAGCCAATAAATCGGGCCACTGTAGGAGCCCCATTGAGTAAATAGATCGTGATATCCCTCGCCATTCTTGATTGGAAGTCCGTGGTCCACTTCGACGCCCAAGTTCTTCCCAATAATGAACTTTGAGGGCAGTATACAACGTTTTCTTGGTTCACGCTTGCGCTCGCGGGCCTTTTTTCATTCACGGAAGTAGGCAATCGAGTTTCTCACATCGTCCTCCATCTTGATGATGGGCGCAATTTTGACCTCGATCCCAAGGGCCCGAAAACTTTCCCATACAGATGCATCAATACCCTTCAGTGTTTCTGGCAGAGGCGTCTCTCGGGTGTCGTTATAAGCATAGGCATGGGAGCACCAAAAGCCCAGTGTACCGCCTGCGTTCCGAGTCAGCGTGGATTGGTCACTAAATCGGTATGATAAAGCTTCAAAGACCAAACCTTTTCCACAAAGCGGGTCGTCGGAGATCAATCTCTCAATGGCGCTGTGTAACGGCAGCCTTGTTGGGTCTAATACAGATGATCTGCCAGTCAAGTGCCTAGCCCCAGGCACCGAGTAGAGGTTGTAAGTCAGCGTGAGCCGGTGCCCGCTAGAAACCTCCATCAACTCGTGCTCGCAGTCGCTGTTAAAAGCCGCCCACTCAATATGAGGAGCCTTGCTCTCATCAGAAGGCGTGCTCCAGTCGAAAATTGTCTCCCCGCCCTTGTGGCGAACTTTGAGTTGTCCGCCGTGGTGCTCAGCTGGGAGGCAGACAACGAGGGATCCGAATTGCGTGGCTGAACGGGGCGTGTCAACATGGGCCTTGAACATACCGGATGGGCCGGAGTAATCTAAGGATAGAGCATAGAGAAAAGAAGCCGTCAGTTTATGCTTGAAAGACGAAACAGTAAAGCTCCATCAGCGACTGACATTGAGTTTGTAGAGCCTCGCATCTACTGCGCGGTGCGTTTGCGGATCCTCGAAGCTTGGAAGAAGCATCTGCGTCACCGTATCGACGATTCCGAGGGAATAAGGGTCAAAAGTGGTGCAGAATGATTCGGTGTCCATCTTCGGAGCCTTCCGATAAGTCTCGTTGAGAACGTCTTTACCGTCCAATCCAAAAGTGGCTGGCTTGCAATCATCCATCAGGCTGTCGAGCGCATCGTGATCACGTTGTTGAGTAATTAGGAGCGTTACTCGCTTGCATTCGGCCAGACCGCCATGCGGCGGATTGCCCAAGTCCCAGCGAATCGTGACTGGCTTCGACTGCGTTGTTCGTAGAGATGTTGACGGCCATGCCTCGGCTTTGCCGTCCACAGTGGTGGGTGTTGCGATGGAAATCCGACCCCTGCAGGCATAAAAATGCTTCTGCTCGGCCAATGCGTTTTTGAAGTCGACGAGGACCGGGGTTAAAGCAGGACGCGAAGACATCGTGCAGAGACGACCGTTGACGAATCTGGTTGATGGTGGCGATGTACAAGAGATGCGTGGGAATCCAGTTTTTGTAGACGCTCGGAGGGACTGTGACCTCGATAAGACTGCTGCCGACGAACTGCATTTCCTGCGGCAAGTGCGATTGTGTGCAAATTCAATGGTATCACAGCCAAGCCGTGAGTATTATTCACGGTCACACAGCTACACTTGCGTGATAATTAGTTTCATGGAGAATTTCAGGCTAGTTACGAAGCTGCAGGCCGAATATGGGCAAGGCAACCGAGACAGATCGGTCGCGACTTGGCGGCCTGGTGCGGGAAACCCAATCTCGCTGGCGCTAATAACCAAGTCTGTTTATTCTCTTGATTTAGGTGGCAGCTATAGAAGAGAAGAAGTGACTAACTAATTCTTAACTACTCTTCCTCTTTTTCGTGCTATTTTATTATGAGACCTAATCTAGCAAATCAATCATCCTCGCCAGGTGCCCACTCGAGATATCTCATACTAGGCTCGAACATGTATTCATAGCCCTTTCGTCGCAACCGTTGCCTCATTACCATGCCTATAGCCCCTTCCTCATCCTGTTGCCACTTCGCCCGACCCCACTCTTCATCGGATTCATCAGTTCGACGGAACCTGCACTGCCCAAAGTCGATGATGAAGACGCGATATTCCCCATTTGCCATCGGTTCGCCATCGATACGACTATAAAATTATCAGGGCGGACGTCTGAATTGAGAATGTTAAAATCGCCGAGCATCCGAGTAATGCGAACTACCTCATCAACCACGCCTCGCCAAGCTAGTCGAGGCACATATTGATCCAATGCCGATAAGGTAAATCCAGGTAAGTATTGAAGCAGAAAACCTTTAACTTGCATGTGCCCTACCATGTCACTGGGTACTGGGGTATCTGGCACGAGGTAGAGGGTGGCTTCTGCCAACAGACGTGGTAAGATCTTGCCCTGATAATCCTGCAAAGCTTCGTAGGTCGCCATCTCAGCGGTATATAAGGACAAAAGCTCCTGCGAGAGAAAGGCTTCATTCTCAGCATCATCCCAGTCGCCTTGGGCGTCTCTGAAAATTTCTTCGTGGTTCAGCTTATCGAGGAAATCTGGTGCCCGGCCGGACTGTAAAAAGTTGGCGTAAGACTCCTCGATACGCGGTGTCCACGGCTGTATTCCGTTATCGCTCCGCAATTGATATGCCCATCGTCTGTCGAGAAGTTTAAGGAACGTGATGTTTGTTTCCTCAATTCCATCCAAAATAGCTGCAACCATGCCACAGGAGAGTGTCCACGGCTGTTGAAGCTTTCGAATCCGGAGTCGAACCTTTGAGTGCGCCTTTAGAAAGCCGTGAGAAGACTCGATGTTTAGGAAAAGTACTTGACTTTCACAATACGGACCGGCTACGGGTTGCGAGTGCTCCATAGCTGCGTTTGCTGAAAAGCAGGAACGAGGATCGTGACATCGTACCTATTGATACTTGATGACCGTGGAGCGGCGGGGTGATCTAGTGGCTTATTCCTTTCCCCCGTTTTATCCCTTTGACTGTCATAAAGGAGCAAGAAGGTCATTTACGGGATCTAGTCCAATCATGCCGCTAGAAAAAAGCAGGTACTTTAAAACTGTGAGCAAATAGCCCTGCAGCTTAAGTACTATGGCGCAGGTAACTACTAGGGGCTACTTCTGATCGCTATACTGGCACGCTGGATAAGCCTGAAACTACGCCTTATCTAGTAGCTCCAGGTTCTTTCCATGATAGGTCCCGTGACCTGTTTGCTCCTTTATGACAGTACAAGGGATAACTAGTGTCAGGCAGGGTATAGCGAGTGCAACTCGTGGCTTGTTCCCTACCCTGTAGTGCTACCCTGTAGTACTGCGGCTTGCTTGATGAATACCCTCGATCGCAACTCTCCCCTGTAAAA
>JAPFUP010000126.1:0-293748 GCA_030780425.1 Beauveria varroae
ATTTACACACACACACACATGGCTAGATGTTATATCGTTCATTTATTTACCAAGCGTTTGCACCATCGCGCGATCTGCTTCGCCGCATGTTGCCGAAGTCAATACTGATACAGGCTTGCAATAGAACATTGGGCGTGGACTAAGCCGTAACAAAGGAAGACACAGCTGAACTGGTCAGTGGGTGGTCCACAGGCAGAGGTGCATTTCCTGGACGGACGACAGGATAGCTCTGCATGCCAGCGGCTCGTGCAGCGTCGACTTCTTTGACATTGTCGCTCAAGAAGAGCCAGCGACCAGGCTTCGTGTTTGGAAAGGCTGAAAGAATTCGAGTGTAGCTCTCAGCCTCAGTCTTTGGTCCAGCATTTACAGTATCAAACCAAGCCGATATGAAATGCGTCATATCGGAAGGATCACCCGTCGTGTGGCCGAAGAAGAGCTTTTGCGCAGGGACCGAGCCGGAAGAGTAGATCATGATCTTCTTGCCAGTAGAGTGGGCAGACTTGATGAAAGCAGGGACATCGTCGAACAGAGGAGCTTTGAGCACCCCAGTTTCATAGCCATGTCTCCACAAGTGACCTTGGAGGGACTTGAGATAGGGAGCCTTCACATCGCGCTCGACTAGGTCCTGAACGTGAGCCTCTAGAGTGGCACGGTCGCTGCGGTACTTTTCCGGGAAGGCCTCCCGATACGGTGCAAAGGTCGAACTATCCCACTGCTCATCCAAGACTTTTGGGAGTGCTTTCAGGGCATACGGAAACTAGCCAGCAATACGATGGTCAGCCTTGTGCTGCTATGATTAGGTAGGTATTTTAGGCCAGCCACTTCGGTTGTTGCCCGGAAGCGAAGGAGTCCCGAGAGCAAACCTACCAAGATCTCCTTGACAAAGAATATGGGACAAATGGTGCCCTCTATCAACGACTTAGCAGGAGGACTTTGGGAGCGCTATGAGGGAAACGGAGATTGCAGCATAATGAAGCAGCGGGTAATGCAGGCAATGGGCGGACCAAAAATGATGCGTGGCAGCCTCAGTATCAGTGTATCACACCAGCATAAGCAATACAAATGAACCATGCAAAACATCGCGGCAACCATACCAATATCAAGAAGAAGCACATCAACTTCAGTGAGCATGGCTGCTAAGTCGGTAGCGCCAATGGCAAAAAATTCTGGCAAGCCAAGATGTGACGTAGCGGTGTGTAGTATTACGTTCGGCGTTCTTTACAGCCTAAAGCCTGTGGCTGGCTAGCGACAAGGAAAATCAGAAGAACGGAACTTTTATGCCTTGTGCATACATCAATTGGTCCGAGGCAAATCCGCAGAAATCGTGAGCGTACCTTGCAGTCCCGCGTCCGTTAAAGTGGATGGACCTGTGCTTGCCTCCCTTGTCAATGCGTGAATCCTCGATGCAGAATATAATGGCCGGATGATCCTGTTAGGTCTAACTAGCGATGGAGACCTGTGCAGTAGTGCGAGTCCTCGGGGCCAACTAATAATTCGTTGAAGCGGTCAGCGAGCGCGTCGCGAAACTGCGGTGCAGATACTGGTATGTGATGATGGGGTTATTTTCCCTCATTGCTCCACCTTGGTGAGTGGCTGTGGTGGACTCTGAAGCACCAGCCGGACATGGCAAGAGTTTGTTTACCACTTGATGCAGGCCTCGTATGTATATCGATTATTTCCTAGGTTGCCATCAGATTTGTTTCCTGCATGAGTTGAACGGCGGTGTGGAAGCGAAGCGCATGGCTGCCCGATTTGATGCTGGCAATGCAGGTCTCGGATGTGGATTCTACTTAAATATCGCTTGTCATATTTGGTCCTTGTTGCATGCGTGCAGGGGTACCTAGCGGCGCGCTGTTTACGAATCAAAGAAGGAGGCCTACAGAAGTGTCGTTTTCTCATGAAGACGACGCAGTACTGCTGCAACCGGATTGGCTGACACGGCTCAAGGAGGTGGCTGGCAAGGCGTCTCGAAGCACGTATGCACAGTGCGGATGCCAACAGCTTGTTGCAAGTATCCGGAGCTCGAAAAGGTTCAAAACAAGATAAACAACGTGGGGGACGCAGCTGCTGTGTTGCTGTAACATGATGAAATTCTCCAAGCATAATTGCTTAATCTGTTGCACGGCCAATCGCTATACGACGATATCTCATTAGAAGCAAATGGAAGCAGGATCATCAAATATCATTCCAAACCGAAGAAATCATCTCAATGGTGATAGACTGAGAAAGGGATGAGTATGAGTACAGTGGCACCTGATCGACTCGCATTTCGCCTGGTTACTACGGAGGAAGCCGCCCACATGCCTGTGGTATATACAGATTAGTGTCAAGATCAATAACAATACCTGGCTGCAACTGCCATGGACCTAACTCTCGAAGACCTTGCGCCAACACGGCGGTAGCTCTCCAGCATGACACAGGTATCTATTAGTTCTTATTAGTATTGGCGCCCTTCATCTCCCTGACCTGAAAGTCTGCAGTGTCCCCACAGGCGCTATGCTCTCCACCGCCTTGCAACAAGAAGCTCATGCAGGCACCACTGTAAGTAGTGCTGAGTTAATGTCTTGATCCATCGTGTCGGCGGTGCAGGAGGATTTCAGCGTACCTTTTGCAAGCGAAATTTGCCACTCTAGTCATTGATATATCATTGCACGGAATTCTTATAATCAGGGGCAGGGGCGCAACTGCGCCTAGCGATGTGGAGAGATTGACATTTCAAGCCTTGTGTACAGAGTACCTAATATGTGGCCAACGAATGGCCTTGATAACCCGCCAGGTGAAACGGGCGCGAATGCAACAGTGCCTCCTAATGAATAAACATCGGAGCTTGCTGGAAAAGAGGATCACAGATCAACAAGCACAGTGCACAATAAGTAGGCCCTGGGGGGGAAAACACCGCCGGTCTACTAGTAGGCCACCAGCGACCCCTTAGTAGTTACACTAATAACTACGTCTAAGAGAGTGGTAAATAAATAGAAAAAATAAAATATCATACTTGACTTACTAAATAATATTACAATCAAGAGAAATATTCATTTTAATCTAGCTAGGTAGATATTTAACAAGCTCTAATCTGGTCCTATGACAACTGGTGGTCGTGGATCGGCGATGTATTTTTTCCACCCCATGAGTAGGTACCGCGTTTGATGATACCTGCAGCCATACCTATGGTGCCAAGGGGCTGGAAGTTCCTGCCAATAGGCCCTGTGCCTGGCAGAAAATTCCCCAGGGACATGCTGATAGAACTGGCAAACTGGTAAAAGTACATAGGAGGAGGCGCAGAGGGCCACCAGCAAGCCTGACAGAGACCCCTGACTGACGAATGGTTGAAACATACGAAGATGAAAAAACAATTGACTGACCTGTTTCCTTAGTAATCACCTTGTAAAAGAGTAAATAATTGCGGGTTATTGCACTCCCCATGATTTACGGCGGTCATTCACGATGAATGAGTACCTACGTTGGACACCACAGGAGGATTGATAGCTGCTGGATCGGCGCCTGAGAGCAAGAGACAAGATAACACGGTGGCAGCAGCGGACGCTCTTTGTCAATCTTTGTTGGGCCGTGCCAGCGACGAGTGTCGCTTGACACATCTGTCATGATGGGCCGCAATCGCTTAATGCGTCGATCTGACCTGAATGGCGTCAGCCAGGCTGCTACTGTGCGATTGATACTTAGAACCATCACAGGCTGCTTCTGTTGGGAAGCCGGCCGAGGACCGAGTCGGCAGGTAGAGCTCCATTGCTCTGCCGCCGCAATGGTACCGTGCTAGACGGTACCACGGGCGGTGTGACCGAGGCAGTAATAGTGTGAGCTGAGGCGAACGGATAAGTATACCGTGTGTGTTTTTTTTATTTGGCACGGACTAGTCACTTGACCTCTCGTCATTTCGCTGCTGGGCTGCGTCTTGTTCTTGTGCTCCACCGGAGAACCGAAGAGTTGTGGCGTGGTCAATGATTGATTGACGAGGTGCTGGGAAGACTGGGCACGGCTGGCACGCACGCGGTGCCAGCTCGCCGATAAAGACGGCGTTTTGGTCTTCAAAAGCTACTTAACAGCTGGTGATACTGCACAGTTGTTAGCGGGAACCCTGACGCTCACGGAGACGGCAAGCAAGTCGCAAGTACCGCACTATTTACGGCGCGCGCCCAGACAACGATGGGTGAAGGGCTCCTTGGCTCCATAGCGGCCCTCAATAATAAGCTCGCACGGTAGTGTTGACACTGTAGAGATGCGCCGCTCGCAATCGCAATGCGCCGCTCGCAATCGCAATGCGCCGCTCGCAATCGCAATGCGCCGCTGATCACACGCAGCCAATACGGTGCGAGAGACATGGTTTAAGCTAGTCCCGGCCGAGGTAGCTGGCGCCCGGCTGCAGGTGAGCCCCAGGCCGGCCTTGTTCACTGTTCAGTCGTGTCAACCAAAAAGGGGCTTGGTGAACGCACACACGCAACATACACAAACACAGTACTCGTACAGTTCCACGAACACCTCAACTTGGCTGGTGCTCAAGTGTGACAGGCTCAGAATTCGACAGACAGCCAGAAACCTTTCTTCGCACCGTGATATGTCAAGTATCACGTACCCACACGTAAACGCAACGCCAGCTGGTGCGCATGTAGGGGGCGACCTAACCCGCTCGGTATTAGTCCGCGCTAGCCACACTACTACAGCTGCATCCCCTTCGCTCGCCTAGTCCGTCTTTGTACTGTGTACACCGTACTGTGCACGGCAACCTCTCATCAGCAGGTGCCTGGTATCCGCCGCAGCAGCGCCATCGAATCCCCACCACCCCAGAGCCACCGACCCAGCGACTGTCCTAGGTGCTTCGACTAGTTACCCCCCGTTCCACTCGCTTCCATCCAGTCCATTCTCATCACCGCCATTCCCTTACTCGCCCTTTACTTCCTTCCTTTCTCTACCTCTCCTCACCCTTCTTTATCTCGTCCTCCTCTCCTTCTTGTCCTTCTGTATTCCTCTCACGGCTCGTCACACTTCCGTCGTGAAGGCTTTCTTTCTCCTCGAGCTTGCAGCTCTGTTTTTGTGATCCGCCACCAACGGTGCGTCGCACACGCCGAAACGCCACCTCGAAACCGTACCAAAACACACAACCACCACCTCTCTGCAAGCAACAGCCCACGGCTTCCATTCGCCGCTCGACTACCGCTGTCAATCATTGTCGAGAGAAAGAAGGCTTATAGACTCGGCCACGAACGTCCTCATTTGGGGCCTTGCTGAACATTTCCGAGCGTCTTTGCCTAGCCTGCTGACGACCGACTCGCAACCCCGTCGCTTCGCCCCGACCACGTCACGATCCGCCGGTCTCGGCTTCACGCAACAAGAGTCACACATCAAGGCACGCAAGTCAACTATACGATCAATATCTCTTGGTCGTTCAGATACTGTTCCGGTTTTGCTTTTACTCAAACGCTCCTACGTCAACTCCTCTGCACGTTCCCGTCCGGACACAGCACACCTTCTTGCTGGTGACAGTTATACCTAGGGAGAGCTCAGCTCTGACAGGTTCCAGTTCGTCTGGCCCGACAAAGCCGCTCATTACTTCCCTCCACCAGCCTCCCCCCCTTGAATCCATCTCAATCCTCGACTGTCCAATTCCCAGGCGGCCCCGTCCCACCCCGTCCTTGTTCTCCATTTTCCGGCAGCATCTCCGTTGTCAGACTCTTTTCTTTCGTCCAAAATATACACACGACCTCGATGTCATTATAACGCCTCTTGTTCTTTTTCCCTTCCGTTTTTCGAATCTTCGAAAGTCGCCATCGGCACCTGCCTAGCCGCTACTCAAGACGCTTCGACACCACATTTCATTTGTTCTACTATTGTCAAAAACTTTCCAAATGAGCCATTGATTCAGCCACGACCTTCCATCAAAGTCACCCAATTCGAGCCGGGTGCATCATCGCTTTCTACACCATATCCACGCTACCTGTACATTGCAGCTTGAGCTCTTGCTTGCTTCGTTTGTCCGTCGAATACCTCTTCCTATCGTCAAAATAACACTACACGCTATTCGATTTATCTGAACGAAAGCCCTCTTGAGGCTTTACGTTGCCCAGCACCTCTTACTTCCACGACAAGCGACTCTACGGCAACCAAAATTGTGCCTTCTGTACAACTACTGCCACCAACTTGATTTCTGCGTGCGTCTCATTGCATCTATTTTGCCAATTTATTCATTACTTCTATTTTTCCTTTATTGTCCAATCTCATGAGCATGGAATGCTTGCGAGATAAATTTGTAGGAGGCGTTCTCCTGGACGGTGGACGCTTCCAAACTCTTTCACCACTCAACCATGGTTCTTTCGGCATGGTTTTCATGGCGCAAGACCTTGCATCCAACCAGCCGGTTGCGATCAAGTGCTTGACCAAGAAGGCCAACCAAGGCGATACTTGCCCAGAGTTTGCTGTCGACGAACGCTCTGAGGAGTTGGTTCTTCACCGTGCCATCAGCCCCCACAAGAACATCGTCAACCTCATTCATTCTTTCGAAACTGATACTCATATTTATCTCGTGTTGGAGTTTTGCGGCCAGGGCGATCTTTATGAGGCGATCCGCAACGGCCATGGACCTCTCCAGACTGAGCATGTTCGTCAATTTATGCTGGAGCTTGTGGACGCCGTCGAGTACATCCACTCGAAGGGCATCTACCACCGAGACATCAAGCCTGAAAACATCTTTCTCACTCAGGACGGTGCCATGAAGCTCGGTGACTTCGGTTTAGCTACGACTGACAAGTGGTCATACGAGATGACTGTCGGAAGCGACCGCTACATGGCTCCAGAGCAATTCGACTCTGCCGGCGCTGGCTACTCGCCAGCGGAGGCGGACATCTGGGCCATTGGTATTTGTCTTCTCAACATTCTCTTCTCTCGCAACCCCTTTACCACACCGACTGAGGCCGATCCTCTCTTCCTCGATTATTCCCGGGACAAGCAAAGTTTGTTCGACGTCTTCCCTTCAATGTCTCAGGATACCTACGAAGTCATTGTTCAATGCATGAATTTGGATCCCAGGAGACGTTCATTGATCGGGGCTAGAGAGGCTCTATTGCGTGTTCTGTCATTCACCACTGAAGATGAGTCCTTGGATGACTTTTGCGGTGCTGAAAAGGCTGCCACTGTCTCTGCCAACAGAGAGCCCCTGCGCACGCCATCCTTGCAAAGCCCCCAGGTCGAGTTCGGTGCCTTCCCCTGGAGTCGCGCTCTGCACGCTACTCCGCGACGTTCTGGTCGCCAATTGAGCGCAATTCCTGATGACGAGAGTTACACCGAAGATCTCTTCTCCAAGTCCGAGAACACTGTCGACTGGTGTTCGGCTGCCCCTCAGACGCCGTCCATGTCTTCAACTTTGGAGTCGCATCTCATGCCAGCGATGAAGCCCACATTCAATCAAAACAAGCGCTCCAAGGTCTCGCCTGCTGCTGGCTCCTTGCCAATTACCATGGCCAAGCCTCTCACGCTTTCCATTTCATCTGTCTTTGGTCGACGGGACCCTGTTTCCAAGAGCTGGAGTGACATGTGGGATGAAGACGAAGAGGAGGAGGTCGAGCAGAAACGTGGGACTCTCCAGGCTCTCAATTCACGCACATGGAGCCACGAGAGTGTGCGTGATACCGAAAAGGAGAATTTGGTACCTATTGCCGAAGCTACTCAGATCAATGGCGACGTTGATGGCGACTTAGTCGACGGTTTCTTCTTTCATGAGACCATCTTGCCCAAGCCTATCCAGACTGTGCCACGCTACTCTCCCCCTCCGAAGCGAAACAATTTCGACAAGTGGGCGGCTTTAGGTGAACGCCGCCGTGGAGGCACTACGAGCGATAGTGAAAAGCCACTCGCTTTGAAGCATCGTCGTTCTTTTGGTTTTGGGTACAAGTCTAATGAAGTGGATGTTTGGGATCATTCAGCATTGCGGAGCGCAATCAAGGACCGAGTTATTGACTCGCCTACAGGCAAAGGTAGAGATCTGAATTGGCGTCGTGATCGACGGACAGATCTCGAGGATATTGAGTGGGTTGGTGGCTGGTAAGAGCCCTTTGGGCACCTTGCCTACCGTCAATCGTGGTCAGAGTCACCAACATCTTCGTGCCATTTGTAGAAGCCATGTTGTATTCAGCATGCTTCGCATATGAACGTGAGAGATCGAGTCGGATTTTGACTCGCTTTCTGTGTATTAGATAGCCATCATAAATAGGAAATACCAGAGGTTACCCACTCACACATGGTTCACTTACCAGATTTGCGATTGCTTCGAAAAGATATTGGAATGGTCGCATGGATAATGACTGACCTGAAAAGGAACCCTCCCTTACTGAAAGGGTCCAACTAGGCAAGTTGCACAGTAAGTTTCACGACATATGATGGTAGTAACACTATAGTAACGCCAATCGACAGTTAGGCGACACACATCTCACGTTGCTCGCATCACAGTTTGGTGGGACTGCTCAAACCAAAATAGCAAGGTACGTGTTACGAAATGTAGTTGTGTTATATCGATTCTATGAGAACTCATCGCATCTGGGCGTCAACTACACTCTTGGGCAAAAACGTGCAAGCCGTGCCCATCAAGCCCAGGATAGCGAAAAAAACAATGATGGCCCAAGAAATGGTGCGCTCCATTCGTGATATATCGTTCCAGAACAGCTTCAGATAGAATGAAATCGGCAAAATGACGGAGATGAGTGTGCAAAGAGCGGCGCCGAGAAATGCACAGACCGAGTCGAAAGCGGGAAAGACAATGGAGATGACGAGGAGAAGGACAACGACGCCGACGCGCACGCTGGCACGCTGTACACTTCGCACCCAGGGGCGGCCGATCTCGCCACCGTCGCTTTCGGTATGCTGCTGCGCCTCGAAATGAAGACCGAAGAGGACGTCGGCCGTGGTTATGAGCGGCCGTGAGCTAAGCGGGATCTTGGTGAGTGGAATGACGGCAACGCACACGCACATGAAGAGGGTGAGAGCCGGCGGGAAGCCGTCGGTGCGAAGGATGTTCGAGGTAATGGCCTCACGGATGCCTTCTCCAAACATGAGAATGCCAATGGTGGCGAGACAAGTATCCAATACGTACTGCGAGTGGGCTGCGTCAGTGGAAAAGGACGACAGAGTTCAAGTGTTAGGGACAGCGTACGGAAAACGAAAAGGTGACCCTGACAGCCTTGTCCCATTTATGGGGATGCCGCATATCTCGATAAATCTAATATTTTCATTGTCGGTAAGCTGTGCAAGTAACCCGAGCCGCGCTGGCAATGCTTACCGAGGGGAACACGGAATGCGCGCCCCAAGGACTGGCCATCAAGCCATACGCCAAAGGCAAAGCCAGCCAGTTCGATGGCCAGAGGTGGGTGTCGGCAGGCTCCCATAGCGAACCTGGGCTTTCCTTCTTAATCAAGCCATCAGTGATGACAATGCAAACAACTAAGCATTTCTCGTTAGCCACAGCCGCACACCAAACTAGCTCCTCCCCCCCGCCTCGTGTCCCACGTACTGCAAAACGTAGAAAAGATGCCCACGACGCTGGTGTAGCTCAGCCACCGCAGCGGCAGCATGTTCAAGAAAAAGACCAGCGCGGCGCAGACGCACTTCCACGTCGTGGTGTCGCCAACATCGGGGAACAGCAGGTCCAGGGAGTCGGCAAAGAGGATGACGAGCGCGACACAGGCGGCCAGCAGCTCGAGCGTGAAGAGCGCCGACACGACGACGCGCGCGCGGGTGCCAAACGACACGTACGCCAGGTCCGAGTAGGTGATGAGGGTGACGTCGCGGCGCATACATCGCGCCAGAAGATTGGCCGTGTGGGCCGTCACAGCCGCCGTAAGGGTGAGGATGCCGAGGCCCAGCACCCAGCCGCTCATGCGGAACGCCAGCGGCAGGCTCAGCATGCCGACGCCAATGATGGCATTGATGGCGTTGAAGGTGGACTGTGGTAGCGTGCTCTGCCCGTCGACGGTAAGCACCACCTTGTTGCCCTGCTTGACCTCCTTGACCAGGATCGGGTTCTCCTCGCCAAAGGCCGGATCGTCGTGGACGAGCGAGCCACCGCCGCCGCCGCCGCCGCCGCTCGACCGCCGTCGCCGGTTGTGGTGGGCGATGGAGGCACGCGGCCGCAGGTTGCCCGAGCTCATGGTGCCGTACTGTGAGCCGTAGCTTCCGATGATGGACGGCGACGAGAGGTGCGGCGCGGCAAAGATGCTTGACCGGCTTGAGGATGAGTCGGATGGAAGCGCGCCGGCCGCCGTCTCGACGTCCAAGAGCTTGCCCTCGCGGACGCGAAAGTCCTCCTGCGCGGCCCCGTCATCGCCGTCCAGCCCATGACCAGCAGAAGGTGTCGAGTCTATGGGCGTTGCTGCCCCTTCAAGATGCTGAGAGAGCAGCCCCGAGCGGACGGTAGGCGTTGCCTCGACGGGGCTGCGGGCATAGTATATGTCCTCCTCACTCGCGCCGTCCCGCCGCTCGGCGGCATCATTGTAGACGATGCTCGGCCGTCGGGGAATTACTTCGGCGAACTCGGCGGCGCGCTGCCAGCTGCGCGCAAAGGACCGGAAGCTGTTGACGCCGCCGACATCAGCCATGGCCGAGAGGCGGTTTCCGACAGATGATCTAGACGCGCATGAGCAGTCAGTAATTCACTCCAACACACACACAAGATGGCCGTCAGCCCCCCACCGTGGAAGTAGACGTACCTCCTTCTTTCGCCTCGGGCAACCAATCGACCCGACTCTTCGTCGCTCAAATCGCCGCACTGTACCTCGTCATCGTCATCGATCACTGCCTCCTCGGCCAGATTACCCGTATTGAGGCTCCCGGACGGCGAGGCACGCCCGTCGTGCTCGCTCCATGTCACGGAATTGCAGTCTTGCGGCCGCGGTGCCATTGCTGGACTTGTCAAAGGGCCGGCAGCGTCGTGTCTGTGGAGACTTGTCACAGCGGCTGTGATGAACCCGCTCCCGATCAGTGGGCAGAATTTAACTTGGGCAGGGGGGTAGGAGGAGGTTGGGGGTGGGTGTCTGCTCGTACGTCACCCGGTAGGCATCGACACGATTTTCGGCGCGAGAAATCTTCACACAGTTTCTTTGTTCTTGCTAGAGGCGCGGGTAGAAGCATCAGTACAAACAAAAAGCTTGAGGGGGCAAAGGACCAGCATGGTACGACTTGTGCGGCGGCGCCCCCCCCCCCCCCCCGCTCCTCGCTATCTATCAGCAGCCCAAGCAAGCCACTAACTTGATGCGCGATGGCAGCTCTTTAGCGTCTAACAGAAAGCGGCTCTCCCGCGAAGATATATGGGGGGAAAAAATAAACCCTTATTTGCCCGTTCAAACAAAGCTTACCGAACCTTACGGATTACTGGTATCGGTATCGCATGTGTATTGTGATACAATCAACCCACTACGTGCATGACTTGTCTCGTGAGCGAGTTCAGATGCGCCTCGGAGCTGCTGCACTACTTCATCTGTTGTTGCGCGCGGAAGTCTCCTTACTTTATTACTTGCCTTTTTAGTTGTTTTTTGGTGTTTTTTTTCCTTCTCTCTGTTTCTCTGTTTTTTTCTTCGCCATGCACGTCAGCGGCTTTGTTTGTGCATGGGTAGTGGTGCTCAAAAAATCGCCGTCCGATCGCCTCAACTAGCCTTCATTACCTAGGAAGGGCGCATCATCACGTCAGTAGTCGCACATACATGGGCGGGGTTAATTTGAATGCAGAATATTACAGTAATAACTCTCTGAGACAAAAAGATATTGCAGAACAAACGAAAAATAACACTCGATGAAAACTACAGGGTAGGCGTGTAGTAGGCTACATGCCACGGCTGTCACAGGAGTAAGTGGCATTTAACCTCTAGAGAAGTCTAAAGATATCTCACTCTGGTTTCTTGTATAACTATGATTCTGCTTAGACAAGTAGCGTAGCTACTTGGGGTTCAGGCGTCCATTGGCAACGGTGTCGTTGAGTATGCTGTAGCCCAGTAACTTTGCTACTTGCGTCGACAAAGGTCCCCCAAAAGCCAAAGAGAGGACATGTAATCCGTAGTAAACTTCTCAACGTCTGTCAGTACTAGCTATACTATACTAATGCGCGTTACATACTTATGTGAGCATTTACATTGCGATCCCCAATGAACCTGGTCACAACTAATACCGTCACTATGCGAGAGAGAGGAAAGCCTACAAAGAATCATGCATGATAAAATATTGGGCTAAATAATGCAAAAAAAGGGGATATAGTCAGGCCTCAATACCTGAGAAGTACAGAAAATAAAACCTATACCTGTTGAATGGAATATTAATCATGATTTATACCAGAAGAAGAGCCAGTTTACTCTATTTTCACGACAGCACCTAGCGGAGAGAGAACGGACTGCTCGTGCCCGCAAACCCCTTTGCGGCCGCGCCATAGTTTTTAGCATCACCATAGTACCTGAAGCGGTACGTCCCTGGCGCGGCATTGCCCGCCGTGTCCCATTCAACGTCAACCTCTGACCGGCCGATGAACGTGCTCGTCTTGCGCCACGTAAACAGCAGAAACCAGTCCGAGTCGTCGCGGACCTGCGTCCACGTGCCATCGTCACCTCTCTGCTCGACGGCAGCGTAGGTGCCCCCGAGGCGGAGGTTATTGCGCGGGTTGGCGCCCTGAAACGTCACTTTGACAACCTCACCGCGCGTGTACGCCGGCCGCGGCCCCGCCACCTCGGCGCCGTACGCGCGGCCAAAGGGCGTCGTGTCGTACAGGGAGGAAGGCAGCAGCCGTAGGGCTCGCTGTACGTTGTTGGGCGGCGTGGGACCGGCGGCTGGCTTGCCGGTCGCGTTGGCCTCGAGGTAGCGCATGTTGCTGGTGCTGAGACTGATATAGGCGTCCAGCTCGTGGCGACCATACAGGGTGGCCGCACCCTCGTAACGCTGCATTTCGTACTCCTCTGGCGTGGTTACGTAGTGGGCGTATACGTTGACGGGGCTGCCGAGTACCACGATGGGGTCCGCGACATGTGTCGCCGCCTGCTTGGCCACGGCCTCCTTCCAGCGGCGCCCGCTCATCGTGGTGACTTCGCTGGGGCTCAAGATGACAAAAATTTGCCCGACGCGAAACATTTGCACGTCCACAATGTTAGGCTCCCAGGCATAGGGCCAGGAGAGCTCGCCCGCAGACAGGAAGATGGGCTTGGGCTTGTGGCATTCCACCTGAACCTGGGATGGCTTCTTGGCGATGTTCTGGACAAAGTCCCACCACGGGTTATGCGGCCGCCCGGCGTTTCCTTGGATAAAGTCAAACTCGCCGCGGCCATCGGTGGTGCCTGCTGCGAACGAGTAGCCCAGCGCCGCGGCGCACGTCTTGGCCTTGTCGCCGCTGGGGAGTCTGAACTCGAAGTCGGCCATGTCCTGGAAAAAATGGAATGACTTGACCGGGCCATGGATCGACGTCCAGTCATTCGACTTCATGATTCTCTGCACACCGTTGAACTGGCGGGTGGCAATCTCGTGACAACTCTTGGCACCAAAGTCGGGGAGGCCGGCGTAGGGACCGCGGCCTTGGCACTTGAGAACAGTGCCGTCCTTGCAAGTGGCATCCTCGAGGTGACATTGGGCTTGCGAGCCATCTTCGCACCAAGCGCCCTCCACGTTAGGCGAAGCATCGCCCAGATTCGCCTGGCTGAAGCCCGCGATAAAGGTATCGGCGTACTGGCTGCTCGATTTGGCATCCTGCTCGACCATCCAGGCTGCGAGAGCCTTGTTGTCACCCGCAACGTGAGTATTGTTGCGGTACAGGGAGGTGCCGTGGGTCGGGAACCAATTGAGGACGCCCACAATCTTGTCGTCCTCAGAGCGTTTGAAGCGTAAAAGCGTCATGGTCTTGTCGGTCGAGTCGGCATATCGGGCACGTTCTTCCCGGGGGTTATTGAGGTAGGCCCACAGAGAGCGGTTGATGGAGGCATCCTTGATCTCCGTGGTTCCGACGTCTAGAGTCCCCTCCGCCAGGCTCTGGTGAGCATGCCTGATGGCTTCAACAGTTCCATCCACGAGTGTATCGTAGCTCTGGTCGTTGAACCCAAGGCCAGGAATCTGAGGCGTCAGGTAATTGTTCCAGCCACCGGGCGCAGAGTGGCTGTGGACAGCAGCGAGGGCGACATTGTTCTGGCCATACATCTTGTAGTCGTCGCCAAGCTTGGACAGAGCGTCGAGGACACCGAATCGGACACTTGTATCGCCGACAAGCGCGTCGAGGACAACATAGATGATCCTGGCGCTGGGGTCCTCGGTGTCGCCAATGATGAAAGCACGCGCAAAGAGTCTCTGCCGGAGCCCGGTGCCAATTTGCTGCAGATTGGCATAGCCCGTGAGGGCGACTTCGGCAACAGGACCTGTAATGTCTGCCTTGCCAACGCCGAGAAGGTACTTGTTCTTGCCCAACTGCTCTTTGTAGCTCTGTTGACTAGAGCCTCCGTCGGAAGTTGAATTGCCCTTCAACGTGGCATTACCGACACGAGCATCACCGCCGTCCCTGATGTTGATAGCGCGGAGGGCAGTAGCAGCATCAAAAAAGAACAGCGCTAATATCAGCGCGCAAAACGTCAGAAATAGGGTATTGGACCGCATTGTGAAGGAGCGCCCAACCTCTTTCCACTGCAGAAGAGAACACAGGCAAAAGAAGACAGACGAGGATGCAGAGAAAGATTGAAATCTGCGAATGTCTCCAAAACCATCCGACACAAGCCTGCTAATACCCTGGGCCCTGGTCATCTCTTAGCCATTCCCGCTCCCGAGGGCCGTGGCCGGAACAATTGACGAGCCCATCTCCTTCAGATCCGGTAGACAAGCCTGTGGTCCCAGGTACATCCGAGCGGGAGGAAGAAAGTGGCAATGCTTGGGCCCTGTAAGCGGAGTCTCCTGTACTCTAATCGTTAATGATAGACAAGTTGACAAGGCGCTATAATAGGCCGGAATGAGAGAGTTATTGCTGATGCGCACAGTCCTCTTGCACATGGTACTGGCTCGCGGCATAATGGTGCGAATTTCGCGGACTCCATTTCAACAGACACGTAGATAAGACGTGCACGGACAGGCTTAATTGCCCTCCCGCTCGCTAGAGGAAAAGACGACAGCAAAAAGAGCATGTGGCGATATATCAGTACGTAGCTGCCTACCTCTTGCATCGCACAACTCAATAGCTTATTAGTTACTATATCTCACAATAATAAATTACCAACCATTCCTTCCTTTCTTCTGATTTAGCTTGTCGAGCGCAGCTAGTCCAAGTCAGAACGCTAAATTGATGATGTCCCTCCACCACGCGCACGGCTTTCTCCTATTTTTCCCACCAGCACTGTATTGCCAACAGATTGAATCAGCAGACTACGGATGGAGCCTCTGGTATGTAGGAGGTCCGAGAGATGGCCAGCCTCATCTATTCGTGCTAGACACTGGTCAAGCCGCTGATCGACAGACGGACCTTGTGGCCCAAGCCGTAACATGGCATATGATTGATCCATCTCAGGCCGGCAGAATTCGCCAAGGTTGTATTTGACGCCTGGGTCAGAGGACACTAATTAGTCCTCTTAACACACGTCAACTAGCTAGGATTTTGAGGCTGACATCGCTCAAATTATAGAGCGGAAAAGGAGAATCATCAAGGCACATGGTAAACCAACCTTGTTGGGCTGTGTGCTCAGTTCACCGCATTTGCGAAGTAGTGGTGCACCTGCAGCTAAGAGCGAGAACAATATAGGATTCGAGGACATCATGAGGATATATATGAGTATGCGACCAGCTTCTTCTTCTCCTCCGACCCGCTGCGCCAGCTATACAATAACGAAAAACATCATCTAAGGGGCATGTCCTATCACTCCGTCCAGATCCCCCCAAAATCACAAATAATTGTAAACCTTGAAAGGTGCTCCTCGATTATGACTCGGACGACCTCGGGCCCAGAATGTTGTCGGCGTTTTCCCAGGCCCACTTGTCGTCAATCTCGTAGCCGACCATGTAGGACTTGGGGTTTGCCTGGTTATAATCCCCTTGACGCACGGGAAGCACGGCAATACGCCGGACACGGGACGCGGCCGGAATCTCCGCCGACGAGGCCAGCGTCCTGCCCTGTTCCTCGACGGCCATGGCCCGCAGAGCGACTCCGAGCATCACTTTGCTGTCCCAGACCCCCTCCAAGCGCTGCGATCTGGACATGAGCATAATCGCGCGCCTGCGGATGCTTGGATCGCGACACTTGTGGATGATGCCGTAAAGCAGCGGCACGACACCGATGTGCATGTGGAACTGCGGACCCTTACGCGCTCTAGCCACAGTGTCGTCCTGGTCAACCTGTGTCGCCGCCTCGGCGTGTTGAATCATTTCTCGAAACGCATCTGTATGCGCATCCCAACGCAGCGGATCCTCCGCTGCGCCTGGAGGGCCGTTGAAGACGACGGTTTCCACGCCGACGTAGAGTCCCTGAAGTTCCAACAGTGCAAGCCCTCTCCTGCCCTCATGGGAGGTGAGCTGCTCCGCGTACTCCTTCTTGAATTGTTCAAAAGCGGATCGCCACCATCGAAGCTTGACTGGGACCATACCCACGCCACATTGATTATATGTCTCAAGCTCCAGTCGGAGGGTACTAAGCGCGTGCTGGACCTGATTGAGTGTGTGGAAGACTGGCTTCTCCTTCCAGGCAAACTGCTCGAAATCTAAGATTTCTGACACCACGGTGGCGAGATTGGGATCTACACCTTTAACTAGCTGCAGCGTAAAGCCCTGAATCAGACGTTTCCCAATGAGATTTGAATATTCTTGTCAGATGCACGTACCATGAATGCTTGCGTCGCAACGCGACTGAGGAAGACATCGGCCTCGGCAAAAAGTGCGCCTCGATCACGACCTGATGGTCCTTGTGATTCGGTATAGGCACAACAGGATCGCACGCGTTCTTCTTTCAAGATTGCATATCCTGTGACTAGCAGCTGCAGGACAGTCAATACTCTGCCACGAAGAACCTGGGTTGTGGAAAAGCATGTCAGTATAGTTTGCGATTGGGACCAGAGGGATGTATACCTCGATGCAGATGAAGAGAATGCACGAGATCAAATGCACATGGGCATTACTCGAGTTTCGCTCTGAGCCCAGTATACTTTGAATGGACATGTTGTATTGTTTCAGAGCGAAGCGGTCATGGTTCTCCGGGCCGGAGTAGCCATGGCGTACAAAATTTTCATGAAAGGACGACAACGCAACGACCGAATGCCATATGCCTTGATCCATGTTTGCCGTTTGAACTATATGCGATGTCCATATATCCTCTTGAATGAAAGTGAAGAGCTGCGACAACGTCTTTTCCTGAAAGAATTGAAACGAGCGCAACTCATTTGGAGGATACGTAGCGTGCATCAATGTGACAAACCGTATGGGTTTTGTCTCGGGCAGAGGCTCGTAGCCGTCGCACTTGCGGCCAGTAGTGATACCTGTATAGTGAATGTGGTTAGAAAGAAGATCTCGCAACAGTGCATGGTGCATGCATGGACAATTTATCGGGAGAAACATCTAACATCTTTTGCAAGAGGGTTGAGCTTCATCGCATTTCACGCGGCGGGCTGATTCAAGTTAGCCCTAGGAAGACAACGTGTTTATACAAGAAAAGTTGAGTGCGCACCCCTGTAAAATGATCAAAAGTCATGCATGGTCAGCATAGTTTCTCCATGTCGCAATGTGTGATATTGGGCAATTAAAGCTTCGGCTCGCGCGGCAGGTACCAATATTGGTAGACAAGATACACAGAACCAGGAGGGTTATGAAGCTAGTATTGCCGACGCCATGCTATGAGTAACAGGCGAGTCATACCTGGGAGAGGTGTGGAAGAAGGCACTTACTTGCATGTTCGGCAGCCGGTCCGAACCTTGGGGGCCTTGGCCCGGCGGCGTTGACCAGCTTTGACGTGTGTCATGATTCACCAATAGAGCGGTTTAGTGCTATAGCCAGGGGCCAGAGGAGGCAGCGCGGCATTTGGTGAAGCGAGTATACTCGTTTGTTGCTGGACTCAGTCATGTGCTGGGGTTGGAGCGAGGCTGACGAGATCCAGCCAGCCCTGTCCGGTCCTGTCCTGGACCCGGGAGGGGCGGGAGGAGACTGAGGGGTAGGACAATGTAGATTAAGGTGAGGGTCTCATGAGCGTGGGATACGCGGTTGATTGCTCGTCAGAGCCAGGTCCGTACGAGAGGAGGATAGCTGGGTGATGCTGAAGGGGGGCCAGGCCGTTTTATTAAGACGGGGCCTGCTTGGATCGACCTCGCGTGCAGCGGGGAAAAACCAGGTCAAATAATATCATGAATAATATAGACGGAGCTGAGACTGACTCAATTGCTTTCCCCTCTCGAGAATGAATGCTGCGTCATCGATAGGAGATGAACAGACGCCGACCTTGTATTGAGGGAACCAGGCAAAGAGAACTGCGGCTAGACGAAGTTGACCTGGAGTTGGTTGGTTGAGCAAGTTGCTCAGGCGAAAAGTAAATTAGTTATGTGCTGGTAGTTATAAAAAACCGCCTCTGCAAAGGAAAGCCAGCCAATCCGGCCCTCGGACCGCCACCCGTCCCACATGCGAAATAGATGACGACCAGCTGGCGTTGCTTTGATTCTCTCCCACGAAGCGACGAATACCCATATACAAGTGGCCGCTTCAACTGAAACACCACAAGAATAGCGCAAGCCAGCGAATGCCGTTTTCGCGATGGGGAATGACTGAACCAAGCCACGACAACACGTAATGCCGTCCTTGCATATTCACTATGTAGCACGGTGGCAGTCAAAATTATTAGCTAGTTGGCTACCTGGTTAGCAAACATCTAACAAAACTGGGCTCAAACTTAAATCCAACACCATAAACCCTTGCCCGCCAGGCCAGGCATCGCTCCATTACTCGCCGTAGCATGTCAGAGCCAGGAACCCTCACCCTGGCGGACCATCTCGCGTCGAATGGATTCGACTCAAGCTCAGTTCGTTCCAGGCTTCCAGCACGCTCAACTTTGCCCACTGGACCCCCCCTGAGTGACGATCCGAGCTGCAGAGGCGGAGATGTATAGTTGCGAGCCCTTGTGATGGATGCGTCTTGTCCTGCACCCCGCAATTTCGGCCGCGGCCGGACGTAAACCTGTCAGATGCCCGTGCCAACGCCAGCATAGGGCAACCAATATGGTCGATCGGCTATTCCTATTCTCTTTCGTTCTTATTCTGCGTCAATGCCACGCAAGCCTCTACTCAGTAGCCCAGCATTTTGGCCGCCTACCGACCCAGTTCTGGCTGGGCTGGCTGGGCGTAACCGTTCCCCAGGACCGAGTACTATCAGTAATAAATTATCGACGCCCCGCCGCCATCAAGTGCCTCCACCGCAAACCTTCGATCAGTCCCTCTCAGGACCAGTTTTCTTACCATCCCACCGCGACCTTGCTCCGGCTGTCGCCCGACGATTCTTCTTCTCCTCTCGGCTGTGGTCCCTCATCCGATCTCCGGAAATGCCTTGCCGAATCGCGCCCTCCTCACCCCTTTCCCCGAAGTAAAAACCCATGCAACTGGCCATGGACCAATCCGTCTTCTTAGTCGCAGCCGACGCCGCCCTCACTACCAAGCTCACGACCTTGCTGCCCATCCTCGATGCCTTCAACCACCGCCATCGCAACCAGCACAGCGCCTCACACTGGTGGTCTGCCTTTACATTGCTCCGCCGCGGCGCGCGCTCCCTTGCGGCGGACCTGCGCCGGCACCAGGCGCTGAGTCGGCTGCGAACCGACAGCAGCAAAAAGAGCACCGCCGCCAAGACCAGGTCCAAGACTGCTCAGAAGCAGCTCCTCGCTCGCGTCACTCTTCTCCGTGACCACACTGTCCCCAAGGCGTACCTGTGAGTACGACTCTTGCTGCCTCTCTGCTCCTACCCTGTCAATTGGGTTGTCTGGGCGGTAATGTGACACCTCAAGCTTTGACTAATTTTGCAAATCGATAGCTGTTTCTCCCAACTCATCGCCGATAACCAACATGCCCCCCTTGGACTTTTGCTCATGAGTGCTCTCGCGAGCGTCAACTCCATCCTCACTTCTATATCGCCGTCGCCGCAAGAGTCCGCTCCCCGTCCCCCGGCCGCGAACTTCTCATTGCCGGACACTCACCCCACAGACTCGACGACCAAACATAAACAGTCCCAGTTAGGCCACGAATCCAACACAGACAGAGGCGTGGCCGTCTCGCGAGACCGCATTACCGGTGTCGTGTCCAAATCACACAAGCCGTCCAAAACACCTCGCAGCGATGATGCAGCAGCAAAGGACAAGCACAGGAACCCCGTCGTGCCCAGCATAAAGAAGTCAGACGACAGACCGAATAAGAAGACAGCGAAGAAGAAGAAGGCCAAAGGCGATGAGCTGTCAAGTCTTTTCGGGTCGTTGTGATGATGCAATAATAGACACGGCAGCTTTCCCCCTGTACCAGTTCATGTACTATACGGTATATCCAACCTACACGACGCAACGAGCCATAGATATTTTACAACTGTTTCATGACCGATTCAAACAAGATTCAGAGCACAAATACTCTTATACTATAATATCATTCATTGCTAAGACAAATAAGTAGTAGAAATTTCCCGTACCAAGCCGCTATCAGGATAACTCCTAGGGGCATTCGATTTCAGCATACATGCAAAGAGGCTATCGTTGTCCTTTTCCAGGCGTCTGAACTGCTTCCTCTTCCCCTTCCGCCAGCTCATCCCAAAAATAATTTTGTTTTTACACACGCACATGTAGAGACGTACCTTTTTTCTCCTTACCCCCAATTTTTTCTCATTTTACTCCCGAATTTCAACCATCGCAGAAGCTTGCTAGCCAAAGGGAACCACAAACGTGAGTCGAGCCATGGCCAAACTCAACTGATTTTTGGTGATAAAAACTGGATATGACACACGAGATGAAACAACAAAAGCCAATGACTAAAAACACAGGTTCCAAATCCCACACAGCCGAGAACGGTTGGGGGATATCACGACGCCTTAAGACTGCCCGTTGCGGAAAGCATGTACCGTCACTAATAAGGACGGTACGACCAAATGCGAGCCTTCATATCGCCAGAGCCAGTCGCAAAGTAGCCACCCTGGGGACTGGGCGCCACAGAGATGACCGAGTTCTTGTGGCCCTGGAGCATGAGCTGTGTCGTGCCCGTGCGGGGGTCCCAGAACTGCACGCCGCGGTCTTTGGAACCCGAGAGCACCCAATTGGCGTCGGGTGTGAGGGCGACGGAGAGGACGAAGTCGCGGTGGCCCTCAAAGGTCTTGACGCACTTGCCTCCCTTGGGCTGGGAATTGGGGCCGCCACGAGGACCGGTGAGCTCCCACATCTTGATGGTGCGGTCCAAGGAGCCAGACACGAGATCCTTGCCGTTGGGGGAAAAGGCCACGGAGTAGACGGAATCCTTATGTCCATCGGGACCCTCAAGGCGCTCCACCAGAAAGCCGGAGTGAATATCCCAGACGCGGACACTCTTGTCGAGCGAACCAGCGGCAACATACTGGGTGTCGGGAGAAATGGCAACAGTCGTGACGCCATCCTCAATAGTGAGGGTCAGAGTGTTGGTGCCAGACTCAATATCCCAGAGTCGAACAGTGCGATCGCCAGAGCCAGATGCAATGGTGCGGCCGTCGCGGGCAAAGTCGAGCGAGTAAATGTCCTGCTCATGGCCGGAGAAGTGGTTTCGAATAGTGCGAGATCCAATATCCCAGACCTAGATGATGGTTAGCATGTCTGATCCACGACCCAATCACAGTGCGACGACTTACTCGAATCAATTTATCCTCTGCACCGGTAGCAAGATAACGACCATCGGGACTAAAGCAGACGCTACGAATGTAGAGATCGGCAGTCATGTCCTGGGCACCGTGGTCCTCCAGAGTGAGGATCTTCTCACCTGTCTGCACGTCGAAGATCTGCGCAGAGCGATTGCAGCCAGTGGCAACGTACTTGCCGTCGTGGCTGAATCTCACACAGCAAACGACACTCTCATGGGTGAGAGAATGGACCAAGTCGACGTCAAGAACGCGCTGAACCTGAGGGTTAAAGATGGCGTACCAGTCGTTACCGGTCTTTTTGTTGTGAGGAGCAACAGTGTCGACCTCGAGGTCACCAAGGGAGTTTCCCACGGGAGGAGGGCGCGGACCGAGACGATGGTCGGGCGTAGGGTGGCTGACTTGCGGCGAAGCATTGGCAGGATACGGCGCCGGAGTGTTGATCTGCGGAGTGGCAGGGCCAACAGCGTTGGGAGGTCGGCCAACGCCACGACCTCCTCTAGGACCTGGGGAAGCGGTGGCCTGAGGGGGCTGAGGACCAATGCCATTTGGAGCCGGAGGGCCTTGAGGATAACCCTGCTGATATGGAGGCTGCGCGTTAGGGTGGGGAGGGCCGGGAAGACCAGGAGGCCCTTGACCCATCTGGTGCTGAGGGCCCATCTGTTCCTGAGGAGGCCCATGCTGCTGAGGAGGAGCTAGACCTTGCTGGTTACCACCGGCCATGATACCGCTGAAAAGACCGTTGTTGGGAGTGATGGAGGGTGGTTGAGAAGGGCCGGCGTGCTGGGGAGGACCGGGCATACCAGGAGCAGGGCCGCCCTTGCGAGCAGCCTCGAGTTGGTGACGGAGCATGGCGATTTCTTCCTCATACCTGGAACGAATTGATTAGCGAAAAGGGCTAAAGATGGAAGTAGAGCTTCTATTGGAGCTACAGGGCGACGCGGACGTACTTTTGTTTCAGAGTCATGTGCGTCTGCTCCATGCCGTAGACCTTTTCTCGAACGAGCTGCATTTCGCTGACCTGAGCAGAAACTAATTCCAAACACGCACAATGTTAGTAGGGGGGTTTTCGGGTTTAGCAGACCATAGCGGCTGTGACCAGCCGAGTACATACTCTGGTGCTCAAAGCCTTCACTCTGGCGCATTTGGGTATCAAATTCAGCACGAATCTGATCGAGAAGCTCATTGAGACGAGACGAGCTGCTGGGGGGCACGGCCCCCATGCCGCGGTGGGAATACATTGTAGCGGGATGAGCTTTGATTTAATCGAAGAAGCAGGTGTGTCGAGCCGACCGGACCGTCAATGAGCAGCAGGCGCACGTAGCTGTCGTAAACGCCACGCGGAGGGTATCAAGGGAAAAAACGGTTGTCGAGCGCGCCGAACGAGTCAAGCGGAGCGACCGATGGCGTAAAATCAGCGTGCGACCTGTGCAGAGAACCAAACGCAAAAGCTTTACGGCGTCGAGGAATTGATGCAGAGGTGGCTGTCGCAGAGGTGGCCGGCGCAGCGAGGAAGCAATGTGTGGCGCGGCAGGCAGAAAATCAAGGCGGAGATTGGCAAAGGACACGGCGCTATCGTGACGAATTAGACACGATCGAAGAGCACCTTTGCGCCTATGCCGTCAATGAAACTGGTCTGATGACGATGGTGAATGGATGAATGGTGGAGGTGGTGAGATGCAGGAGGGGAGGTTAGAAAAATCCAAGAGGAGGGTAAGAGGAGAAGAAAAGGAAGATGGAGCCCCAAACGCAAGACGCTCTGGGAGGTGCTGGTGGCTCGGTGCAGGCTGGCACTGGGGATGGGGATGATGGGACAGAGAGAGTGGGGCCCCCTGTTGGCGCTGGTGTGGTGCAGGCAGGTAGGTGGTGCTCGGGGGGGTGGGGTGGGGGGAGCTCTTGTTTTCTTTTTAGCGTCTGGCGGCAGGCCAGAGGAAAGACAGCGTGAGGTGAAAAATGTGGTGATAGGGCTCCTGGGGGGTGTGATAGGGAATTATGATGGTTGGGGGTTCGCGGGCTATTTGTGGAGGCTTTGTTGTGGGTGGCACCCAAAAGCCGCACACCTTTGGCTGGCACGCCTGGCACTGTGGCACAACTGGTAACCCTAGTGCGTTGAAATATACGTAGTGACTGACCTATTTGTTGTTGGTAATAAGCGGTGATGGCACAGCATGTGGCTGTTACTCCCAGCCTGCATTGTCACAAGCACAAACCAACGCCGCTATGGGTGGGCTTAGATAGCGAAGCGTGCCTCGCTTTGAGGATGGTCTAAATATTTCTTCTCCCGCAGTTCGTCATCTTTTTTAGTACAGGGCGCCGGCAGCCCACTTTGGGAGCCTCCGGGGGAAGGCACTGAAGGGTAGTGGTTGTCTCTGTTTTTGTGGTGCGTCTGGCACTCTGGAGACTGGTGGTGGGTGATGTGCCCTCTGCAGAGAAAGGCGACGCCAAAACCGGTAGCGTGCACCCGCTGTTTGTCTTTGAAGGGGGGGGGCGTGCTTGCATGCTCTTCCAGCACACGCCAGAAGATTGTATTCGTGCAACATGCAGTTCACAATTGTTTGATGGATGCATGGATGCATAGTGGTGACGGGGACGCAGGGCTGGTGTCTGGTAGTTCGGGACGTACTGGCCACGCTCTCGAAAGCAGAATCTGTAAGAAATCAGCAACAAGAAAAAAGGCTACGAGTCGTGCCCGTCATATTGCTAACCAAGTCTGCAAGCTAATAACGCTGGCTCAGCTAGTCAAGTTGGCAAGTTGGAAACACCGTCCTCGAGGACATCTTTGACAAGTAGCTTCGCATATATCTGTTTTACTCAGCAGTCGTCCACAGGTCTCTCTCTCTCAAGCCAGCTCAGGGACGAGGCCGTCCCAAAAGCGAGCGACGACACGGCTGTGAGGGTTTCAATGACTCCAAGGTCAATGTTTCCACGAGGTCATGGTGGCGGCTTGTGGGGGCCATAAGCTTTTGGTTGCATGCATTATGTCACCCTGTTTAGTACAGGGGAGGGGATAAAGAGGCAGACACGCCTCCACGCACTCAATCCGACAGCCGCAAATGCGCTAACCGTCACCAGGTGCCTGCTGCCTGCCTCCCTAAATAGGTAAACAGGGCCAGTCACAGACTTGACAGGTTTGCTCACCGTGCGTCTACTGCAGCCGACCGCCCGTGTATGCCTTTACGTGGTAGCTTATGCTTGGAGGAGGGGAGAAAGTCTTCATTTCGATGATACAATCTCGCAACTGTGGCTACGGAGTATTACAGGAAGACAAGGGGGGCGTGTAGAGTTGATCCGCGTTATCTACTAATTATTACTGAGGTTGAGCCCATTATTCCCTTTCCTAACCGGCTAAATCGTGCTCCACCTTGTCCAGCAGCCGCCTCAAAGCCAAGCGTGCAGGTAGAAGAAAGGCCGGTTGATACGTCAGAGAAAAGTGAGAACAAGCAGAAGGACCATATCAGAGGAGAGAGGATTGAATCTGAGTGTGAAATTCTTATAGTTCCCATTGTATAAATAATCAACAAGCTACAAAGCAGCATCCCTTTTCGTCATCCACATGGCGGTCCACCTGTCTCCCGTTTTGTCTCTGTTCGACGGCAAAGGAGAGACCAGAAGAAGCAAGACAAGACAAGCAAACCATTTGATTGTTTCTTGCTACTCACACCGGCGCCTCCATATCCTCATATCCTGCACAAGCGAATCACTGAGTAATTCACCGAGCCACCTGGCAAACCGGGGCCTAGGGTCTGTGCATCTCGGCATCTTGGTCAATCATGTGCACCAAAATCCAGCATCCATCATCCGTATCGTACATTCAATGATGCAAATCGCCGCTCGCAGTGTCAACCGCTCCTGATATTTCGAGATCGGGCAAAGACGCGCAATGCGTGGACAAGCGCCCTCATCGCTGCGATAGCGACACACGCACACATACACTTGCCTGATAGGAAAAAAAAAGGTTTGTTCGAACAACCCGGCGCACAGTAGATAGCTACTTTTGTCTTACCAAACATCGGATCAGCACTTGACACGCGTACTGTCATTCTCAGCAGAGCATCTTGTGTCCCTTTATCCGTACTCGGTACAGATTATATTCGCGATGAGCAGACCTCCGATTCAATGCCACCACTTGCCTTGCTGACCTGTCGCCTACCATTATTGCGACGATATATCCGTAACAACCTGCCTTGTTTAGTCTCTAATGAATATGCTGTGATGCTGCAGGATGCTGCAACTTGTTAGGCGCCGAAGACTGCAAGTCCTCAGCCGCAAAATATGGACACCATCAATCGCTATTATTAAAACCTCTATTGCCTGCACGCCTGCAACCTGTACGCCCCATGCATTCCGGGTCGACACCAGTGCGGCATGCACTTATCGCCATGTGTATGTGCCCATCATTGTCCTACCGAGCATCTGCACGAACTTCGAATCAGACGGCACGGAGCGTCGTACATGACCCATTTCCACCACGCCGAAGAGCCCTTACGTACCTTATACACAAAGCTGAACCCCACACTAAGGAAGCTTTTTAAGGTACCTTCCTAGTAGGCACGGGCTTCGGCACGGGCTGGACCTCAAGGGAGGGGTGCATCTACCACACTGTCTTGTTTGCTCCATGCACCAGCCGACTGACCACTGACCAGCCTGTCTGTACTCTTCGACTCTGTACGAATATCCAGACTCGACAAGGGACGTTACAATGGGATGTACAGGGCTCGATGCAATTTCTGCTGCTACGCCAATTCTCTGGCTCGACTTACTCCAATACATGTCATTCTTCATTCGACTCCTATCCACTACCTAGGTATTTTGACTACTACCTTATTGCTTTTTAGCACGTACACTTGGTCACTCAACGCCACTGCATTTGGTAGGAGGTAACAAGTCGGAATCTCGTGTCGCAGACCGTATCGTTTCTTCAAGCATGTGATCGTTCCAACGAATGCTAAAAGCCTAAATCGGAACGTCGCCATTGACAATTTGACATCAGTCTGCACGCGCTAGAATTGTCTCTCGTGTTTTGCGTCCAGTTCATGCATGCTACTTATTCACATAGCTCGCAGATTTCTATTGTGGCCGCCAAAGAAACCTTCCTCTTTAAGCTGTTTGAAGAGCCAGCAATCTCGTAACCTGAATTTGTACCTAGCGCCTCCATGGCTTTCTTCCACACATACATAGATGGGACAAGGTCCAGATCATGTCTTCCACAAGGCCAAGTGCTTAACGTCGGGGAAGGAACTGCCTACCAGCAAATTGTGGCCTTTCTGAACCACAGCTGATATAATCACTTTGACCCAGGGCACTACTTGTATCGTATGGCATGCAGTGAGCAAAGGGCAACATTGTCAACACTGCGGCCCCATGGTAGTAAACCGCCACAGAACGAATGAACCTATCTTACTGCTTCAATGCTCATATATAAGTTACATTAAAGATATCGGCCCGTCAACCGTATTTATAGAAGTACAATCCGAGCGCCTCCAACGTAGAAAAAACAGGGAAAAATGAATGTATAAGCGTGCGTGCTAAGTGCTGAAGACAATGCCGAGACGACCGGCGAACGAACAAGGAAACAAGATGCATCAAAGATCTTCAAGAGCCATTCACCGTATAAAGAGGCACATACAAGCCTATACAAGCCTCATCTCATGCCGATGACAACTCAAGAGAAGCTAACAAACTTTGGGTCTCTCGGCCGGCCGTCGGGACCAATGCCGTTGGCCTTGAACCGGCCTTCCATGTAAACCTTTCTGGCCTTGTCAAAGTTCATCCGACGCGTCTTCATAATCTTGAGAATCTCCGCCTTGCTAGCATCATCCAGGCCTGCGCGACTATCGCCTGCCTCTACGTTGCCGCTGAGATCGAAGGTGCTGCTCGAGAGCCCGGCCTCGATGTCACCAGCAAAAGTCGAGGGCAGTCGCGAGTAGAGGTAGTCGGCGGAGGGCAGGTTTATATTAATATCGGGAAGATAGTGCAGCCAGTAGCCTCGCGTGAAGAATAAGACGGTAGCGGTGGCGAGAAACAAGAGAGAGACGCTGAAGAGGAGGAGCATGGCTGAGGCGGGGCTGCAAGCCCTATGCGAGCTCTCCTGAAGATGGAGTGGCGGTAAGTAAAATTTGACGAATAAAGATCAAGGGTAGAGAGCGACGTGCGGTGCGGTGCGCAACACGATGCAGTGGTCATGAACGGTTGAGCCGGTCGTGTTGAATAGTTGCGATGCGGGAAGCTCGGAAGCGGTCTTGGTCGTCGTCGGAACTTCGATCGACGCGTTTATAGAGCGGAAAGCATGATAGGCAGAACTACTCCGTCTTCTGCAGTAGAGTGCCGGCTGGTACGTTTCTTTTACGCACAAGCAAGCGCGTTGAGGCGAGGTGTTGAAGTGCTTTGCCAAGTGCGGCCAGACAAGGAGGAGGCCTCGGGTTACAAGTCTCAAACCGTTTCTGGCTGACGTGCGCAGCTGCTGCGCCTTGGCTGCTGGACAGGTGAGTGAAAGTGGATTGTCCTTTGCGGGTGCCCAGCCCCGTTAGTGTCTTATCGCCCAAACCGCTGATATGCATTTGTCGCGGCGCAAGCTTGATGGAAGTTAGAACACGGACGAGCAAAAAGCGCTAACCGCAAATAGACAGTTAAGCGAGCCCACACATTGGGGTTTGGATGTTTTGCTGAGGCGACCGAATCCCTTCCTTTGGCCTCGCCTTCTTGGTAGCTCTCGTTTGATAATCGCCTAATCTATCAACTCAGCCAACATGTCTGCCCCCGCGCTCAACAACGTGTCTTCGGACCTCATCTGGGCCATTGTCCGTACGTGTTTATTCTTTTGCCGAACGAACCGTTCGATTTGGCGACGTCGAGTTACGATCGATCCGAGAAACTCGACATGACGGAGTACTTGGCGGGCAAATGTTGATCTTTCTTTTACAGGTGACAACCACTGCTTTCTCTCCAAGAGCCGCAGCAATGGTGGTGCTCAGTTCTCGTCTGACCCTCTTAACCTGACCAACAAGAACACCCGCAAGGTTCGCATCCCGGTGCCCAGAAACAGAGACGTCTCAATATTTTGCGATGAGTGCCTTCGGCTGACTTGAACTTTTAGCACGCTGGTTTTGTCAACGATAAGGTATTATGAAACGCCATGTATATGGCCTCGATACACGACCATGATACTAAACTGCGATTGTTTAGGCCCTCGGTGTTATCCCTGGCGAGAAGGGTGGTCTTACCATCCTGAGCAAGACCATCAAGAACTCTACCAAGCCCGCCAAGGCTTTCTCTAAGACCAACATCTCTGGTGCCAAGTCGACTCGCAAGTAAGTGGTAGCACAGAATGCTGAAAAATATGCGAAAGCGACGTGCGCGGATGACGTTACGGAGCATACCGTACTGACCTGGGTTTGTGCAACTAGGGCCTACAAAGCTGTTGCCAACCAGACCACCAAGAATGGCTACCGTGCCGATCTCCGCCAGCACGCCGTCGAGCGCGTCTCTGCCATCCGCCGCGCCCAGCGCCCCGTCAAGGAGACTGCCGAGCCCAAGCTACGTGGCAAGAAGGCCCAGAAAGCTGCCGAGTCCTCTTGAACGATACAGATAATGCGCAAGTTTATGCGGGCTGGTAGTCTTGGGAGGAGAAGAAGAAAAAAATTCTGGAAAATGGATTTTTAGCATCTGGCGAGACTTGCTTAAATCTGCGGTGGCCAAGGTGAAACCATAAAGGTTGCCGGCTAGCCTGCGGTGCAGCAGTCGATCCAATATTTAGACGAGGAGAATCTAAGGTGGTTCTCTTTGTTATTGGCTGGAGTTGGCATTTGATATGAACTGTTTCTCTAGTTGGAATACATCTGGCTCTATCAGGGCCAAACCTTGAAATCATGGTGTATAAGCGTCTTCCGCCATTGTTGTGCCTGCGATAGCCATGTAATCTGACGGTTTTTACGATGTGTAGCAAGGCGACGATTAAGCTGGCTTCAAGACGTGGCAGGCATGAGGATCAAGTTTGTAAACATCGTCCGACGCGCCCTGTCAATATACATTGGCTGGATGGCTGAGGATGCCAAGAAATATAGATTGCGAGGCACAGGTTGACTTGCATTTTGCAGGTCAGGCGAGGTGAGCCATTTTTACCATGGTAGAAGTTGACACGCCTTTTTGTCTTTGATGACAATCAGAAGCTACAATGACGGTATTGAGAGCATACGGGAACCACAAGTCTGCGGCTAGTCTTCATCGATAATCATCCGGAAGATGGCTGCTTAGTTGATCCCGAGCTCCAGAACTAGACGACCGTGTGGTTGCGGGGACCTCGGAAGCCTCGTGCGGGAGGGAGCATGCAGCCGCTAGGGGGGCATCACAAGCTTTGTAGCCGGCGCGTGGCATTGTGGCTGGTTAAGGCGAGTCGGAACAACACGGGAGGCACGGCGAGCAAACGCTAGAAAAGTCTAGAGACTTTGTCGTCTAATGCTGCAGCATGGGTATGCAGTTCGTGTTTGGCAGTGATGTGGTGTTTGGAACACTCAATAATGAAGAATTCTTGATCAAGGGAACCATGATGGCTGTAGATGCACGTGGGTGCGCGGGGTACCTTGGTACGTTATCGGACCAGGCCAAGCTACTGATATTATTGCAGCAAGATTTGACATTTTGACACATGCATATCTTAGTAATGAAGGGGAAAAGAGTGCGGAGTGCCTTGAAAGAGAGGCTTAATACAACTGGTAATACTCAGTAGGCTCTCTACCTTAGATAGGTAGGTAGGCTGTAAGTAGCTTACAAGTTGTTGAGGGGTATTCCTATCCCCCACCCGGCAGCGTGGGCCCCTCCTTGGCTGCTGAGCAACATCAGTCAAGGTAAACGGCTGCCCCTCCCTCTTTCCCCTCGCCCCTCCGGCCGCGGGCGCGCACCCCTCTTCGAGCTTGGTCCAATCGCCTAAGCCTGGTTTCACAAGCTATTGTCGCCCCAGTGCCGGGTGAGTTTCTCAACCTTCTTCCACTCTCGTCACCACACTAGATTCCTTCTTCCTGCATCCCAATTCCTCTTGCATTTGTCTTGCACAAGTCCTCAAATTCTTCTTCTTTTTTTACGAGCTCCGGTATATCATCTCTGGCGCTCGCTCCATCAACCAAACAACTTAACTTTCCGCTCTCTTCTTATCCTTCACAATGGTCAAAGCTGGTGAGTCTGCTGCCCAGGCTAAACCCCGCATCGGTCTTGTCTCGGCGCCTTTCCCAGACTTTTGATCACAGTGCTGGCATATACCTTTTTCGGTATTGTCGAATTGCTTGATGCTGACCTGACGTTTGCGCAGTCGTTGCCGGTGCCTCTGGCGGCATTGGTCAGGTAAGAAAAACTTCCCTCGGCCTCGGCTGTGTACTCAAACTCATAGAGAGATGCTAATGCGGGTTGTCTCGTAGCCTCTTTCTCTCCTCCTCAAGATCAGCCCGCTCATCGATGAGCTTGCCCTTTACGATGTCGTCAACACTCCCGGTGTTGCCGCGGACCTTTCTCACATCTCTTCCACTGCTGTAAGCCGAAGCCGACCCGTTCTTACCAGAGCCGGCCATCTGTACTAATCACATGCGACATACAGAAGCTCACTGGCTACCTGCCCGCCAACGACGGCGCGAAGGCTGCCTTCAAGGATGCTGACATCATTGTCATCCCCGCTGGTATTCCTCGTGAGTAGCTCAGATTCCAAGGCTCGGCGCAGCCAAAAAGGCCTTGAGACAAAGAATACCGCTCTAACGACTTGTAGGCAAGCCTGGCATGACTCGTGATGACCTCTTCAATATCAACGCTGGCATTGTCAAGGGCCTTATCGAGGTCGCCGCCGACGTGGCTCCCAAGGCCTTCATCCTCGTCATCTCCAACCCCGTCAACTCGACTGTTCCCATTGCCGCCGAGGTCCTCAAGGCCAAGGGAGTCTTCAACCCTCAGCGCCTCTTTGGTGTCACCACCCTCGACATTGTCCGTGCGGAGACCTTTGTCGCCGAGATTACTGGCGAGAAGCAGCCCCAGAAGCTCAACATCCCCGTCATTGGTGGTCACTCTGGTGAGACCATTGTGCCACTCTTCAGCAAGGCTACTCCTTCCGTCAACATCCCTGCCGACAAGTACGACGCTCTTGTCAACCGCGTTCAATTTGGTGGTGATGAGGTTGTCAAGGCCAAGGATGGCGCTGGCTCTGCCACCCTCTCCATGGCTTACGCCGGTTTCCGGTATGATTTCTCTGCATGCCCTCGCTTGAACTTGCTGACCGTTTGACCTAGCTTCGCCGAAAAGGTCCTGAGAGCTGTCAAGGGCGAGAGGGGTCTTATCGAACCCAGCTACGTCTACCTGCCTGGTGTCCCCGGTGGTGATGCCGTAGCCAAGGCTACCGGTTGCGACTTCTTCTCCGTTCCCGTTGAGCTTGGCGTAAGATGACTCTCCCGAATCAAGTTTCACTGCGTGCTAACCATGCTTAGCCCAACGGTGTCGAGAAGGCCACAAACCCATTGGAGGGCATCACCGAGCAGGAGAAGACCCTGCTGACAAAGGCCGTCGAGGGTCTCAAGGGCAATATTTCCAAGGGTGTCCAGTTTGCCCACAACCCTCCCCAAAAGTAAATCAGCCCTTTACCATATCCCCAGTAAGAGCACGACGCGATTCCGGACAGAGTCCGGACGAGATGAAAGCCAGTAGCCTGTCTTGAAGCATTACAGCGGTCAAGCTGTGCGTAATATATGATTTATATGGCCAGGAATACTGATTATTTACTTTTTTTTGATAGGCTGTAAGATGTGTTTGTTTTAGGCTTCGCCAATGGGCTAGTCCGAATCCCAAGCCTTGTTCCAACAGCAGCACTATCCAATTACAGGGGTCCATGTGGCGTCCTGAGCAACAATTGTACGACCTAACGAGCGGAACCGATGCCGGTGAGGGCCTGATTGGAGTGCTGAGTGGAAAAGTGGCTGCATAGAGATCCTCGTCATTGTCGTGGGGTTAGTTGGCTATTCCGTCATGTAGATTGCCTTTTGTTGTTGGCATTGCGTAGTCCTTTCTCTGGCAAATTCAAAAGAGTTCCCCTTTTATGTATCCGCCCCGTGGTCTATCATGTTTTGACGGGCAATGTCTTGATCTGAAATACCGCCCCCGGGAGCTCATTGATCTCTGCCTGCACCGATGCGTTGATCCCGAGCGCGGCCAGCGCTCCCCGAACGATGCCGCACGGGAACCACAGGAACGGCTGTGCCCGCACCACTGCCTGGCCGCCCGCCACGGTGCTCATCCGCGAAAACGGCCGGAAGACGTTGTCTGTCAGTACGTAGACGCCCTTTGCCGCTGTTAGCTCGTGCGCCAACCAAAGGGCAAAGACAGCGTTTCGTTTCCTCCATGTGTATGGAAGGGCGAGGGGGGGGGGAATGAGCGAGAGTGCATACTCTGTGATTGGTCTTAAGATTGTCTATGTTCTTGCCGAACACCAATGACCAGAGATCCTTGCAGAGGAACTTGATCACATCGAGCGTGTCGTTTAATCGGGGGCGATCGCGGGAAAATCTAGTTTTGTCATGTCAGCATCGAGTCTTTTGCTTCTCCCCCAATAGCCTCTGCATCTTTCAATACTCCGCGTGTCTCTTGCCTTTCCCGGCCACCACCAAACAGCATAGCAAGCTTTCTTGAAAGACAGCAGGGGGGGGGATCAATGATATTCGTAGAAGAATCCTACGAAGAGAAGGTGTTCTTCATCCCGTACCTTTCCACTAAGCCTTGCCCGACGCGGTAACCCAATGTCTCCAGCCGAAAATGCACCGCGTCCAACTCCTCGTCCTCGTCATCGAAGCGCCTCGTATTTCCCGCGCTGCCTGTCGTCGCCGCGCCAATCGAGCTCGCTCTCTGCCTCTCGCTCACCGTCGAACCGTTGGCGTCGGGCAGCGCATCCTCATCCCCATCATCCTCGTCACCGCCCCCGCCCCCGCCACCTGTACTCCTTCGCTTGGCGCCCTTTTCCGCGGCCGCGTCGCCGCCACCGTCGCGCTCTTGCGTCACACGGTACGCGAGCGGCACGAGCTCAATGAGCAAAAAGTCGAGGCACGAGGAGCTGAGGAAGCTGGCGGTCGGGTCCGAGGCGTTGTAGGGGGGCATCACCGGCTCGAGAGACATGGTAGTGAGCGACCACGGCGGCCACGGCGGCTGCGCGGTGGTTGTGGGTCGCAAGGGGGGTATTAGTTTGACGAAAGGACTCTTGACAACTGGTTGTGAGGAGAACTGTCCGAGGGAATGGGTAGTATTTATCGTCGGAGTCGCTGTATCGAAGGGAATGGATGCTGGTAGGGGGGGTGGCTGGTAGATGAGGTTGTTGAACAATTATTGGTAGGCAGTTACTACCTACCTAGGTGTTAAACTGCCTGACCTTCTGTCCCTGGCCGTACCTCCCAGGTAACTAAGGTACCTCAGGCGTAGGTTGCTACCTACCTAGGTAGCAACTAGGTAGACTCTGTTGCGCTGGGTACAATGCGGGGCGCTCACCTCGTGTTGCAGCGACGCCTTCCAAATAGGTAAATAATGACCACAATCTTATATGCACGGCCTTCGTTTTCGAGAAGACAATTACTGATCCATTGTTGATTCGAGCCCAGTAAAGTGAGTAAGCGCTGATACATAGGTGGCGTTGAGGAGAGCGCAGCACCAGCATGGAACTCGGCCTGAATTGAGTTCACATCTTTGGCTTCGTCACTCACATCTGTCTCCCCGCAACAAAATCATAGCAAATGATGGACCGGATCTAATGCAAGGCACAATATATCTCAAAACAATGGAAAAGAAAACTCATAGTCAATAACATATGGTTCCAATTCTCTCCCGGCCCACATCTCATGTCGTTTAGCAAAAGAAAATAAAAAATCTTTGGTATTGTTTCCCCTGCGCCATGCATATGATGAAATATGATACAATTTGCCTCTTGCCGGAATCAGTATTATGACGGCGGAAGCCCCGGCGGCAAAAGCTCTGGGAAAAGCAGACTACTGGGCCCATGATAACCATTCGCTACTGTACTTCGTCGTTTCTGAGGTCGTTGAATTGGTTCATCGTCCTCGTCATCCGACGATAGTGTCAGATCAATGACAGCTGGGGCAGGCCGCTTCGTGCCCCCTCCAGTCTGCCGGGATGGCGTGCAAGGTGTGGGCAGTTTATCCGACGGCCGTACCGGGGTATTAGTGATTACCGATAGCTCAATAGCATCATCATCGTCGTCGTCGAAGTACGCTTCGGAAGGGAAGTTGTTGACCTCTGCTTCTTCTCCCTTCGAGAGCCATCGCCCGTTAGGCTCGATGGTAACTCCTTCTAAGCTCTTCGGTGTATTGTCCAGAATATCTTGGACATACCTGGATCTAATGTCAGTCACAATGCAATGGCGGTGATCATCAAGAAACTTACTCATCGACGGCTAGTTGCTCATACGGTGCTGGTTTGTTGCATATCGGGCAAAGCCATTGCGGACCTTGCTCTTGAAGCTGCAGATATGACGTCGCGTCGAAGCACTGAACATGTGAGCAACTCATGCCGCGACAAGGTACATCCAGTCTCGTGTAGGATAAGGGACATTTCAAAGACAGAACCGACGAAGTTGCCACGACGTCGGGATCCTGCGCCTTTTGGTTTACTGGACAGCTGTTAAAACGGAAAACATGAGGCTTTGGCAGAAACACTTACGCTCCGTAACTACGGAGTCTTTCGGGATTCGTCTCCCCGTGGATATGCCCTGTACCAATTCCGCAACAGAGTATACCTGGCAGAGGTTTGCTATCATGTAGAATTTCTGAAACAATAAGCGATTAGAGCCACAAAGAGATACCGACTGTTCTTACCTTCGTCGTTAGAGCATATGTGAAATCTATGGTGTTCAGATAATTCGGTGGCTTTATTCTCAACGCATCAGTAATGTCAACCGGTCTAGTAGACCCTGGTTTACTCTTTAATCCGCGTAGGTTTGCCTTGACCTCACTGCCGTTTACCCTGATCTCGGCTTGGTGAGGAAATTCGATGTTCTGAGTGCCGATTGCTTCGCCCGCACAGAATAGTAGAACTCTATGAGACGTGTCGGCGAGGCATTGTTGCACTTCCGGATAGGTAGTTGCGGAGATGTGCAGATTGATCGTATTTCGATGCTGAGCCATGGCTAGAAAATGTCAGTCACTTCTGTATGAAGAAGCTCTTACTTTTCAGCTACCAACCTTCACATATACGAACATCGCCGAGGGTAGACTTGATTAGGTAGAATGGACTGGGCTTGAATGCGAGAGCTGGGGTCGTCATAATATTGATACGCGGGGTACCGAAGTTTTGTGACATGCCGGGAGAGCCATTTCCGTAAGGCACCGACAGCGGGAAGTGTGCATTTGGGCCGGTGGGAGCGGTAGTCCGTGACTTGAGCGACGTTGTAGTCGTGACAGGCGCAGTGCCATTACGTTGCGCGTGAGCGTTTGAGATGCTCTGTTTCACTTGGGCAAAGCGTGAAGGGTCGGCCGATGACTCTTGGATGACTGATGTATGGTAGTATGATTAGTAGATGCAATGAAAAGACAGTGGCTGGCTGTTGGCACGCTCTCAGGCATCAGCTGCTAGGCAGCGGGGACTCACGGTTGATGATGCGTCGTTGCATCTCCGCCTTCACACCGGTGCTCTTGAGACCGTTGACTTGACAAATAGAAGATAGCTGACGATTGAACAGCTGATTGCCCTGAATCTCGCGCATCAACGAAAGCACCTCATGCCTGGGAACTCCGGTTGCCGACGCCATGCCTGCGGGCGTGTCTACGACAAGACAGGCGCAAGCCCAGCCTCAAACTGTAGTGTCTCGCAGTATGGGAGTCGTTGCGTCGCAGGGCAAGTCGAACAAGAAAGTATTCGCCGGCTATGTGTGCTCTGAGAATTCGCGGCTCGAAAACAGATATGTTTGGCGAGGAAGAAAGAGCAAGATTTGGTGGGCAGCGATGCGATTCGCTCAGGGGCGAGTTCCGGAGCGCGCGCGTGCTTGAAGGTGAGGAGGAAGTCAAGTGAATCTGGCGCAAGTTGCAGTAGAGCCTCTGATTTCGGGGGATAATGCACCAACAAAAAGTGAACAAGGTGAAGAAGCAAGGAGCCAGCAAGGTATGACCCGAATCAACGCGCCGACTTCGACGTTGGCAGCTTTTGAGCAGGATCGATTAAATCATACTGGTGTGTGGAATTTAGTCCAGCAGCGCTCACTAAGAATTGATTCACCAGAGAGCAAAGGCCAGATGTGGCTGTCGTACATGTCCGCCCACCTTAACTAACAGCGGCAAAGTTTATCAAGAATTAGCCCTCGCTGCACTAGCCACGATTGATTTTGACACCAGCGCCACACTCAGGTTCTTAGTTATCAGCGTGGGCTGCCCCTCTGTAAAAGTAGTTAGGTATCAGGCATTTTTTTTCGACAGCCAGGTAGCTACTGGAAGCCATTGGTAGATCTACTCCGGCCTGTATCTCCTCACGCCGCCAAATCAACAATTACCGAATACAATGGCCAAGAGCGGGCGTTCAAGCACTCGCAAAGCGAACAACAGGCGCCTGGCGGCCACAGTCTTCGGCCCTGCCGAGACTGCTCGCGCCGAGCGCCTGTCGGCCAAACTGCAGGAACTGGCCAAGCAGCCCAAACCCGAGACGTCCGATGCCAACATGGAGGGTAAGCCCGACGAGATCACAAAGAAGCCTCCATCGAGCCAAACTAATTCAATTGCGCCAACAAAAGACGCCGACGTTGTCGAGGCAGAAGCTGCCGATGCCGGTGACGCCGTTGGTATGTTGCCAGCTAAACAACTGCATTGTACGCAAATACAGCTAATAAAATTCTCAGCCATGGATCTCGACAAGAAGCGCACAGAATCAAAGTGCATCGGCCGAAAGCGAATCGATAAGAGAAAGCCGAAGAAGGCCTCCATCGTGTTCCCCAAGTACAGCGACAGAGTCAAGGCCAAGAAGAACAAGAAGAAGGCATAAATCAGCATACTGGAGTTTTATTGGGGTATTTGGTTTCTGATTTTAGGCTTTTGATTACGTCTGCTATTTTCTGCTATTATCTGTATGAAATGTCGGACAAAGCGCATCCTTTCTTACCATGACTACTCTTTTACGACTAGTCGCAATGTATTTGAGCAGATACCCTCGACAAGCAGGTTTTCAATGAACACAAAATTTGTACAGATACTCTTGGCGTGCCTTCATACGCTCTGATGGTCATGTAGACTCTTCTCCGTCTTAATAGCGGCCTGCATCCTACCTCGTCTAGCATCAGTTTTTTTGCGAACCTTTGTGGAGGCGCCGCAGCTAGCGCCGCGCCCATCCCTGGACATTGGAGTCGCATTGTAAACTACCATGTTTCCGGTTCTACATCCCCAGACGACATAAAATCCGTCGGCTGTGTTTGTTCTTCTAAGGAGTCAGATTCTTGAAAAGGAGATCATACTTTGCACAGTATCCTGCAATGTGCGCAAATTCTTAGTTCCTCTTTTATACACATTGCGCGCGTCTCACACCTTTTCCATCACGCTCCTTACACGTCGCTCGTTTCTCTCATGGCCCCAAGAGCCGCCAACCCAGCAGGGTGGTCTTTCACCGTCCTGTCGCTAGCCATCGCAAATCTTCTGATTCCAATATCAATTCTGATATTTGCCACCGGTTTCTTCCCATACAAGCCGTTTCTTCCCGGTCTAGCCGACTTTGAAGTCCTGGAAACTGGCCCACCCCCTCAGGCGCCCTTTGACAAGCTGGTTTTTGTGGTGATTGATGCACTTCGAAGGTGACGCGCGCAGGATCAGATTCTCTACAATGTACTGATACTTTGCCAGCGACTTTGTGTACTCGAAAGGCTCTGGGTTTGAATACACGCAGAGGTTAGCAACGCCCGTCGCACACGAAATGACGCCTCTGCTTACATCTACACAGCCTTATTCGCCATGGCTCAGCTATCCCATTCACAGCCTACGCTCGCTCGCCAACAGTGACGATGCCTAGGCTGAAAGCAATCACTACTGGCTCTATACCTTCTTTTGTAGATCTCATACTCAATATCGACGAGGGAGACAAATCTTCGGCTCTCGCGGCGCAGGACACCTGGTTGGCTCAGCTCAAGGCCAAGAAGACTGGAAAGGTACTCATGTATGGTGATGATACATGGCTGAAACTCTTTCCAGACTTTTTTGATCGCCATGATGGAACATCAAGTTTTTTTGTAGCCGTAAGCTATGCTTGCGCTCTACTCCAGATGTCACACTGACAATCAGCAGGATTTTACCGAAGTCGACAACAATGTGACTCGCCATGTCAATGGGGAGTTGCAGAATGACGATTGGTCGCTCATGGTACTACACTACCTTGGACTAGATCACATTGGCCATAAATCAGGGCCCAGGAGGTAAGGATGCCTGCTTAGTACATATGGGTGGGCTTTGACTAATTTCACCAGTTCCAACATGGTTCCAAAGCAGCACGAGATGGACTCTATCATCCGCACCATTTATGATTCCTTGTCGTCGAGGAAGCAACTCGAATCAACTCTTTTGGTGGTTTGTGGCGATCATGGAATGAATGATGCAGGGAATCACGGCGCATCGTCGCCTGGTGAGACGTCTCCTGCGCTGCTCTTCCTGTCCCCGAAGCTCAAGGGCATCGGGCATCCATACAAAGCGCCTACGCTTCCTCAAAACGAGTTTGACTTTTATTCCGAGGTGGAACAGTCGGACATTGTGCCGACCCTTGCCGCCCTTCTTGGGTTTCCTGTCTCCAAGAATAACCTCGGCGCCTTCATCCCCGAGTTTCTCCCGTTTTGGCCGAGCCCCAAAGATAAAATTCAAATTCTCATCCGGAATGCTCGGCAGATTCTCAACATTGTCACTGCGGCTTTCGGACCCGAACTTTTCGACGTTGCCTCGTCGACTGACCCCTGCCAGCTGGAGCGTACTGACATCAACGAGCTCGCATGTGACTGGCGGTCCATCAACCAGCGCGCATTATCACTTAATGCTCTAAATACAATCGATCAAGAGTGGCTCACGTCCACCTCTCGATGGATCCGTAAGGCCCAGAATCTGATGAGTAGCATGGCCTCCAACTACAAAATGCCGCGCCTGTACGCTGGACTGGGACTTGCCGGCATAGCTCTCATCATCACAGCGTCTACATTCTTTACATACCGTGTCTTGAGGTCTCAGACCGCACTCCCACTAATACTAATATCCTTTCTTTATAGCGCCATGATGTTTGCGAGCAGCTACGTTGAAGAAGAGCATCATTTCTGGTACTGGGCCGTCACTCTCTGGCTGGCCTTTCTCGGAGCCAAGGCCATTCGACGGTACGAAGTGCTTCCCCCGTCCATATTCATCCTGAACTGACAAGTAAAACAGATCCAGCAAGTTCTCATCAGGCGGCTGGTACCTCGTCGCACTTCTTGCCATGCGGATCACGAGGAGCTGGAACCAGACTGGCCAAAAGTTCGCCGGCGAGCCCGACATTGTCAAACTATTCGTCCACCGGTACCCCACTGTCTTATGGCTCGCCATCATCGTCATGTACGGCATCACCTGGTCTAAAATGCTGCCCAGCCTGAAGAGCATCCCCGTCATCGCCGCCACGTCCATCACCTCGGTCCTCATCTCCTCGGCGTTTACCTTTAAGCTGGCCTTTACCGCCGCCGATGCGCCCGAGCTCGTCGTCGGCTTTGCCAAGACGCTCAACGACAAGTTTGAAGGCCAGTCGCTGCTTTGGCGCGTTCGTGTCGTCTTCATCGTTCTTGGCTTGCTTTCCGTCTTTGCCATTGCCCGCGGCGTCTCTGGCGGACGACACGCAAGACCAGCGAGTATGCCTCCTTCCTACGTGCCAGTGCCAGTACATCGACTTCTTGACTGACATTTCCAGCAGGTTTATTGCACGAACTCGTGACCCTTTTCGCAATGACGCAGTCCCGCGCCGCCAATGTGCCCATATTTCTACTCGCCCACATCATCTACTGCACTATCGACGCCAAGCAGATGACGCTCGCCGAAATCACCACCTGCACCATCCTCTTCCAGTACGCCAGCTTCTTCGCCGCGGGCGGTTCCAACGCCATCTCTTCCGTCGACCTCTCCAGCGCCTATAATGGCATTGACGGCTTCAACCTCGTCGCCGTCGGCATTCTAACCTTCGCCAGCAACTGGGCTGGCCCGCTGTACTGGACCTCGGCCACCACGACTCTCCTTGTCGACAAGTATAGGGTTGGCGAGCGCGGTGTCTTCCAGCAGCACGTCGCGCTGCTTACCGTCTTTGCCACGGCGTCCGTCGCGTCCGTTATGGCGACGTGCACTGCTATGCGCACTCATCTGTTCATATGGACCGTCTTTTCACCGAAATATCTGTACGCCATGGCCTGGAACATCGCGCAGCATCTCTTAGTGAACATTGGGCTCAGCGGGGCTCTATTCTGGCTCGGCACTCGATGAAATGTCGTGCATTATATGGGATAGCAGGTGATCAGATTCATACCTAAATGGATAACTAGACAAGGTTTCGGGTATAAGGTTTCTGCAGTCTTGCCCAAAACAGCTTAATAGATACGGACCGGCTCAACGTCCAGGAAATAATTGTAAGATAAGAATTATAGATGCGCAGCCACCAAACCCTTCATATATACCGGGCACCCCGGTTTCATAACGCGTCATACGGAACTCTCGTTGCAAATTACAAAATGTAAAACACACAGGGGTCGCATCTTTACTCTTCTCTGTCTCCGTCAAAGGACTCAGCATGGGGCGGCGTATCTCGGATATTCTTGGCAATGACCGTATTGTCACTATCCCCATCCTCTTCTTTAATGACAGGCTCTTCCGAGACGGCCTTGCCCCCAGAGAGTTGCTGCTCTGATATGGCGGAGGCACTGCGGCTGTTGCGCTGGGGCTGTTGCTCGTCAAGCGCATTGACGATCTTGCCCAAGCTGACATGTATCTTGTATAGTGCATTCCTGCTAGGTGCGTCCGTCACGACACCCTCTTCGACTGCGATGCAGACCTCTTCGTACGTTTCTCGTAATTTGTCCTCGGACGAGCCGGATGAAATGTATATCTTGCTGAGAAGGCCGGCAACGAGCTTCTTCTCTTCCTCTGTTGATATGATTAGTACTGACCACCCCCGCCTGGTAATGTGCATCAACTTACTGCTAACATTGCTGTGTAATCTATCCATGATGTCAAGGGCCAGCTCGAGGTGAACATCGCCGTTGATACTCTTTTTCTCTGCTTCAAGCAGACTAGTAGGCCTGTAGACCTTGCGAGGGTCTGTCCAGTCGACAAGGCATGCACCGATGGCCGGCATGCTCACCATGTCTTCCTCAATATCCGCCTCATCATCGTCCTCTAGGCCCTCACGAACGTTCAGCAGGGTGTGGAGCGCGGGAAGGGCAATGCTGCGCATCAGCTCCTGGTTCGTCACTCTGGAATAGCAGAACACAGGTAAAAAGTAATTTAGGGCTTGGCGGACCGTCTGGTTTCCAGCCGAGGACGGGTCAAAATAGGCGACGACCAGCGATTTCAGGAGCTCCTGGCATGCCTCTTCATCGCTAACCACACGGCCGAGCAGAAGCTTCGAAACTGCCATGACAGCTGCGGCTTGCACCTCTGGTGCCCTTGAACCGCTCTTCACAGCTTTGACATATACCTTTAGAAGTGCTGGTGTGGAGGAGAATAAGTGCGCTCCGTGCACATTAAGGATATCGGTAAGAATATGCAATGAGGTGACTTGAAGCGCTGAGTGTCCCTTACTAAAGAAATGAATGAACAGGCTCAAATTCTCCTCAGCCAGAGAGCGATCCTGCAGGGCACAGAGGCCCAGGCAGACCAGGCCACGTTCACGGACAGGTGCCTCGTGGCTTCGCACCGCCGGAACGACCAAGTTGTTAAGCATGGAGACCAGGTCAGCATTATCCTTAAGATTGCCTGAAATGTGGCTCAGCATGCACTGAACAATGTGCAGACACTTCATGTTGATGACAATCTCCTTAACCGCCTTAGCACGTGCATCTTCCTCGCTCAGCTCCTTGCCACGGCCCTTGCCACCAGATGACATGCTCAAGCCACTGACCTCGGACCGCGCGGAATGGAAGCTATCATCCACATCGTCGGTGGGAAGATCATCCAAAATTGTGTCGTGGACATCGGCAACTGATTCAAGAACGATACTGCAGAACTCGCGCTCGCCTGCGGCATCAGGAGAGCAAATGTGGTGTAAAATTTCGATAGTAAGTTTCGTCACCTCGTCGGGAAGCTCGGGTATAGATAACGCTTGACGGAGCAATGTGAACATTTTACGTCGACCTACTTCGTCAGAGTAGTCAAGAGTCAGCGCAATGTGAAGTAGCTGCTCGGCAATAAACTCTTGCTCAACGGTTGCGGTTTCAGCTTCCTCATCAGTAGCATCTTGCTCTGCTCGGCGCAGTGTCTCTATCAATGCGTTGAGATAGCGTTCAAGAAAGTAAGCGACCTTGGTGACTTCGGGAAGCTTCTCCTCGGCCAGCGATTCGTATTTTCCATCGCCCTCCTTTCGACAAAAGTCATTGAAGCTGCGAGCAAGAAAGGCAGATTCCGCGGTGAGGGTTTCCCAGAATGTGTCGTCAAAGTTGATGGCCTCCCGATAATCTGGTCGACCTTCCCAGAAGCCGGACATTGCTTCCAGTGCAACTCCATTCTCCACTCCAGAGTTGATCACATCGACTCGCTCAAGGAGCTCGAGCAGTGCATCAAAGCTGGGGGTTGGGTTCTCTTGCTGGGCGGTTCCTGCACAGTCCTCAATCCATCGGTCTCTGAAGAGCCTTCCGGCAGCTTTGCGAACGTTTTCGTCTCTATCGCGAAGACCCCAACGCAGAAGCTTTTCTCGCATGGAGAGAGACAAATGGCGGAAATCGCCGAGAGCCGGAAGCAAGCGTGAGTAGACAGCTCTACGGGTCGCAGCATCTTGATCCCTGGCACGCTCGAGAAGGTATGGAAGAGTATTTGGGAGAATGGGAAGATTGACCAGTAGTGAGCGGCGAACATCAGCACTCGGATCATTTTGCAGTACCTGGAGAAGCTTCTCCAGCAAGCCCGACTCTGTGTCTGCATCACTGTCATCTGAGTTTGTGAGGCTGTCGGATTGGTTGCCAGCGAGGCGACCAAGCCCAAGAACTGCCTGAACACGAACCATGGCCTCCTTGTCGCGGATTCTCTTTAGGAGCGCATGGCGGAGTGACTGAAATAGGGCATCATCAAGCGCATCGAGTGAGTTGACAATCTGCGATAGCAGCTGGGTCGATCTGTAGCGGGTAAATTTGTCTTTTGCAATCATGAGAGGAGAGACAGCCTCCACCAGCTCCGAGATCAATCTTGCGCTTGGCGTTTCTGGCATATGAATAGCGTCGTCGGCCAGGTCGCCCAACAGCTCATTATCTTTGTCACTGGAGTGTCGCAGGTAGAAGCTGATGAAACGAATAGACTTTTCGCCCACGCTTTCGGTCTTCTTGACTGGCATGACCTTGAGCACGGATCGAATGAACTCGGCATTGAAGGCCTTCTCATCAAAGTCGCTATCGGAAGTTATATTTTGGTCAGGTGCCTCATAGCAGCATGCCTCGTGGATCTTTCGGAGCGTGACGGCCAGCTTTCGGTGCGTCGCAGTGTTGCGCTGCGCATCGCGGAAGATTGGACTGATTCTTAGCCTCAAGTCGTTGTCTGGTGTGTCGACGAACTCGGCGGCGGGGGTAGGCGAGACACGGGAAATGGAGGGAATTCGCCCGCTCAACCCCGAATTCGAGCGTTTGCGGCCACCCGCAGAGGAAGGCCGGGTGGAGCGTGTTGTTGACGCTCTTGCCGGCATTTTGGACTTTTTATAACGATGTAAGAGTCCCTATATCGGTACAGAGTGTAGCGGTGATGCACGATGTGAATAGACACATCCATATGTGACCCTATGTTTGGATACGCGGGCGCGTGTTGACGGTCAAGTCAACAATGTTCCCTTTTAGGAATAGCGGCGCATTGTTTAATGGGAATGTACCTTTCCTTATCACGTGCGATAAGATATGCTACTTTTGGTTTCTTGGTGGGGCTTGGAACTTTTTTTTTTGGTCGCCGCTACGATTTTGTTGCTGGCAGGAGAGTCTTCGTTGTTGCGCCGTATTTGACGATTTTCTTCAAATGAGTGTCGCCGAAGAGAGCAAAAAGAGGCTTCGGCCTGAAATTGAGGAGGCACTGGCAGCAATGCCAGACTCGGAGACTGTTGCTGCTCCCGCGCCAAAGAAAGCCCGGACGGAAGAGCGCAGATCTCTTTTTGTTCGATCACTACCTCCAAATGTGACGAACGAGAGCCTTGCGGATTTTTTCTCCGAATACTTTCCCGTCAAGCATGCCACTGTGGTTATTGATCAGCAGACAAAGGAGTCTCGCGGCTTCGGTTTCGTGACTCTGGCGGACGCTGACGACGCCAAGCAGGCGCAGACTGTTTTTGACAAGAAGCGATGGGAAGACAGAACCATTCGAGTCGAAGTGGCCGAGCCGAGACAAAGAAAAGAAGCCACCGAGGGTGCTCGACTTCGTCAAAAGCCAGGAAAGCCCGAGTTTGAGCCGACGCCAAAGTTGATAGTGCGGAATCTGCCCTGGAGCATTCGCAACTCTGAGCAGCTTGGCCATCTATTCCGTAGCTACGGCAAGGTTAAGTTTGCGGATTTGCCCAAGAACAAGGGAAAGCTCAAGGGTTTCGGATTCGTTACCCTACGAGGCAAGAAAAATGCCGAGAAGGCTCTCGAAGGTATCAACGGCAAAGAAATTGATGGCAGAACTCTCGCCGTTGACTGGGCTATCGATAAGGACACATGGGAACAACGACAAGCCGAGGAAGGAGAGGAGGGCGAAAGTGGCGATGATGACGGCGACGACCAAACCAGCTCTGAAGAAGACTCGGACGCTGAAGACGACGACGACGATGACGATGACGATGAAGACCTCAATCAAGACAGGGAAGAGGGTCAGCTGAACACTGACCTGGAGAATTTCATGAAGAACCACATGCAAAATATAGAGGATGAGGATGAGGATGAAGAGGACGAAGAAGAAACAAAGAGAAAAGAAGAGCGTAACAACTCGTCTGACAATTCTTGCACAATCTTTGTCCGCAATCTGCCATTTACCACTAACGACGAACACCTCAAGTCATTCTTCAGCAGCTTTGGAAACGTTCGATATGCGCGTGTCGTCATGGACAAAGCTACAGATCGCCCTGCGGGAACCGCGTTTGTTTGCTTCTATCAGGAGGAGGATGCCAAGACATGTATCAAGGGAGCTCCACGGCGACAGCAGCCAGCTGCCTCGGGCAAGAAATCGATCCTGCAAGACGACAACCTTGATCCTACAGGAAAATATACTCTTGATGGTCGTCTCCTCAGCATAGCGCAGGCTGTAAATCGTGCTGAAGCCAGCAATTTGGCAGAAAGCTCGTTGGCAAACCGAAGAGAAAAGGACAAGAGACGGCTCTATCTTCTTGCTGAGGGTTCCATCGGTACCAATTCGCCTATATACAACCTGCTGAGTCTGCCTGAAATCCGAATGCGACAGGCCAGCGCGGTTCAAAGAAAAAAGCTCGTCCAAGGTAACCCAACTCTGCATATTAGTCTCACAAGAATTGCGCTACGCAATATCCCCAAAAACATTGGCTCCAAAGAACTCAAGGAGCTGGCCCGAAAAGCTGTCGTCGGATTCGCGCAGGATGTCAAAGAAGGCATTCGCGAGCCACTGTCTAAAGAGGAGAACGCAAGAGACGGAAAGGACGCCAAGGAGAAGGAGAAGCAAAGAAAGCTTAAAGGAAAGGGTATCGTGCGTCAAGCCAAAATTGTCTTTGAGAGCGCTCAGGGCTCCAAGGTCAGCGAAGAATCTGGTGCTGGCAAGAGCCGTGGCTATGGCTTCATCGAATACGTGTCTCATCATTGGGCCCTGATGGGTCTGCGATACCTGAACGGCTACCAGATGGATGACACGGAAGAGGGCAAGAAGAAGCGTCTGGTTGCGGAATTTGCCATTGAGAATGCCCAAGTTGTGCAGCGCAGAAGAATAAATGAAGAAAAATCCAGGCAAGCGAGGGAAGACGCTACTAAGGGGAAGCCGCGTTTCGAAAAGGATAATGATGAGGAAGAGCCTAACGGCAACGGATTGCGTGGCGAAAGAGGCGGAAGGGGCGGCCGTGGCGGCCGTGGCGGCCGAGGGAGCAGTCGGGGCGGAAGAGGTGGCTCTGACAGCAGAGACCGTGGCGATGATAGAGGCCGTGACGGTGCGCGGGGTCGCGGTGGTGCTCGTGGCCGTGGCGGTAAACGGGGTCGCGGTGGTGACCGAGGACGTGGTAGTGACCGAGGACGTGGTGGTGACCGAGGACTTGGTGGGGGAAGAGACCGCCGAGACAGGAAGCCTCTCATGGACAAATTCAGGGGCGATGGACACGATACCGGCGGCAAAGAGGGCATGCAGCAAAAGCTCATGGCGCGCAAGCATCAGATGCGCAAGAAGAAGGCCGAATCTAGAGGCTAAATCCAACAGGCGCGAAACGAAAGTATCCCTGTCATCTCTTCATATATTCGTCATGTATTTTCTGGAGACACTGCATTTGCCATTGGCGCTGTACTTTCTGTCATTGATTAGTGTAAATTTGAAAACTATACAATCATAGAGTTGTACGGAGTTGAGAGCTTCGATGAAGTTATAGATGTTCAAGGCTGCGCAGCTGCACGCATGCCCTTTACCAGAACCAGCCGCGTTTCCTCTTGCCAGCATCGTCTGTGTTGCCGTCGCTGTTTTCAATGACGTTTGAATCATCGTCATCTGCTGATGCAATGGTAACGGAAGTAGACGAGCCAATTTCTTTGCCATTTTCGTCAAAAAGTTTGCGCTTAATGGCCGTGTGCTTATACCCAAATGCGTCCACCCACTCAGACCTTGTCTCTTTTTCGTTGTCGTCGGCAGGATTTCCAGTCAGGGCCGAGGGCTTGTTATCTCTGAATAAATCCCCCATTTGACGCTCGAGCTCAACCATCCGCCGCGGCACATCCTTGTTGATGGTTCGTTGAAGTGCATCCCAAGCGCTTCGACCGTCGGCAAAGGCTGAGTTAATTGCCGAATAGAGATCGTCAAAATGATCAGGCTCCGTCTTAGTTGTATTCTTCGAATCGCTGAATTGGGTGTTATGGCTATTATGACCAGAAACCTGATTGCGAATTTCTCTAAAAACCTTGCCAACTTGGGCTACCGCTTCCTGGGTCCTGGGGTCGTCGCGGATGCTGCGCCAGAGCTCTTCCGTATCTTCCTCCAAGCATCTCTGAAGCTCATCAGAGCCGGTTTGAGACGCGCGTGTGACATAAGACCCTCGGGCCGGACGGATGAGACCCTGGGATTCGAGACGCTTGACCCAGAGCCAGGTGGGCTCACCATGGGGATACATCTGACGCAGCATCCGGCTCTGCTGATATCGGGAGTGGATATCAGGTAGCGGCCCTGAGAGACGGTGATCAAATCTTCAAGAGCATCCTGGAACGTAAAGATGCCCGCGTCTAGATGTGGGGGAAGATCGCTGGGCACGGGCTGGCGAAGATGGGTGAGCCTCGCCGGGCTGTAAGAGGACAAAAAGGTCACGCCTTCTTCGAGGGCAAGGCCCTCGCTGTCGAGACCGGAATTATTCCCATTATCGCGTGAGTCAGACATTTCCCCCAATCTGTCACAGATTCATAGAAAGAGAGAGCGGCGATAAAGATGGCACGATGGTCTGCAACGTGGTTGAAGTCTGGATGAAGTTGTTCTTAATATTTGGTGGGGCCACGATTTGAGGCTGGGGCGCTGGTGGAGAAGTAAACTGGTGTCTACGTTACCAGTGTACAGCGGAGAGACCAGCGTCGACTTTGTGGTTACAGCGCAAAAGAAAATCTCGTAGATGAGTTGTCATTCAGACTCGTGATAGCTGAGAGTGAGTAATCCGAAAGGATGAAAAGCTGGAGATGCTCGAAACCAGAACAAAAACCCGTCTGATGACACATGACCGAGAACCGTTGGCTCTGTTTAGCGTGTACTTGCCTAATATTTAGCGCCTTTCACAATGATTAGTACCGACAACCCCTAAAAGTAGCGCTGAAACATCCAGTGTTGAGACAGAAGCTATATCCCCAAGTACATACTAGCAGCCATACGCACACGCGCTACGCCCTTTTGTTAGGGGTGGCGTTCCGGCCGGGACATGGAGATATATCATGACGCTGCACCAAAAAGCTAGATAAATCAGCGACGTCAAATTGCATCTGCTAATCAGTCAACGGTTTCTCCTTTGCCAGTCGCCAGCAGTGTCGCTATGTTTTGTGCGGTCTCTAGTATCTGATCCTCTTTTTTTCTCTTTTTCATTTCATCCGAGCCAAGGTCGGATGACGGCCCGCTGTGTTCTTTGTAGCTGAAGCGCGCGAGGCATTCAGCCATTTCCTCACTCTCCCGCCTTGCGCATCCAGCGGCACGGCCGGCCGAGCTGTAGTTGGCACAGATCAAGGCTTCCGAGAGACTGGTTATGTCGACGGTCCTGGCGACGATGACGGCGACCACCAGTTCCATGTCGAGCTCGACTGCCATGCCCACGACCACGGCGATACCGGGCGACGGCAACAGCGGCGAAAACCCTGGCCATGACCAAGACACGCTACGAAAATGGTCGTCGCTCATCGGCATTGTCACTGCCATTGTCGGCAACATCCTTATTGCCCTGGCCCTTAACGTCCAGCGATATGCGCACACCAAACTCAACAAGGAGCGCGCCCGCGTCAAGCTACGCGCCCGCGCCATCCTCAAACGTGCGCAGAGCAGCAACACGGCCGGCTCGTACGGCGCAATTTCCGACACGGGCAATGGCCATTCCAATGGCAACGAAACGATCAGTGGCAACGCGAGCGGATATTCCGGCAGCGAAAATGACCCCTTGTCGGCGTCCTTCTTGTCAAATGCCACCACCGTGCCCGAGGACCCCGCCGACGCGGACAAGGCCTCATCCAACTATCTCAAGTCGCCGTACTGGTGGCTGGGCCAAATCCTCATCACGCTGGGCGAGATGGGCAACTTCCTGGCCTACGGGTTCGCGCCGGCGTCCATTGTCTCGCCGCTCGGCGTCGTTGCGCTAGTCTCCAACTGCATCATTGCACCCGCCATGTTTCACGAAAAGTTTCGCCAGCGCGACTTCTGGGGCGTCGTGATCGCCGTCGCCGGTGTTGTCACCGTTGTTCTGAGTGCCAAAACCGAGGAAACCAAACTGAAACCGGGTGATATACTTGATGCCATTACTACTATGGAATTCGAGATATATTTCGGAGTCACGATATCTTTAATTGCCATCCTCATGTGGGCAAGCGGTAAATATGGCCGACGCACAAGTCTGATAGACTTGGGTCTAGTCGGCCTTTTTGGCAAGTGATTTTTTGACATCGTGATCGAATGAACGCACTAATACGGGTATAGGTGGCTACACTGCGCTTGCTACGAAAGGTGTATCATCTATGCTATCATCTACCCTCTGGCGAGCATTCACTGCTCCGCTGACCTATCTTTTACTCTTCGTTCTCCTCGGTACAGCTGTCATGCAGATTCGTTACGTGAACAAAGCTCTTCAGCGCTTCGATTCGACGCAAGTCATTCCCATCCAATTCGTCATGTTCACGCTCTGCGTCATCATTGGTAGCGCTGTGCTCTACCGAGATTTCGAGAAGACGACTCCTGACCGAGCCGCCAAGTTTGTGGGCGGATGCTTGCTTACCTTCTTTGGCGTGTTCCTGATAACAAGTGGCCGCCAACGCAAGAACGAGGAAGAAGATCTCCTCGACGATGCCGACGGCATCGACGAGACCATAGGCTTGATTGATCAAGAAGGGAACCCAGCTGCACCGTCAGAAGGTGATTCGAGGCAGAATACACCATCTCGTCGCTCCAGCAAGGTGTCCCGTGTGAGTTTCGCGGAACCAGTGAAAATCGCTTATCAGGGAGTGTCAGAAGATTTCGCGACCTCTCGCCCCGACATCGCTGCGGGAAGTCCGCTTTCGCGGAACTCAGAGACAGCTTGTGGAAAGGGTACCGAATCTTGGCCACACGCAACGCGGACTCTCTCCGCCAATCCAGTCGCATCAGCTCCAGTGCCATCGATTACAGATCGCTCTCCGACACCACCAGCTCATCGAGAACCTCAAGCCACACCGTCCGGCGCAGAGCGACCTGTAACGCCGCGTGCCAACACGACTACACCAAAATCGACATTTCGTGACCGAGACCGTACTTTTTACTCTCCGTCGCCGCTTTATTCGACTGTCACGACGGTCGTCAAGGATGCTCTGCGGCAAAACACCAACAATCAGTCCTCGCTGCGGCGTATACGTTCAAGTATACGCGCCAGTCTCTTCATCGACTCCGACGAAGAGGATCAGGGTGCAAACGATCACGACACGCAGCAGACCATTGCCGTTCCGCCGTCAGGGAATGATTTACTCAGAATTCTCACTGCCGCTGAGCAAGAGAACGAGACTATGACGGCGCCGGGTCGACAGCGAGCCAGGAGCCTCAGCATATCCGTCGGCAATTTTTTCCGAACCAGGAAGAAGGCCAAAAGCAACGATGTTGAAAGTGGCCGAAACGGCGACAGTGATGGTGAACCCGACGCATAACACGAAGCACACTTTCCTTGGACACAATGGCTTCTTGCGGGCTTCTTGCGGGATGACATAAAAACCTCCCTCTACATATTATGATAAAATTCCGCGTGGTTCACTTATTCCTCCCACCGACTTCGGCCAATTTTCACTACATTGTCTAGAACTTGGTCCCGTTTCTGTTTTGACTTGGCAACGGCGTTATATTGAGATATAAGATATTATAATGAAAGACAGCGGATTGTATACCCATCCTCGGAAGAGAATTACCAAAATAGACTGGTTTTTCTCGGTTTATTATGAATTCCACATTCTTGAAGAGGGAGCTCTCGTTTTCAACCAATCCGGCATCTCTGCCGACTTTAGCGTTGCTCTTTGTTGACATCCGGCCATTCTAGACGCATGATGATTCTTCAAATTACTCGTCATTGCCTTTAATAATAGTAGACTTATTCTTATTTGATGAACCCTGTCAGAAGAAGTCGGCATTCTTCCAAGAAAGCCCCTGACTCACACGACCAGACCAATCGTGCCAAGGTAATTACGGCTTCCCCAAGAAGTGGCATGACCTCCAGATTCAAGACTGGTTTTATTGCAAATCTGTCCAACATTGTGACAAAAGTCATGAGAGCCCATGCTGGCTGTCAACATGTCAAAGCGGCGGAAGTCAAGTGCCGGCAAATCACTACCCATGGCGATGCTCGACACAACTGCGGGATCCTGGACCCGAATCACGTTGCGTGCCTGCCCCCCCGGACCCTTGCCGAGGCATGAATGGTCAGATTATCAATCCATGTCATATTTTGATGCTTGAAACTTGGCGACATTTTTTAATCGCAACGCATGAACACATAATCTCGATTTGACACTTTCGCTTTGCTTGAATTTGAGTGTGAAGAATAAGAAAAATGAAAAGGTGTCGTACAGCAACAAAATCACTTTTGTTTTATGCCCAATCATGGGCTCGTCGAAAATTTGATGTCATTTCCTACGCTCACGCCCTCCTTTCTACACCCTTCCTGAGAGAATATAACAAAAAACGCCACCAACAAGAAGCGGGGAAAAGGTCGAGTCCAAAAGAGAAGCTTCTTGCAGGACAAGGCCCGCGACCAGCCGTCTGTGGGTTTGCGCCCGAATTCTCGTGAGCCTTTTGTTCCTGTTGTTGCGCCATGTCATGTCCGGTCGAGGTCCAATCAAGAACATGTGCTGTGGAACCAAGCTCTCGTTCTCACTCTCTCTCGTCTCACTCTCTTGGTCTACTTCTGCATTGGTCAGGGCTCCGCGCATGCAGGAATAACAAAACGTGATCAGCTCTGATATTACTAGCAACATACATATCAGTACTACGTACATGTGTAGGCGAGGGGACCTCATACGAAGAAGCTACTGCAGGACGACCACATCGTCGGGACGCGCAGCGCAACGAGCTGCCCCGTAGAACCTACATGCACCAGAAGCCATGATGCCACTCGAGGTTCCGTAGGGCGGGCGAATGGCGATATTGTTTTCAGGCTGTGGAAATATATTGCTTTACTAGTACGAGCATATCACAACCCCACGTCTTGTCAAGCACAACGCGAAAAAAGGTCACACTGGCAGCAAGGTGAGATTGGCTGTTGAGCAGCGACAAGCTGTTTGCGTAACCCTCTTGGGAGACCGAAAAGCTGCAAGACTGACAAAATTTCGCTTCCAGACCACGAACATCAAGGCTGTGTTGTTAGTTATCATTATTGCAGCGACGCCACCAGAACGCGAGAAAGGTTGTGCATCCTTCCCGCCGCAAAGCTGAGGGGTTTCTTGCACCACCACAAAGCAACTTGCACAAACGACATTGACGAGTAAAAAGGCCTTGTTCTTGCCCCCCCCCCTGCTGGCATCCACAACAGCTTCTTTCTATCCTTGCGAGGGACCACTTCTCAAAGGTTTCCCCCCCTGCCGCCCTTTTGCAGGCCCCCCCAAACACGCGAGCTATTCCTGTCTTGGTGCTAATAAGCCCCCTTTGTGTCTTGCAGCAAAAGCCCTTCGTCCAAGAACATGCGCCGTTTCTTTCGGGTCCCCTGGCCCGCACATGAGCTTTTGGCGAAAGAATATCCGTACCGGTTAAAAAAATAACACCACCACCAACCGCGGGGCTGGCCCACTGGTCTTGGAGGTTCCATGATGAAGTAAGGTCCTGGTAGGGTCCCCGGTACAAGCGTCGCGGACCACCGGTACAAGGGCCTAGCATGTGCGACGGGGGCATGAACAAGTCGGCTCCGCAAGAGGCGGACGGCCCCCGATGTCAGGAAGGGGGCAATCTACTAATAAGTTGTGGACGGGGCTCATCAGTCATGTCATTGCTCAGCCATGTCATTGCCCAGCCATGTTGAATCAAAAGGTACTCGGTAAGACATGAGCTTATATGTATGTTATAATAGCCCGGCATTGACTGCTTTTGAATACACTGTCGAAAGCAAGATGCACCCTGTCGCACTCGTATACGCGCTTTTACCAGGTCGGTCGAGGCTGACGCGCTCTGTGGCTTGCTGAAGAGCATAAACAAAAGAGCAATTTGTGTTTGAGCAAAAGGTCCTTGTGGCGCTCTTGTGTAGGCGAAAAAAACAGAGCTGGTATCCATGTCCACCGATCGCGCGTCTGATGCGGGTATAGTGCAAAGACCATTGAAATGCAACCTTGCAGCAACTGCAAAGGCGGAGTAGGAAACTGAATATGCAGCGGCATCCTTTCAGGTTGCCCTTTTTAAAGGTAGTGATGCGTGGCTTCATGCTGGTCGCCATGCAACCTAATCAAGTCGTGAAGAAACAAGGCCATGCCGCACCGAGGCCATGCCGCACCCGAGGCGTCATCACAGGCAACATGGTAATCACTCGCAGGCCGAGGCTGTGCCTTGCACTTACTGACGTATAACACGTACATGATGACTGGGGTTCATGTACCCTCGTCGCGTGGCTTGCTGTCACCGTCCATCTCTCAAACCGTTTAGATCTTGGCTCGAGGGAGCATGCAAGGTGACCAGCCATGCGTTGAACTTGTTCAGCCTTTCCCCTGAGGGAGAAGAGGGTGAGCGAGCGCCCGCCCATGCGCTATTTCGGGCAAATGTCGCGAGGTGGTTATCCGAGTATCACCAGGATAATTAAGTAGCATCTTCTTAAAAGGAAGATCCGTGGACGCTAATCTGTGGAGGGAAACGATGGGCGCATTTCATGCAACTTTTGTCGGCGATTTCTGCGTCGCCCGCCCCCCTCTTGGACCAAGAAAATCAGCGAAAGAAAAGGCTACGATAATACGGGCCAGCCGAAAACCACGGGCTCGTTTGGCCCAAGCATTTCCGTCTTGCGTGGTGCTTGCTTTTCGGTTATCCGCATTCTATCCGTACAGGCGCGTTTCAGGACCTGCTCATAGACCTCGCCGCAGTCGAGGCCTTGTCCCGAGACGGGACCGGAGGAAGTTTGTTGGCGAGACAAGGCGAGACAAGCTAGTCGGCATGGAGGAAAACTTTGAAATAGATAACTAATAACAATTTCTCGATCAAAAAGTCTTTTGTTCTATACTTTGATTAGCCGAGCTAACACTCTACCTCACGTCTGAAAAAAAAAACGTTTGTCTGTGCAGGGCTTGGCCTGTGGACGGATGCAACCACTGCCTCGCCAGGTGCGTGTTTCAGAAGTTGGGGTCAACCGGGTTGCTGGGGCATGAGGGTTCCAGAATAGCTCTGAATGCAACGCAAGCCTGCAACGCAAACCTGCCAGAAAGGCCAATGGGGACGCTGGATGAGAAGCTTTGGTGGTGATCAAGTGGTAAGAAGTAGAGACGACACTCTGTGCCTGCATGCCTGCTTCTTGTATAAAGTGCTGGCGGGAAAGCCATTATGTTCGGGAAATTCTAGTTTAGGCAGATTGCATAGATTGAATAATTACCACTGGTATTATATACAACAAGGGTCGTAATGTAGCCTTTTTGGTCAGGCGTTGACTTGGGCTCTTGTCAGCTCAAAGACTTTACGCAATCGGCTCGCCCTACTAATCAACCAGAATGACGCATAAAAGTAACCAACGCGGATCTGCAACGCCATCATGGCGAACTGGTTTGGCCGAGTTTCCTGCACATTGCTGATCATGGGCAATTCAAAGAAAGCCTAAAGATTTTCTCGTCCGGTCTTCTCCATTATGCAGTGGGAAAGGAGCCAACCGATTCCGCGCGTTAGCGCTAGCAAGGAGCCATGAGCCCATATTCCGTGTCCGGCTGTATCAGAACGTCTGTTCCTTTTTGGCTTTTGCTGCGGGCGCATGGACTTTGGGGCCAGCAACAATGAAGCTAAAAAGATGGGAAAATGGGGGCCGTTGGGATGCGATGGGCATACAAAGTAAGCAAGCCTGCACGGCGAAGAATGCCCATTGAGATCTGTTCGCAGGGCGCCTCCGCAGACGGCTGGATGGCTGAATGGCGCGAAGCGGTTTAAGTTGGCTTTGGCATTATCCTCACCTGAGAATCCGTATTCTACGACAATATCAAAGCACACTTTGTACATTGCTTCGTCAATGTACTATAATCGGGTGGTTGTGCGGCAGAACCGGAATCCTTATTCTCTGTCCTAATCTCGTATTCTAGTTAGCGTGAGATGTATTATTGCATGTAAGCTGCCGCATCACACCCGTTTTGTACACCGACTTTGATAATCTCGTTGATAGGAAATGCATCTTCTTATTATAGTGATTACACGACCGGAAACCTGAGCCGCGGAAAATAAAACTTGAAAATTGCTCATCAAAACTGGTGTCCCACTGGCAAGATTCAAAGTTGGCGACGCAAAGGCAGCTCGGACCAGAAAGGCTGCATGCCCTTTTTTCCCATCCGCATGATGACAGGCAATGCATCATTCATGCAGGCACAAGAACGTGCCGCCGATCTTCCAACACCAGGACGGGACATTAATCTACGCAGAGGAATGAGGTCCCGAACGATGATGATGAAGAATACGCCGGCATTGGGAGCGCACGTTGAGCTTATACATTCTTGCGGTTGAGCTTTCCTTGCCCTCCCCACACAAGTCTTTGAGACGCGCACCAACAAGTTGCAAGCCATATAATGAACCATGCAAGCCATTGTACTGCAGCATTTGACGGTCAGCACTTGCAAGGGGGGGTGACAAGCCTCGCCAGCTACACGTTACTTTTTTGGCTGAGAGGTGAGGCTAGTTACTGGAAAGCTTCTTCTCTTGCTTATTACTGGTGATGATACTGCGTCTCTCTGGGCGCCCATGTGTACGATACTGAAAGTACAGGCTGCGATGCCGTACTAGTAGCTCCCCCCTGCACGGTGCCAAACACAATGGGACGTTGATGGTCGGTGGGAGGCACGGCATGTCGCCGGATGCCGTGCGTCACATTGGGCTGGAAATAGACAACAGAGGCGAGGGACCACAATGGACAAACTAGATAAACCGCACTGATGACGCCGTTTCCTTCTGACGACGATTTGCATTACGCATGGGCCCGAGGGCGGTGCCAATCATGACGGACCGATACAATTCCTTTGCGTCACGTAGCTCGGGACAAAGGCCACATGGGAAGAAGAATGGGCTCCAACACTATTCGGCGCCCGCTCAGCACCGTCGTCTTGACACGTAAATAGAGCAACGGCCAGCAAACATGATAAATATATCCGTATATACAAATCATATAATAATAGTAATCATAATAATAGAGAAAGACCCGAGAATTATGCCATTCACAATTCATTTACAAAGACGAGTATAAAAAAAAGTATAACTCGGTCTCTCCGTTTTATTACCCACCCTCTCCTCACTCCTCAGCTAATGAATGGAGTCGGCTCGCGATGCTTTGGCTATCCCGTCTTGCGCTAACCCCTGAGCTCCTCCTTTTCTTTCTTAACCTGGGGGATCCTTTTTGCTGGTGCCCGTTGCCCGTTTCACCAAAAACGCCGCCCTCCGCCTCAAAAGCTACCAGTATCTGTCTCTCTGAATGTGGGCTGGCGGAGACCCCTTTTAGTCCAGAGCAAGGCGTAAGCTGGTCGGTAAAAAATAAATAAAATAATGTTGGAGTTTCGTAGGCAGCACAGCACACGAGCTTTTGCGCCTTATTTTAGCTCAAAAAGCCCAGAGGAAAAATGCACTGCTCAACTCTAGATGCGAATTATGGGCTCCTTGCCGTGGGAGCACCGAATTGCGCTGCCTGCGGTGCGCTGCGACAAAGGTTCGGCAATTGTAAATAGTGGTCGTGCTCATCAGGGGAGGGGGGAGACGGCATCAAAAGATTTCAATTGGTACAACGTCAGAAGGTCCTTGGGGAAGGACAATGAGGTTCATCAGGGCTGCTGCCCGCTTGCACACACGATGCAACACAAAACACACACGGGTTCGGGTGTTTCCATGGCTTCCACGCAAAGCGCATGCTGCCGTCCATCTCGGCCGACGTTGTGCTACCAACAAAAAAAGTCTGTACAACTCGACTGGTTGCTGCGATTGTGTCTCTGTCACGCAACACGAATTATGCAAATGCTCCGCCCACCACGCGACAACATCCAATTATCTAGCCTCGTCAGTTCCTGGGTGCCTGGCTAAAATAACTAGCCCAGGGGCGAGCTCTTGTGGGCTTCCGTTCTTGGCTCACTAACGCTAAGTAATATGCAAGTTTCCCCCCCTCTCTCTTCCATGACGCAGCTGGCGACATGTCCACAAAGTGTCCAAAGCCGTCTAGGTAGTTGTGTGGGTGTGTGGGCTGTACGGATTAGCTTGCGAAGCCCTAGCTTCCCTTCTCAAAGCTCTGCCAGAACTTTTTCGGCTGGTGCTGCTGCAAGGTGGGAGCTGCCGTGGCCCGTTCAGGCAGGCACAGAAGACCCCCCCATCCTTCTTCCTTCGAAGAACAAGCCATGGCTGTGGGACGCACTGCATGTCTCACTGATGATGGTGTCAAAACCCTAAGAAATCTCTTTAGAAGGTTGCCGTCACCGCTTGAAAGGGTACCAGCTTCGCGGCACAGTTCTGACCACAGCTGCCTTGTGGAAAAAACGGCCTTATTAGTCTTTGCCGCTTGTCGTTGGCGTCTCAAAGCAAGTCATCAAGGCTGTCAAACATAGCGTACTCCGAGACATATATGCCCAAGAGACTCGAGATGCTGCATGCAACGACCTTTTCATTGTCGAGCGCGGACACGGCGCGTTGCATCTTCCAGCCTGCTGCAAGTTTACGAGTACTGCCAACCCTCATCCAACCCTCACCCAATCGCCTTTCTCGATATTTTCAAGGATGTTGCGCTTCCTTACTTTGTACTCCCTCAACCCCTCCTCCACGTACATCCATGATCCATCCACCCCCTTCCCCATCGAGCAGACGCGCACCAGGTTTGCTCTTGATGGGTTTACCCTCTTTGCCTCTCAGCCTGCAAATTGCGCCAATCTTGCCCAAGCCTTTTTTAGTCCAACGTTAGTTGCAAAATTTATATCATCCTACCTCCTCTCCCAACTCAGAACCAGTACTCGGTACAGATCACCCCATTCATTCCTTGCCGCTTCTTCTTTTGCTCGTTTCCACCATTCTGGATGGGCTCACTCTCATCCACCCTCAGTGAGTATCAACAGCAACCCTCGAGGTGCCTTACGGATACAGACCCGCACCGACAGACAGACCTTGTCACCTTGCAAGCAAAAAACCTACCAGGGCCAAGGATTATCTTGTCCATCCTCCACTGAGTGACAATGTGGGCCAATGGCTCCCCGGCCTACATCACGGGGCTCTACGCTGCTCCAACCGCGCCTCTGCTCAGGGACAGGCCCGCGAAAAATACTGATAAAACTGCTACCTCCCGACGCGGCCAGACCTCTGACAGCACAGGTATCCGTTTGGGCCTCGCCGATATATACCTACCTACCGTCAACAGTCGTCCATCTACAGACAGCCTCCGTCGTTTGAATGCTGAGACGAGGTTGGATAATAACAACTTGCCTCTTGGTCAGGGCCATAAAGTCGGCTCCTCTTCCTCGTCAATAACCTCCTTTACCGGCGGCATACTCGACCAATTGGACATCATGGACCGCGCCCGTCGCTCATCCTTCACCTCGATTGAGAGCAGCCACCTATCTAAAGACGCCTCCGAAGCATTCCAGCAGTTTTCGAAAAATCTTTTCCACCGACGTGGCAGGTCCAAGCAGGAAAGCACTTCCTCTGACAGCTCTCTATATTCGGCAGATGTCCCCGTCGACTCGGGCAGCGTACTAAAGGACGCCGTCCTCCCCAAGCTCTTTGCAAGACGAAAGCCATCCCGCGATGAGACTACAGCTCTTCAGAAGCGCCTGCAAATTTCCGGCCCCTTCAACTTTCAGCATGTTCTTCACACCAACCGCGACACGGCAGAGGATGCCCTGACCCAAGAAGATGCCGCCAATGAGGTCAAGAGCAGGCCCAGGGCCACAACAGGCGCTTCAGAATTCACTTATACCAACGTCTTGGCCGAGACTGTCGCCGAGCATGGAGATATTGCTGATGTCCCTCCCCCACGACCTGGGCTCATTGCCCGACACACTGGCAACTTTCAGACTATGCGCCGTTTCATCAAATCTAGCAAGATCTCAGACTTTCCCTTGCCCATCGCGCCAACATCCGCTCCAACCAACCGCCAACCACCGCAACGCCCTCCCAGATCCCCCATCGAGCCCGAAGCCTCATCTCCGCCTCTCCCCCCTCCTCGAATCTCCAGCCGTCAGACATTTTATCCCGCCGCAATTGACACGCAATCCTGCTATTTCGCTGAGCGTCCCATCAAGAGCGCAGGCTTCCAGCGTCCTCAGCCATTCAGCCCATCGAGCCCCGTCGAGCAGCTGCCCACGCCAACTCGACTGGCATTTACAGAGCTTGCTGACTCCTCAGCATTATCACAAGAGGGACTCCTCAGCCGACCTCGGACTGCCACCCCGGAACCAGCGTGGCCCCTGGCCAGCCCCACCATTGCCAGCTTCGAGCCACCGCTCCCCGATCTCATGGAGGATGACGGCCACACGAGCTGGTCCTCCCGTGCCCACACCAGCCGCAACAGCATCAACGCCTCGCTTCGTGGCAGTCGATCGGTTCCCATGTTGGCAATGCTCCCCGAGGACCAGGACGCAGGAGCGACCAAGAAGCAGCCCTTAGAAACGTGTGCATGGACGGCGCAGATGAAGGCCGAATTGGAAGAATCTCTCTATCTCAGTCCCCCGCTGGGCCGCGCAAGCTGGGAAGAAGACATTGACTATTGCTACGAGCACGAGGCCGAGGCTGACTGCGACTACCAATGGGAGCGTCCCTCGATGGACTTTGCACCCAGCGGCAGGGTGTTGGCCGCCGCCCAGAGCTACTCAGCCCTAGAAGAGACGCTGGCCAAGGCACCCGCCCAACATTATCCCGGTATGCCGCCCTCCGCGTCTGGTTTCGAGGTGCCGGAGCTAAGTCCCGCCAGCCAATCTTCGGCTGTACTAGGTCACGAAGCCATCACGCCACTCTCGGCCGACGCGACCGACGCGCCGTTGCAGCTCAGCCACAAGTGCACCGAGCTCGCCGTCCCGCTCCGCCTTCACGACTCGCGCGAGTACCAGTTCTCGCCGTCGCTCCTCATCCCGCAGGACTACCAGGGCGAACCCTCGACGGCGTACCACGGCCTCCAGCCCTCGTCGTTGCAGCGCTCTAGCACGGCCACCACGGCCAGCAACTACACATCAAGCACCGACTCGGTCGGCGAGCGCCACACATCGACCAACTCGAGCTGGACCACCTTTACGCGGCACACCGCGAGCACCTCGTCGCTCAACAAGCTCGGCATGTCCTGGGTCGACGAGGTCGAGCCGGTGCCCGCCCTGGCGGCGGCATCTGCCTCGGCCGAAACCCATGAGCCCGCTGCGGACCAAAACGAAACGTCGACGATACCGCCTGCTTCCGAGGACGTCGTGCCTGAGCTTGTCCTCGCCGTTCCGCCACCGAATCGGCGGACCATGCATAAGACCCACGCGAGCGAGTCTATCCTTCGCAACAGCGTCGCGCCCATTGACGCCCAGCAGCTACCCAAGCCGCGCCGACCGCGCGCCCGGACATCGAGTCTGGGCCAGGCGCCGCCGATTGGCCAGTATGCCTTGTTCCCGCGCAGCAACATTCGCACGCACGGTGATAAAATCTAAAAGCAAAACTGGTTCCATTACACACATATATATATGAATATCTTGCACATACACAACAAGCTCCCACGGGCTAACTCTTACCAAAGCATCGCCATGATGGCAGCACACTCGCTACGAAAGCCTCTTGTACTTGCTCACACACATCTTCTCGACTTTTTTTTTTATCTTGGCGTTACAAGCAAAGAGGTCTTTTTTCCTTTTCCTTTTTTCTTTTTTTTTTTTTGCTAGACAGGAAACTGGGACAAAAAGCAGTTAGACATTTGCGGCATTCTCTTGCACCACATGCGGACGCTTCTCTGCATTGATTGCAGAACAGCCCGCCTCTTGTTTTTTCTTCTGTTTTTTTTGTATCATCACGTATGCATCATCACGGTCGTTACAGAGGCGTACATTATCATCATTATCATCATTATCATCATCATCATCGTCATCATCGTCATCATCATGAATTTTTTTTATCTATATAGGCAAGGGAAGAGGACACAGCACGGAAAGGACCGGGGGATATCAGGTATATATACTGATTTGGACAGAAACATTCTTGTGTGTTTGTCTCATACATGGAAATGATATTTTTCCATAAAAGTAAGATGATTCTGATTCGCAACTTGTGCATGTATACTCAAACCGCTCCGAGGAGGCTTGTCATCTTCCTAGACGTTGGCGCCACAGCAATGCTGAGTCAAGGTATCCAGTGATGCAATGCTATTTTGCAAGCTATTAAAGATAAAATTGGTGAAGGATTCGTTCGACTCTTGTCAAAGCACCATACAATACAAAATGACCAAAAAAAAAGTCACCATTTTCCCAAAACGCCACGTTCCTCGCTCTCAGCACCTGCTTCTTCCCAATGCTACAACAACCGCGTCTCTCGATCCTTTCGGTACAGCCGGCCGTTGTCGCAGTTTATGTAAGAGTCGATGGGCACCGAATGTTTTGCATACCCTGTCCGAGTCAATGGGCAACATCTAGCCAGTCTTCTTCTTCTTCTTCTTGGGCTGCTCATCTTCATCCTCGTTATCGTCCATGTCCTCGTCGTCCACGTCGCTCTCGCCCGCGTCGCTGCCCGAGCCAGCATCGCTCTCCCCGCTCGCCTCAGGATCGCTAATGTCGCTCTCTGTATCGGCGTGAAAGTCCTCGTCCACGCTCTCCTCGTCCTCGTCCGCGGATCCGCGGTCGGCGGCGGCACCCTTGACCACCTCGTCGTCCGAGTCGTCCAAGTCTTGGTCGCGCAGGGCGGCGGCGCGCAGGTTGGCGTCCTCTTCAATCTCGTTTTTGACGCGCAGTCCCTTGAGCTTGAAAAACGTCTCGAGCGCTTTCAAGTCTTCACGGTTAATGTTGCTGAATTGCGACGAGCCCGCGCCGCCCTTCATGGCGACGGTAATATCAAAGGTCGAGAGCGTGGAGACGGCTCCCCCCACGCGCGAAAAGGTAATGGATTGCGTCTGCTCGTAGGCAATGTACGTCGCCGGCTTGGGCACGAACATGAATGCCTTTTCTAGGCAGTACAGAAAACCTTCGCTCGCTTTGATGGAGCACTTGATGCCGTACTGGCTGCGGTGACTGCGAGGGGTTAGAATTAGCACAATGAGGAAGGGTCATTGCTACATACGTGATGAAGTCCTTGGCAGGCGATGAAATTTTCTTGTTTGCAAGACCACGAAAAATCTTGGCCACGACGTGGTGCAGAGGCTCCTCGTAATGGGCATCGAGCTTGTCCTTGTACTTGCTCTCCAGCGTGGCCTCATCGAGGCTGAGGTCGATGATAACTTCTTCGTCCTTTTTGAACTGCATAACCACAAAAGGGTATCTCGTTTGTCCCTGACGAAGAGGCGGGTCAAGACCGATACACAGCATGCAGTGCATCTCGTCGGGTTTGGGGAGAACCATGAATTTCTTGATGGCGTCGTATTGAATCTTGTAGTCGTACGTTTTACCACGGAGTCGAAACGACGCTTCATACATGTCGATATCGAAACGGCCTCTGTTTCTAGTCAGCCCAGCCCATTCACCAGAGAGGTAGTCTCGTCCGTACCTGGGAGTAAGATGCAAAACATCCAGAAAAGTGGCGATAGTATCGCCAGCCATTTCACCAATCTCTGCCTTTTCCATCAGCGTTTCGTAGAAGAGCGTGGCAGCATTCTTTTCGGGCTCTTGCTCCTGATCGCTGCCCTCGCCATCCTCGCCATCGACCTCCTTCTTGGAGGTACCGGGGACGTAGAATCGCATCTCAACGAGCTGGTCTCTACCGGCCGCGGCTTTTTTGCCCTTTCCGTTGGCCGTCGCGGTGTCGTTGCCATCCTGAGGCAGCGACATTTCCACGGCGACTTCGTTGCGACCAGCCAGGTTAGTGTTGCCAATCTCGGCATAGGGGAGCTCGAACGCAGGGCGATTCTGCACGTTGAATATGATTTCGGCCTTGGAGAACTCGGTCTTGCCCCAGTTCCAGCCACGCAGGGCGTGCTCCTTGCTCTCGAGGACGGTGCTATACCAGTTCTTGAAGACCTTGCTCAGGCGATCGTAGTCCTCTTGCTGAAAGCCGTCGAGCTGGATGATGCCCGAATTGCGCTGCAAGATGCGAACCTCGTAGCCCTTGGCGACCTTGCTCCATTGCGCGCTGCTGATGTTGTTATGATCGAGCGTAAAGGTATCGCCACCGCCGTTTGGTTTCCAGCCGAAGCCAGTCTCTGCGAATCGGCATCGGCCGCTCTCCTTGGAGAGATCAAGATAGATATTATCGAAGCTCTCACTGTTTGTATAATACAGTTTAGTGTCTGTGTACAGCAAATCATCATCCGATGCCCTGCCTCACGGCGTAGAATTGTCCATGAAGCGGCGGGCGCAACGATATTGCAGAGGGCAAGACTTTGCGCAGACTCACATGGCAGTCATCTTGGGCCAATTTTTCGTGATCCGGATATATTTGGTAGTTCAAATTCCCTTCACGCCGCAATCTACTGGGTGGGAGCGCGCAATGCGAGAGAAAGAGAAGCTTGGATGTAATGTGTAAGCTTGAGGATGAAGCAAAGTGATTGACGAGCAGGGACTTGATTGGTGTGGAGCAGCCTGCACGTCGCCAGCGCGTTCTTCGGTGCACTTTAAATTGGCGACGCGCCACTCGATAACTAGACCTTACATCATCTGGTGAAGAAATGGCAAGCCAAAAATAAATGAGGAATTGAGGCTTGATAAGAGTACTAGAATAATTCACAGCGCTCACACTTACGTCGTTTGGAAGAACCTTATTTAGAACCCTCCGCAGCAAATACTCAAATGGCATCAACACTACACTCGCCACTCTATCGCTTGCAGTCCAGAGTGACAAAGTCGCTGCTGGTCCTGTCGCCCTGCTTGATATTGGTCTGGCAGATGAAGTGATCAAGAGTGCCTGCTACGCCCGCATACGTAATAACTCGCACCTTGAGCGTCACCGCGCCGTCTCTGAACCAGAACAGGCCGGGCATCCTGACGTGATTCTCTCCCAGTCGCAGAGCTAAAGCGTGTCAGCAATCCAGTAGACGACAAGCACGCACTCTGCACCGGGCTCTTAAACTCACTTTTCGCGTCCGTGACGGTCAAGACCTGGCCCATCTCATTGTCCGGGCTGTCGAGGTTGTTGGGCAGCTCGCCCCAGATGTAAGCCACCTCCCCGCTGCTCATAGCGCTCTGCACATGGACAAAAGCAGCAAACGACTCGCCCTTGCGGACAGCTTTGGGCACTTTGATATCCACGAGAGATGCGTGAGTAGATACGGCCAAGAAAGACGCCTGAAGGAGAGCTGAGAAGCGCATCGTGATGGTAGTAGACTTGGAGTATAATTCGACTTGATGCGATCAATATGGAACTGCATGTACTTAATATATGTTGAAAAGCCTTTCTGATGCTACTTCAAGCTGAAAGTCATGCACGGATGAAATATTGCTATATGTGGCGGCATTATGTGAGGATACGAGCCGCTGCATGTCACCGACCTACGCTCCTTCCATGTCACTGTCATGGCCGGCGGAGAGCTCACGATTGTAGGCCCGAAACAGGGCAAAAAGAGGCAAAAACACACTATTAGGGACAAGTTTCAACCAGTCAATACGAATCATTTGAATACCATGACGTACCGAGACCTGTGATTATCCGCGGTGTGGTGTGGTGTGCATCGTGGTGCGTGGCGTATACTCGCGAAGACCAGCCAGCATGTCCGCATCCTCATGGCTCTCAAAGAGCATACACGGGCCAACACGGGCCAAAACAGCCACGAAGCCGGCTGAGGCTCATACTTCAGCGCAGGTCTACTCTTGACTGAAGGAAAACTCAGGAGCATCAGCATATCTTCTTGATCCTATTGCCCGTATTGAACCACGCGCAGTAAGACTACGTCACTGTTGCAGGCGCAGGGTACAGTGGCGTGGCCATAGTCCGTCAGACACATGCAGTGGTACTTGGTGGCGACTTCTTTCGCCTCTTGCCCTTCGCATCGTCATCCCCTGACTTTGACAGCATCAGGTTCGTTGCGCTCGACAGGACATGTGCGGGTGTAACTACAGGCCGGCTGCCGCGCGAATAGTGGCACGCAGCGCCATTTTGCGAGCCGCATTCAAGCCTCTGGAATGTAGTCTGAGCCTCGAAGTCGGGCTGAAGCCTCCAGGGAAGGCTGGTCGCAAAGCGCCTCCTGTGGGCTCCTTCGTCGCATTGCGTGGCCCGAACAAACACTCACATGGCAAAGTACAGAATAACAGGGTGTTGAGACATCAAAACACGGAAATGAATTTCCACAACATATTTGTATATTCTGAGCCGTGGTGTCCCAATGGAGCACTGTGTGAATATCAATCGCTGTAGCCGACCAGTTACAACGCCATATACCAAAACAACCAGAAAGATAAATGTTATTTACACAATCATATGTACCGTCTCTTTGTACGTTAAATATCCACCGAAATGGGAAGTGAGTTAGTCAGGGCAACACTGGCCGAGCTTGCGCAGTTTTGCGTGCGATACTCTGTCATTTTCCGCTGCACCGTTTCCGCCACCTCGAGCGCATTCTCCAGTCCCGTCTCATCGTAGATAGCCATTAGCCTGTTGAAAACATAGGCGCGCTTCTCAGGGGTGCAGTTGGGTGAGATGCCAATCTTGAACAGCGGCCAAACAATCGAGGTGCACGAGCTCGCAAGGGTCATGATGCGCTCCATGTCGCACCACAGCTCGCTGAGCGGCCGTTCCTTGTTCTCAAATATAGACGGCAGCACAGCGACGACGGACTGCCCCGTCCGGCCAGCCACTTCCTCGTGTAGCGTAACGATGGGCTCGGACTCCTGGGAGCCCGAGGGGCCCAAGTCTGGGCTTAAAGGCTCCGTGGCGGTACTGGTAGGAGACATTTCCGCACCGTTACTCGTGACATAATCTTCCCACCGGACGGTACCGAAGAACTGCGGTACACTGGCAATTATAGCGTCGCTTAGGGTATTGTGCGTCTCGATACAACTGATGAGGAGCTCCTGGTCGGTTATGGATAAGCAGCGCTCGTTGTCGACATTATGACAGAGCTGCTCGATGATGGCTTCCTGGAGAAGCATACGCGTAGATCTAATCCCGTTCCAAGTGACAGTAGCTGTCAGACCAGGATATACATGGCAGTTGCGATGCATAGCCGTCGGTGTCACGGCGGGCAATTTGATATTGCGATACCGCCAAATTTCCGGTAAGCCCGAGGCTAGAAGAGCCCATTCGGCATCGCACTTGGCGAGCATGGAGATGATTTTATCTCTCCCGGTAATCCTGCCCGTCTTGATCTGGTGTCGTACCTCGGTCGTCGTGAACATGTGGTCGATAAGGTTTCTGTTTGTCTTATCGAGCTTGCCCATCTCCAGAGACTCGTTGCGCAACTCCTCAATGACATGCGGTACGGGAATATCGGAACGCATGCAGCTGAGAAGCACACTGTAGCACAGCATTTGAAACATCTTACACCCTGCAGGGGTCTTGAACTGGTCGGTACCTCGAAGTGTGGCGAGAGCGGCAGCGCCATCGACGTGTTTTTGCCACGCTTCCATGGTTTGCGGTGTGCTTCCGGAGACAACTTCAAAAGAGCTCAGAAGAAGGACAGAAAGCATCGTGGTATCCTTGACGGCTTCGGCGGGGTCGCTCAGCGCGGCAGTAGTCAAGCTCAGTGCGGCGCCATAGTTGCGTCGGGCCATGTCCATCATGTGTGAAGAGCGAGTCACTTTGGAAAGGCCGGCCAGTCCAATAGCAACGATGCCAGCGGTGATGCTGTCTTGATTACCGGGACTAGGATTGCTGGGGGGTTTCCAAACGTCGTAAATGAAGTCGTAGCTCTGGTATCCAATTTCGTTTCTGGCAACATGACGGGAGAAAAAAAAGGCCATACCGCGCTCGTGGAAGGAATCTTCAGAATAGCACGGCAAGAAGAGGTCTGGGTTGATTTCTTGTCGAGGATTCTTTGCACGTGCTAGCTCTCGCTGTTTTTCGCAAAGCCAGGCCTGGTCCGTGGTAGGGTGAGACTTTTTGCGCTTTGCTTTGCTGGATAGAAACCTAGACACAGTCTGTGTTTGTTTCCGATTCAACGGTGTTGTTGACAGAGCAGGCGAGGCCGATTCGTCTGAACTATAGGGAGATGCGGGGCTGGGAGACTGCTTGCGGCCGTCTGATCTCTTGGCCTTTTCAATGACATGCTCGCTCTCGTCGCGAAACATGAGGTCCACGAGGTTACGGTAGCCAGGACATTGCAAGTGTCTCTTTGTGCACTGGCCACAGTGAGGTTCTCCTTGGTCACACTGGTCGAGGGCAGTTAGAGACAGGCTCGGGCGAGAACCTCGTAGGGGTTGCACAAATATTGGCATACCTTAACTTTGCGTTTGCGGCAGTTGGAGCAGCCTTTAGAGGGTTTACCGCAGTACACCATTGTGTGGTTTTCTGAGGATGAGACTAGATAGTCTGGCGTTGCGGAGCAATGATGGCATACGGGAAAGATGAGGAAGGAACCTGGTGTTGGCCGGGGCCGGCGGGTACCAGCAAGGGCAGGTTGACAACGGCTCCTCTGAGCAAGTGGTGCGGCGAGTCGTGGCTGCAGTGCACGTGGTGGAGGGAATAAACCGAACAGAGTACCAAAATTGTCCAACTAAATCGCCGCAGATCTGTCTCGGGAGGTGCAAGTATCGAAAAGGCAGAAACAAAGCAAAAGGAGTCGTGGGTGAAGACTCAATTATGATGCCCTTGAGAGGGGAGGGGCGTGGATGCAAATAAGCCCGAAAATCGGTCAGGGTGCTGGGGTGAATGGGGCAGGGTTGGTGATGTGACAGGGCGCAGAGGATGAGAGTTGAAGAAATTTGCGAAGGGAGTTCGCAGCTAGGAATATAAGTCGAGTGGTGGGATCAAAAGAACGACAGCGGTAAAACGGAGAAGGCAAAGAATGAAGCGGAACAAGTGCGTTTAAGAGGATTGCGGCCGTCTGGATTTGTACAGCACAGAGTCGTCGATTTAATTATTCACTGCATTAAATAAGGATGGCTAACTGCTTGAGGCAAAGGCTGCAGACATTGGCAGACAGCAGAGAGCCTGAGGGAAAGGAACTTTGTCAAGTTTGCAACGATTTGTCGAAATGTTGGCGCTAAATTAGGCGGTTTTAGAAGGGTCCTCCCCCACCACAGCGCATCGAAGCCCTGTAAGCCTCCGCAGTGCCTGAGCCATGCATGATGCAGGTGCCTCGGTCCACTCAACGCACCACCTAACCTACTTGCCTACGTGCCAACGTGCCTAGGTAGATAGCATTTCCGGTTACGTTTGCGCCTCATTCTAGGTCGTGTGGTGTTCATTAATGATTTCGATAGAGTCGGACATTTTTAGTCACTGTGCGAGCGCGCTCAAGGACAGAGTATGACCTTGGAAAAACGGAGGATAAAGAAAATTTCTGCACCGTCACCCATCGCTCTACAATCCCACCCGGCAATCCGCCCATGACGGGGTTCAACCAGCCCTGTCATATGTTCATTGTCCAATGATAACCAGTCAACTCTTCTCCAACCTCAGCTCGGGGTGCTGGTGGGGGCCTTCCTGCATGGTGGGTAGCCCTGCGGCTGGCCTCTGGCGCTGGGCTGACCTACCTACTCCTACCACACAGCGCAAGCACTCACCGTCAACATAATGTGATACACCATCATCATCAAAGGACCGAAATACTCGAGTCGTCGGCATGAACTGGCAAAGGCTACCTCGGATGTGCGTTACACGGCCTCGCTGCATTCACTCGTAGCTAAACTCCAGCTTAGCCTAATAAGCGTTGCTACTAGTCAGCTGCATCGCAGTCCAACCCACAACAACCGATGGAAGCAGCGTCAATGTTACAGCAAACGGCACTACATACCCCATATGTTGATAGCAACGGTCAGTATTGCTATTCACAGCTGTCCAATCGCTGGCCAGCGGACGATATCAACCCGCAGCCAAACGGCAAAAGAACCCCTCTGTACCCGAGCACGTGCTTGGAACTAGGGGGAACTTCCTGCATCCGAAGCACTCTAGTATCCAAGATGATCGATCAAACCCGAGCCCATTGCCGCGTGGATATCTCTTGTCTGCTTGGCCGTGCTCACAAGGCCAAAGGCTATTGACGAGGCAGATAGATGCACGACGTCGGTAATTCGACCACACAGCCCGCCGCTCAACCCCGTGTCCGATCCAACACGGCGCCTTGGCGCCTTTCCGGTCTTCAGGCAAGAAGAACGGTCGGTGCTAAAATCAGCTCGGCTGCTTGACTCTCAGGGTTCAAACAGCTCCAGTTATGCCTCGCCTTCACACACGTTCGAACTCAGTCGCAGACATACTTGCCTCCAAACACAGAAGAGCCGATTTAACGGATCAGTGCCAGCCTAGGCCCGTTACGCGTGATCTGGGCTCGAAACTCGGCGTTTGCCGTCGAGGGTGATGGCAACAGCACCACCTGGCAAGGCTGCGGGAGGCGCGGTGAAAGGTCCTTGTCCGCGCAGGATGTGCACGGCCTTCAGCAAGGCAACGAGAACCAAAAGCTCGCCTTCTCGTCGTTCTGAATGTTAAATGACGCTCCGTTATGCTTGCTGGCGCTAAGATCGGTCATGGCCTAGATGCCTGCCACCGCTGAACTGTCCGTCCACAGGCCGAATGCATGCGGGATCTTTGATCTTTAGCCCCGCTAACCCCCCCATAGCCGGCCCGCCATAACTGTTGCCGACCGCTCGCGCTCATGCCATCGGCATTCGCCCGTGTCTGCTGATAGATTCTTTACATTGCCAAGAGAAAAAAGAGCGCCCGCCAAAAATCGGTGCTGGGCCGAGCGGGCACCTTTGCCACAAGAAGAATGGCGACAAGCCCGCAAGCGAAGAAAGGATTCCCCGTATTTTCTATTATAGCAAGAACCATTTCGCTCCGCACGGTGACATTGTGTCAGCCTCGGGACAGCCTGGCCCGTTTTACGACATGGGCACCCGAGTTCCTCCCAGGCGACAGCCAGGCGACAACCGAATTGTACTTTTATGGGTGATTTTGAGAGCTGCAGCTGCGCTTTCCTCTCTCCATTTCGCCCCATCGCCCTTGTTGTCTGCTTCTGCCTCACTATCTACGATCGAATATGACTAGTGCTTGTGTACTTGTTGCGACTAAGGCGAGCACAAGCGAGACAGTGATATCGAGCATGCGAAACATGAACAAGGACAAACTGAAGAGTCGGACATCTTGCTATTCCTGGTCCCAGGACACCCGCTCTCGAATTGTGACCACGAACACAAACGAAAAAAAAACAATTTATTTGTTCTTCTTCTATCCCCCTACCAAATTACTTTCAGGTCCTCTCTATGATATACCATGCATCATCATCCAGCGCAAGCACAGTCCAGGCACAATCTATATTTCTGACTGGGCAATGCACAGCGTCTCTCTAACATTTTTTTTTATTTCAGCTCTCGATGCGTCTGTCCGAGAATGACTTCTTCTGGACTAGCCTTCGATGCAGCAACAGCCTCAGCTGGACCTGTAGCGTAGGCCGGTCTCTGTGTAATACGTTCATGCAGTCATCACCTTGGTACTCGACCGGTGCTCAAGGCGAGCCAGCATGGCACCTCCATGTATGATGGCACAAATCTCGGCGTCGTGCAGGCTTAATACTCCAATCGAGCTGCAACTTGTCCGGCGGAAGGACACATGTACAGCACGGTAGATACTCTGCCCGTGGAAATGCTGATAGTCAGTCTTATGCACCGCCCACGATCGGTGCCTGCCGTGAAGAAAGATGTATGAAAGGTAGCATGATAATGTAAGTCTTACGTTCAGATATATACACTATGTACAAGGTGGGTATGTATACTTCTATCAATTCATAAACAAGAAAAAAAGATCGCGGGTCAAAAAGAGAGGCGTAGTTGGATATTCTCGGAAACAAGCCGACCTTTCAAGAAATAATGAACGAAAGAATAAGCCAAAGAAAAAAAATTGACGAAAGGAAACAACGGAGGATAATCGGGCGGACTGCATCCCGTGCCACCCGCTCGCGCCCTTCTGCGGCTGACCTCGCAACGAAGCTCAGCCCCTCGGTCCGCCGGTCGATCGCTCTTCAGTCACAACATGCAGGAATAGAGACGGTTTCCCCTCATCTCCGAGGCCCATATCGATCAACAGAGGCAGAGCGCTCGTCGTATCCTCTTTCGTCTCTCGCGTCGTGGGCAACCTCCTGCGAAGCGTCTTCGAGCTCTCCGTCCGTCCTCTCCTAGGTCAGAGGTGCGCCGACGCCAATCGTCAGTGTCTTGGGCTTCGGGTCGTTCAGGAACCCCGACTGATCCACGCCGTTGGAAGACCCAACATCGTCGTACGGAAACGCGTAACCGCGGCCCTCGACGGCCACGGCGTGGCAGATGCGCGCGTAGTGGTTCGTCACGTCCTCCTGGTAGTACTTTGCCACATTCTCGCCATCGGGCTGCTTATTATTAATGAGCAGCGTGGAGCGGTTGAGCGCGGCAGCAAGGCGCGCGCCCACGTTGAGCGACTCGTCGGTGGCGCCCTTGCCGTGCTCAAACGGGCCCGAGTTGCAGGAGAAAATGTCGGCGGCGGACGGCTTGCCAAATTTACCGGCGTCGCCGCCAAAGTCGAGCTCCCCGGCCTGGTTGACACGGCCCTTGACATCGCCCCATTTGAACTGCGTATTGACCGTGAGGTCCTCGTCGGCGTACTTTTTCCACACAGCGTCGACGTGCTTGTCGTAGTACCCCTTCAGTAGATCCGGCACCATGACGGCGCCCGAGTTGGGGCTGAGCGCGCGGAGCAGCTCACCCGCGCCCGACTTGACGACGAGCTTGTCCCAGCCGGCGCTGTCCTTTTGGCCCTGCGCCGTCAGGCCGGCGCAGACCTTTTCGAGCCCGTCGCTCGGCATGCCCGCCACGTTGGTCACCTTGCCGCTGGCGTTTTCCAGGCGCAGGCTCACGGGCAAACTGACAAAGTCGACGTACGACACATTGACGTAAAGCTGGCTGCGGTTAAAAGTAAACTCGGCAAAGCCCCAGTCGAGCTCGTAGTTGGCGTCCTTGTCGTTAAGCGCCGACGGCTCCACGAGCGCGGGGCCCGGGTTGACGAAAAAGCTAAGCGGCTTGTCCTTGGAGAACCAGACGCGGCCGCCCGACACGTACGGAATCGTCAACGTCTTGGTCTCACCCTCGCCGCCTACTTTGATGGCGCAGTCGGCTCCAAGCGGCGTCAACGTCTGCGTCGGGTTGGCCGGGTGGTGCGCCGTCTTGCCATCCGAGGACAAGACGAAGAGGCCGTCATCCGAGGTGCCAGTAACGTGCGCGTACAAGGTCTCTGCATTGGTGCTGTTGCGCAGCACAATCTCCAAGGTACCAGACATGGTGATGACGAGATGCGATATCCTGTTGGTCGTTGACTCGGGGGAGCTTTCTGGTCTAGATTGCTATATCTTCCGTGTTGCCTTAAAACGCAAGATCACGCTTCGTGTCTTGGATGCGCGATAAACGATGCTTGTTGTTTTACTCTCTCGGGATGAGCTAGTAGTTCAGATCCAATGTGATTCTCTTGGCGGGGACCGATGTGGGTTTTGGCTTGAACCGATGTGCTAGTATGATGAGTTGAGAGAATTCAGGCCGGAGCAGTGGCCGCATCCACGCCCTTTAAATAGCCATCTCAACGATCGTCCGATATCTCATCCTTTTATCTTACGCTCACCGTGTGCACGCAGGATCGTCCAGCTGAATGGTTTGTCTCCTGCGGACGATAACTCGAGAACCCCAACTTCGTCGATCGCTCCCGTGCTTCATATCCACATGCTCCGCCTCGTAGCTGTCATCTTCAAGCTCCCTTGGCCCAAATCTCCCAAAATCTATGTCCAAGTTTCGTTGAAATTTGCTTTTGCTTCAGTCACATTATTACTGATGCAAAGACATGACGTCGGTCCTGGGAAATGGGTCAAGTCGATTGTGCATTGCCCACGCAGTCACCTAGTGTCAGATGATCACCATGTCGCAGCCAACCCCTCCTAAGCACCTGACACACACCATCCCATCTTGAACTCGGTCTATTATCGTCACCCATTGCAGCACATCATTACCACGGTTATATACACACTCCGAAGCTAGTTACCCTCGTGTCTACCTGCTCAGCCACACACAAGTGACTCTTAGCCCGTCGCGGTTAAGTCTCAACCAGCACATCGCGCGCATGCAAGACATTCAGTATTCCCACATCGCGTGCACCTAATCAGCTCCTATCAACACCAGCCCGATCAGCAGCAGTGCCATGTACCCTAGCCTGGGCGTTATGGCAGGCGCCAGACTCTCGTCACCGTTACCCTGCGTGTGATTTGGATCGAAAAACTGCCCACCATCTGTCGCGTCATCTACCGTCCCGTTGAGCACAGAACACACGTCAACCAGCTTCGAGCTACAGCCCTTGTACCACTTGTCCTCTCTTTTGATATCTGATGAGTTGAAGTACGCCTTTACGTAACTGACAACAATGGTAGCGTCCTCTTGAGGCGGCCCACCCGACCACTTTGGGTTGCCGTTGCTCCAGTGTTGCAGAATAAGATGCCCGGCGCTGTCGGGGATCTGGTCGCCTTCCATCTCTACCAGCAATTTGCTGTCGGCGTAGAAATATACTTTACCTGGGAGATAATCGAAGCGATATTCGTGAAAACCTGCAGACGGATCAAAGTCGAGGTTCACCGTCTTATATGTCGAAGTACCATTGGCATCGTAGCCTTTCGCAGCCGACTCCTTGGACTGTATCACGATATTGACCGGGAATATCTTCTTCTCCCGATCATATTCCTTGGACAAAAATTCCATGTCGATCTCCTGTGTGTCGTTGAAATACTAGTCATCACCAGTTATTCGTATTAGCAGGTCACCGTATCTACTACGGTCACACGAGGACTGTCCTTACCCAGAAAAAGGCTGCACATGTACCTTTCACAGGTGTCATCCTCATACCTGCTCTGTAAGAACCCCATCGAAGATCTTGACGAGCAGTATCTAACTCCGCAACAGACACAGCACCGTTGACAATGGTGGCAGTGACGGACAATGCCACGCCAGCCTGCCTCCCAGAAGCATCTTTATTTGCCGCGCCCGGGCGGATAGCAACATTGTCTGGCGTAAAATATTTGGAATATTTACCACGCCCAGCCTCTGCGGATACGTTGAACTCTTGTCGCTGCCAGTCCTTGGTTGCGGTGATAGACTTGAGCCTGGTGAAATCCGTTTCGATGGCTTCTGTGAAAAGCCAATCATCGCCGTGTGCGCCGCCAACTTGAAAGCCGCACGTGCATCGCGTTGCCGATGTTATGCAGGCCCAGAAGAAGATGAAAATGAGGACTGGAACTTGCTGCCCGATGCTCTGACGTTGCTGTCGCATGTCTGCCGCTCGCGCACGACGAATGCGTTCAATGTGCTGTTACTTGATGATGCGCAGCGCGCGGCGTTAACCCTTGTAGTTTGTCTTGTAGAGGCCTGGGCGAAGATGAGCGTGAAAAGATAGAAAATGTCGCGATCCCATGCCGCCAGCCCAAGTGTCCTCGCGCCTGCAGAAACAAAGCAGATTGGCTGGCACCTGCCTCTGCGTGCCATGTTACACAGACAATTCGCTTCCGCAAATGAAAACGCACCGACTGCCAGCTATTTGCGCCGACTAGCCAGATTGAAAAGACACTAATTTGTGACAGAGAAGGTATTATCGATTCAAAGTAGTACTAAATATCTATACACGAGCAACGGGTCAAGTCGAGCCGGAGTGGAATCGTGCCGGAGGAGGCACAACTCAACATCGAGGTAGCTTCCCGGCTCTAGCGTTCTTCAAGCCCGTTGACACAATAAGGGTAAGAAAAGTCGATAATAAAATATGCAAAGAAGAGGAAAAGGAAAAAAAAGAGTCAAGACATGCTAACAGACTTGCAAAAGGAAAGTAGTATGACAATAGTAAGCAAGAGCAACAGAAGACACAAAAATGCGAAGGAAATCGAGACGCAAGTAACCGCAATTTGGCACGGAACAGGCTGCTGGAAAGAGAAAAAGAAAAGATGAAGAATCAAAGACAACAGGTAGTAGAACAGGAGAGGAAATGACTCGGCATTCCCATCATGGACCAGCCAATCAGTCTGCTGCCTCGGCAGAAATTAGTAGTCAGGATGCCATTTTCCTCTGCTTGCTCCGGTATATCATTTCAAACCCTTCCCCATTCGTATGCCAGTGTACCTGTAGTCCCACAGTATTACGTGCCCCGAGAAAGCATCAGAACTTAATGACAAAAAGGAAATGGCCAATTAAAGCAAGCGACATGTTGCCTGCTCTGTCTCAGGCGTCGCGGACAATAGAAATGGAAATACCAATGATATCGATGAGATTTCCAATAGAAAGCAAATTGAGGCAGTGAAGAAGCGACAAACATAGTCAGGCCGACTCCATTCCCATTTAGAATTTCAAAAATGGACGCCGAAACAGAAATGATTAGCCTGATGACAAAGGCTAAAGGAGAAAAAGCCAAACTCAGGAGGTATATGCAAAAGGAAACGGGGTGAAACCCTCAATGAAAACAGTAAGAAAAGATCGTTCAATCATCGCAATTTTAGTACACGCTATCCTCGTCTGCTCCTTGAGAGATCATCGAAGGAGTGGAGACGTTTGAGGAAGCTTCACGATCGTCGACAAAGCCGACAAGCGCTTGGGAGTGTAGCTTGAAAGATTCTCCCATGAGACGAGTTATCCCCCAGACTACGACTTCGTCGAGCATAGAGCCCCAAAGACGAGCGACAATTGAGCTGAGTCGAGACATGTAGGTCTCATCGAGGTCTTTGACAAAAAGCTGTCTTACTTTGTTGTACATGGCCAATTCTTCCTGCGTCGCCGGCTCCTCGTCATGTTCCAGACGGTAGAGCCAAAGCGAAAGAATAATCATGAGGTCAAGCCCACACAAAGGATGCTCTACGCTCCAGTTTGTGGGTGAGGTGCGGGCAACCCATCGAACGCCCTGCACAACGGCCGTTTCGATGCAGCTATAGCATTCCTCGATGACCTTGATCATCTCGCTCGATCGCTTCACGCGATCGCGAGCGTGGGACATGGCAGCACCAACTTCGTAAGGGTCATGATAACGGAGAGCTTCTTGAACAGCCTTCAGGTCGACCTCGAGGCGAGACCGAGCGTTTCGGTACATGGCCTTGGCATTAAAGATCAGCGGATGACCCTTGTGAGGGGCGCTCAGCGGAACGCTGACGGCCTCGGGCTCACAGCGCTCGAGAGACTTGTCCCAAGTTTCAAGCGCTAGACGCAGCTTGTACTCGGTGACGACGTCCTGCAGTGCTTCAGGGCTTCGTTTGTGATACCAGACCTCCAAAAACAGGGCGTTGATCATGACACGGGTGGCAAACGCGCTGTATTGCAGAGTCTCGCCCTGAAAGAGATTGTCGTGGGCCTCAAGGAACGTGAGAGCTGGTGAAGCATTAAGATGTTCTTGCCATGCGTTGTCATCGTTGACTTGCGCGTTCCAGAGACCCTCGGTAGACGGAAGCTGAAGATCCTCGAACTCGTTGAAGCTGATTGCAGGAGTGTGATTGTAAGTCAGTGTCAGCAGACCAAAGAAGATGTAGACTGCGTAGTAGGTACGACGGCAACCTTCATCCTCGACCCATTCAGCGCGTGTGGGCGTGGAATTGCCGCGAGCTTCCTGGCGTAACTTGAGCTCATAACGATTGCCGGCTACCATGTTGGCGAGTAGACTCTTGATCGAGCACGCCCATTCGAGTCCCTTGGGGTCACCGCTCCAGCTAGCAAAGATCATGTTCAATAACGAGCTCTGCATGGTCCAAAGTGGGCACTTGCGAGAGCTGAAGTTTTCCTTGTTCTGCAGAAATTGGTTGACGAGCACCTTAGAGCCAATGTGGAGCATGTAGGCTTGGTCTTGGTCAAAAGCGTAGAGAGCTCCAATACTCAATACAGCGAGGAGTAAAGGAGGTGAAACCTGGGCTGGGTTAAAGGAAGCTGGGTGCAAGAAAGGCAGGTGGTGATGGAACAGGCCAAAGTAAGTCGACAGGTAGCGGTTCAATGAGCCAAGACCAGGTAGACGGAAGCCCTCCGGTATGGCATTCTCGCGATCATGAGTGTGAATGATATCAAGCAACGCGTTGCGCTCATCATCGCCGGAGAATAGGGGAGCTCGGAAGCCAGCCTGAGCTGAGTCAAAAGTGGGACTCATGGGCGTAGCAGCATCAGAATGTGAGGCAGATCTCAGCATGGACTGAACGGCTGGGACGAAGCTGTGAGGATTCTGAACACCAATGGGAGGCAGGTGATTGGGATGAGGCTGGAGGGTAGCGGCACTGGCGAAAGAACGTTGAGAATCAAAGGAGCCGGCGACACTGGGTGTGATAGGATGGGCCTTGGACTCCGCACCGGGCTGTGACAAGAAGCTTTCCCACTGGACCTGTGGCAAGGCAATGGCGCCAGAGGGGTAGGTGACTGCGGGCTCCATAGCAGCGGAGGGACGCGGCGAGTATGGCATGGACTGGCTATCATCGTAAACAGATTCATCGCTGCGCATGGCGGCGGTGGCCTTGTGGTGCAAGTCGGCAACAAGCATGGCGGCGGCTTCGACATCAAAGATGCCATCAGGACCATCCATCTGCTCCAGAGTGGAGGTATCAAGGGTTGCGAGTGATGACTTTGGTGTACCATCAATACCTCGCGTCTTGGGACCTGCGCGTCGCTTTCCGTCACTGTGCAGGGGAACACCGCCGTCTTTGGCGTGGACAGTACGGTCATGGCGAAGTAGCAAGTCGCGGCGAACGAATGTACTCCTACATTTCATGCATTTGAAAGGGCGTTCTTTGGTATCTGGAGAACAAAGTCAGCATTATGCGCGGACCAAAGGACTGAATACGTATGGGGTTGATAGGAATTCGAAAGTCGGGTAGCTTCCTTGGGCAGGAACAATTCTTCGCCATTGAAAAAGTAGGATTGTATGGGTAGAAGGGGATGAAATCAACGTACGTGACCGTTCGTGTCGGCTTCTGTGTTCACTCCTGCTAAAGGCTCGGTTGCAAAACTGGCATTTGTATTTGCGTTCAGGTGCGAGAGAAGTCTTTCGGGACGACGTCGATGCCGCCTGTGGCGGCAAGACAGCAACGCTTGCTCCAGGCATAGTAGACGAAGTGTCAGGTAATCGGTGTTCCGTCGGATTGGTATTGAAGGATGAGATCAGCAGTGTGAGGTTGTCGAAAAACACTGTCTGCAAGGGCTGGTAAGGGTTTCGAGGACCTGCAGAACGATGGTTGAATATCGTCTGGTTGCGGGTTGGGCTATCAACTCCTAGCCTCGCTCGCGCGCGCTCCCGTGGGGTTTAAAGTGTGACAACGGTGGTCTTGATCGTAGAACTGGTCATTTGGGAGGAAGGTATTCTGGTCATGGAAGTGCTATGTGATTTGGGTATATTCGGGGTCTGGAGTGTGAGGCGACAACAAGGCCTCTGGGATGATGAAGGCGGAAGCCTGATCGAAGTGGTCAAGGCGGGGGAGGCGGAAGACCGTTGTGGGAGCTTGATAAGTTGGGTTGGTGATGTACGTAGAAGGAAGGAGATGGAGGAGATGGAGGAGCAGCGGAGAAGAAGTAGTAGAAAGTTTGAGGGGGGAGGGGGGAGACAAACGGGGGGATGCCAGCAACCAGGCGGGGGCCAAGAGACTTGGGAAAAAAAGCGAGAGCAGTCCAGTAGAGGGGGGGGTCGCGGCGGCGCGCAGCAACACAAGAAAAAAAAGGCAGAGAGGGAGGAAGAGGGGGCAACAGAGGAATCGAGGGGCGGGGCCAGCAAAGCACAGCACAGCAGAGGACAGAGGGAAAAGGCCACTAATACTGGAAATGAGGTGCGCTGACTGGGCTGAGCTGAGCTGGGTCAGTCCTTCAGTCATTGGTTGGTGGTTGTGGTCAGTCTCGTGGGTGGCACAGGTACCGTAGCTCTCATCTCGAAGTACCTACCCCTCAAAAAGGGGGGGCAGTCTTGGGGCATTAGTGTTGTCTACGGTTCTATTTACCAGAGGTTTGTCAGGCTAAGAGTACCTCGCGAGCGGTACGTCTTGCGGCGAATAGATCAGCAAAAAGCAACGGCGATGCATGTACTCGTGGCCTGAGGCGGCAACGGAGCAACACAACAGGGGGTGTACTTGACCAGGTACATGTATCTGGTGTTGCAGCAGTAAAGCAACCTACCTAGGCACCTAACGAATCGAATTACAGTGGACTGCCGACCACCGTGGCTCACTGACCGCGGGCGGGGCAGGCAGCGGGCGAGAGCGAGGGGGCGGCGCCGGCCCGTCCTGTGTCAATAAAAGCAAGCAAGGCAAGTAGGTAGGAGGTAGTTACGAAGTATTGCACCCTCAGCGGCAGTCTGTTGACAGTGGACTCTAGCACGGAACAGACACTGGTTACGGGGGTGTCAGTGCCAGTAATATCAGTACCTAAGAGAATGATGGGCTCCGCACTCCACCCACACCTTGTCGGCCTGCGCTTTCCTCACTCGGCTGCCCCCCTCCCCCTCGTCCCCTCTTGGCTTCTCTGTCTTTGACTCTTTCCCAATTGACCCGCCGCCCATGACAAACTTGGCGAGAGGTGATTGTTAGCGCCACCAACCAAGTCGGAAAGGATCACTAGCTCGCCGCCCTAGTAGGCAATCGACTACAGTTGCAGCTACTCAATTGTCAAGTTGTCAATTATTAATCTCTGCAGTGGTACGAGAACGTTGCGTCTCCCCTCGATATGTAGTACCTATGTATGTCCCCCTCTCCATCTCGGACCCTCCTATAGTGCGCGGGTTGATGCTGATGCGTGTAGGCTGTCAATATTATCTTACACCCACACTAAGTTAGGAGCTCTTCCTAGGTACTAACTACCTAACAAAGCGGCGGTGGAATTCACTGGAAGAGGGGTAGTCCGGATGGGGGGACGAAGAGGGGGGCGGAGAGGGGGACAAGGTGGCTGGTGTTGCTGCCTCTGACTCTCTGTTTTTCGCTGAACCACAGCACACTCACAGCGAGCGCTATCGTCAGCTGGTACTAGATAATATTCACTACTTACTTATCAATCCGTATATTCACCAGTATTATCCAGGGGGGGGGGGGGGGCACGGGACAGGGACACTTACGAGACTTTACATTCCCAGAACCTTTCCTGTCGAATCATGTCGCACCCGATCCTGTCCTACCGCATACGCACATGCGCCCCCAGCATCACGATCCTCGCCCATGGACAAGTCTTGCAGCCGTCTCTGAAAATCACCTTTCCGCCCTGTCCATGCAGCTTGCATCTCGCTAAAGGGCCGTTTTAGCAGCCGTACGGAATGCAATGGCAATAAGCTTTCTTCTTCTTCGTCACCGCCATGTAGGCCGTCGTCGAATTTGCTACGATCTTGCTGCGGGCCGCAGCAGGCACGATAAGTAGCACGGTAGGCCAAGTCGGCAAACACCCCTAGAACAAGTGGCTCTACACAGCTCGTCATGGAGCCAATCCGCCCCAAGACATTGGTAGTCATGTACGCTGGTCCGTATTACAGAGTACTCCGTACGGAGGTAGGAGACAGCAGCATTTACCAGAGCCGTTTGGCTCACCATTTTGATGGTTCCAATTGCTGCCGACGCGGCCGCTGTGCATTAGACCCACCGCTGGCGGCGGGGCATATTATGTGGCCTCTCAGCACCGCGCCCTCTGGAGCTTGCTCAGCTGTCCGCCCAGAAACCACGGAACCTTTTCCTTGGGTACCTAAGGTATTGAGTACAGCACTACCTACCTAGGTAGGTGCCTTAGGTACCCAGCTGCCAGGTAATAAGCCAAGGTGGACGGTCGGCTACAAAATGGCGTTGACCGCTTCAAATCTTCCATCAAAAGGAATATAAAGGATGCGGTCAAGGAAGAAGACCACAAGGCGGGCTTGCCATCGCTCTGCTAAGCGGGATCTACGAATTAAATACGAACATGTTGTCGGTTCATGGCCATGACAATGGTGCACCTTTACTTTGTACAATTGTTGGTTACTCGAAACCACTAACAAGACCAAAGAGGAGTGTCCAATCTCCCGAGCTGCTACTAATATTGACGATTCAGCGAGGCTCCTCATTAACATCTCGCCGCAAACACTGCGCCGGGAGTCCGTGTCTGAACTTGTTTCACACGGCTCGCTACTTGGTATCAATACAACTAGCCACTATTCAGGTTTTCTGTAACACGGCCTCGCCGTACCTACGTAAAAGAGCTGTGTCACTGGACCGCTGGGAGCCACCATAATAATGCCCTTGATATTTGAAGCACAGGCTAATTAGAGGCGAACAGTCAAAGTGGGAGTCCTGTGGGACACCACCAGCTTCCTTTTTTTTCGGACTCCTAGTCCATATTATCACACCCCTGGGTTGGCAGTCATATTTTAGCTTTTTTTTTTCCTTTTCGTCCAACAAGAACAGCAATCGAGCCTCCTCCTTAATGTCAGAGCCCAGATGCTCGGACCGTCCCTTGGACCATGAGCTTGGGTGGCCCGTCCCGTTTCCACGCGAGTCATCTCAGTGCTCTCCCTTGCAAAACACTATTCTTCTTCTCAAGACTTGAACGCCGCTAATACCGGTCGTACGTTTTGTCCCTAAGGGAAAAAGAGATATCTTCGAAAGTAAGAAAATCGCACGTGAGAAAACGCGTCGTGGCTGGCTGCTCCTACTTGCAATGCATTGTCAGCTCTACCAGCGTAAGCGCTGACAGTGCAAGCGCGGCTTTTTGATTATTGAGACATGCAATAATTACTTTACAGTCCTGCAAAATAAAAATTGGAGAGCTCTGCGAACGAACGTTGGCAACATTCTTGGAAAGCTCTGGGGAGCATTGTCGCGGCTCCGCCAGGCGCGTCTCGCTCTGTTTCTCCGGGACGCGTTTCGAGCGCGGGCTGGTTCTTAATTTCATGTCCATTTTCATCCTTCTGTAACTGGCATGATGACTATCAGGTCATTGTACAAGCCCTGGTGACTCCACATCCGCGGCAATAGAATCAAGTAACAATCGCGAGATTCATCAGCAAAGGGTCGGGACGCAACGACGACGACGCACGCCTTCTTTGCCCGGTCTCGGTGGCCCAATTATTCCTTCTCTGCCGAGACACTCGTCGCGGACACGCCGCGAAAATCGTGAGGGCCTTTCACACGCGACAACACGTACATGCATACGGATTACACAAGGACGCATAGGTAGTCGCCGACCGATGCACCACGAGACCTCGGACTGCCAACGCATGCATCATCTGTATCCAACAGGCCCAAGGTTCCCAAGTACTTACGGTGAGGTACCTCTGTCAGTACTTAGTATTATTACTCCGTACATGCGCCTCCACACAGCCTGACGATGAATTCAGCCCAGGGTTTGTCATGGCTTTGGGGGGCCGCGGGGTGGGGACGGAGACTGGTGATTTTCGTGGCATCAAGGCCCTTGCGTGGCACTCTTCCTGCCTTATGCTGCAATGGAACCGGTTGTCATGGACCTTTTTCGAGTGGTCGATGCTCAACTCTGTAAATCAAAAAGCAAAGGACACGAGGCATCTTCCCCACTGGCGAGCGGAGAGTGGGCTCCCCTGAACGGTAATAAGGATAGGTTGGCGTTGATAGTATTATTAGTTCCAGCTATTATCAGCTACACTGTACTCCGTACGGATATGCAGGCTTGCATTGGCAAGACGGGCAAGCTTTTTTGAGTTTGGAGTCTGGAGGCGGTCTGGACAGGCGACAAGATGATGCTTCTTGAGGCCGTGACGATCGGCTGGGTATCGGAGTGCCCTGGAGATGAAGAGCCTCTCCCGTGACATTTGCGCCAGCGCTACTCCGTAATCATTACTGTGGCTAAGGCTCGTCGGGCCATGAGGCGCGGCCAAGGGAGGGAGCAAAGGTCAACACCGCATAGTTACGGATACCATTTCGTTTCGCGCCACAGTCGATCGGTAATCACCATGTGCTTCCCTTACGTGAGCTTTTTCCTGGGAGGAGCCGAAGGAAATCAGGGCAGGACAGCCGAGCTGTCAATGCATCGCAGGCCTGTTCTCTTGTTTGAGGGCAGAGCTAACTTGGCTAATTTAGAACCTCGAATGTCCAAGTACATATTGAGGTCTAGTGGGACCGCGGGAGCCTTCCGAGTGACTAGAGTCAGGTTCATGGATGCACCACTGCCCCACGGGTGTCGCTTTTGGAGTTCTGTTGTGGTCTCGTTCCTTTTCTCGCAATGGGCTCTCGCAAATTCGCTCAGGAAACAGACTGGCGGTCTCGAAAAAGCAAAAAGGGACGATCGAGAGGCGAAACGGTTGCCAAGATCTCCGTCAGTCAGATGAACCGAGTTCTTCCGATAATTCGGCTCGTCATTGTTATTTTTCCGCGACCTTGAGGTGACGGTAATTACCTGGTCTACGAGAAACGCCGGATCCTGCCTAGTCGTTCTTTTAAGGGAAAAATAAACGCCGCTTTTTGTCCTAACACTGTGTTAAAAAGAAACAGCCTCGTTCGAGTCGCTTCTTTGTACTGATTGAGAAAAAGACTCCTCTTTTCTTCCCGAAAACGTTGTGTGCTTTCTTCTCTAGAGGTACAAGTTAGGCGACGTCTATGCATGGCCAACATGTCTTGCTCATTGGCCAGCCCAGCCAAATTCTCCGTACAATGTGCGATTCGAGGATTGTAAGACATGTGCAGATTAGACAGAGCTCGGGACGGGAGGAGAAAGAGAGACGTAAGAGAAAAAGAGAAGTGACGATCAAGAAGGGGCAGAGGCGATAAAGAACACCATCAGTGGTTGCATGAAACGTTGGCTACGGCCCGATGCCGATGCCATTTTGAAACAATGATGAAGGGTTGTATGCCGAAAATGGCTGAAAGAAAGACGAAGAGTTTGTACGTCGAATTCGGCGGATGTCCAGAGGCATCTCTTTGTTCAAGCACTGGAGTGTGTGACCTGTTTTCGTTTGTTCTTCTTCGAGTCGATTGCTTGCATGATCTGGCCGTCAGAGCGCATTGCCGACTGACTACCGCTGGTGACCGAAGTTCTTGGTATTCGCTCTCTGATGGCTGTGCATTCATCAAGTCTCGCAGAAGGATCAAGGATCAAGCAATAACTCACCGTACCCGTAACCACGTCTCGGGTGGTTTGGGGCTTGTGGGAGCAGCCCGCCTCGGCTGGTCGTTGGTGACGCGAGCGGACCGCAATGCAAGAGAGCCACGTTCTGCAAGGAGTACTAACTACTCTCATCCGTAGGTAGGTAGCAATGGTACAACTTACAATGTGTCACTGGAGCCACACTGGCACGGTAGATGTAGGACTGGCTACTACCTAAATAGGCGCAGAACATGCTTCGAGGGGCCTGTGCTGCTGGTAATGATACTGGTACTGGTACGCCGAACTCGCCGGCAGGAGCGCCAGGCCGTGACCGTCGCAATGCACAAGCCCCGTTCCCAAGTAAAAAAAAAGGCACCCATACATACCTACCTACTTACATACTGGTAAAATATTGCCTAGGTAAATACTAAATAGTGGTAAATAGCTTTGCCTGCATCAGCAGCAACCCCACTAACGTCCTTTTATAGCTACTTTGAGCCAGCATAGGACGCATCAGATCAAAAGTGGCTTGAATGAAATGTGCCGAGTGCAAGATGTGGTAGTGCACTAAATAGAGATTCTTACATGCACACATGTCTGATGCATTGCACAAGCTTATTGAGATGCGGGACGGGGGACAACGTTTATTATGCCGGGGCGGCTGCCACCATGCAGGATACGGCAGAAAGGGCATCATTTAGATTGGTAAAAGTCAGTCTATTACATATCATGTGGCTTGTACAAGACTAGCAGCAACGTTGCAGATTTGCCGAGATGGAAAAACGGATGAGAGCGAGTCGATGCAGGCTATTGTGTCACGGGTCGCGGCACCAACAGCTATAGCTACCTATCTTTTAGGTATTTTACGTGTCCTGCCGATACCGTCCGACCACCCTCGTCTTTCTGTCCTGATTAACGTCGGCCACGGGACTTTGGAGCTAATACTTAGATACTTAGACCACTCTACATTGCTGGGCAACCTCTCAATGCCTAGGTAGGTACCTCCGAAAGCCACCCATCATTCGCGCTGCAATCCTTCCTTCTCAACCCAAGCAATCCTAAATAATTTACACAACAATAAAGAAGCGTTCCACGACGGGCAAAAAAAAAAAAAGAGTACCACTAGTGAAGCCCCCTCCCCACATCACACCGCCAACACTCGCGCCCACCGTTGTCAACCGTACTACCATGGAAGGTACCTACCGACCTAGCAACTGATTGCCGCTGATACGTGCGCAAAGTCGTTCCGTCAGGAGTCAGTCAACCTTGTGGCACGGCCATCACCCCTCCCTCTCTCGACTCGAAATCCCTTTTGCCGCCTCTACCTCTCAAGACTCAACCCCTCCGCCATCCTTAGCCAACGCAAATACTCACCATTTCATCGAATTCACTATTTCTCTCGATTTCTGGCATTCACCTCTCCTGTCGTGCCCGCCCAAGCCACGCCTGCGCGAAAATCCCCAAGCAAATCTTGTCGGAGAGGGGCAACCTCCTCCACCCCTGTCGCTCGCTATACCCTCGCCGCAACCACACATACGGACGGCCCTTGAACAACCGACACTCGCCTGCGTGCCCTCGCGACAATGACATGGGCATCTCCTCTGCATCTTGCACCTCAATAAAATCTGCAGCCGGCACGAGAGCTGCTGAGCGGCTCCATCTGCGATAACCCTTCTCTCACATCCTCTACCCAGTTCCCAGCCTTCTTCAGCCGCCATCACGACAGTGGACGCGTTGCTTCTCTCTACGCCAGACGGACACATCACTTCAACACCTCAACGACCGACATTTCCACTCCTTACAACTATGGATGGTACACTTGGCAGCACGCCACCTGGTATCATGTACGTTCGCGCCCTGTACGACTACGAGGCCGACGACAGAACCAGCTTGAGTTTCCACGAGGGCGACGTCATCCAAGTCATCACACAACTCGAAAGCGGTTGGTGGGACGGCGTAATCAACGGTGTTCGCGGCTGGTTTCCCAGCAATTACTGCCAAATTATTACTGGCCCTGAAGACCAGGTCGACCAGAACCAGAACGGCCATCTTGATCATGGCGACGACCAACACGAAGAGGCTGACGTCTACGACGAGAGCTTCGAACAGCAGGAATACGAATCCGAAAACGATGCGCCCGGTGCCTTACCGCTTGAGGGAACAGACGTCGGCGACAAGTCTAGAGCCGACTTTTGGATACCCCAGGCTACCCCCGACGGCCGACTCTTTTACTACAACATGATGACTGGCGATCGGAGCATGGAGTTGCCGTTGGAGTCTCCAGGCTCAATAAACGAAACCGGGCCCAGAGATCGCATGAATGCGTCCATGCCCGACAAGACGCGCCCCCCTGCTGAGATGATGGCCAGGGGCCTCAACCAAGACGAAGACGACGACTCGGCAACTTCAGCTTCAGAAGCAGAGGGTGATGGCGTCTTTGCAGGTCGCCGACTGGTACGTCCCTCCTCCATCTGTCTTTGCGCCTGCTAACCATACTAGACCCGTCAGCGCATCCCGCTCAGCGGAGCCCTTTCACCGTCCACCTCCATGGACTCCATCAACGGTGGCTCGCCGCATCGGACCAGAAGGAATGACAGTACAGTCAATGGCTTCTCGCATGGTTCCAATCAACCGCCGAATATCGCTTCTGCCACCTCCTTTACCAGCACTACCTACAACCTGCCTACTACGACAACAGTTCCGCGATCATTCTTCGATGACGGATCGACGCCACCGCTCAGCTGGACTCTACTCGTTTCTAATATGAAGGGTGCCATTGACCGGTACCGAGACGCCATTGCCGCGGAAAATCGTCCTGAGTATGTCGCTCGCGCCGAAGATATTTCAGATCATCTGCGATTGCTGCTTGCCGCGGGCTCTGGCACTACCGATAATCACTCTGGCCAGCCGTCCATCATATCCACCAACAAAGCGCTCTACCCACACTTCCGCGACATGATGTCCAAGTTTTCCAAGCTAGTCATCTCGTCGCACATTGCCGCAGCAGACTGGCCCAATGCCGAATCGGTCCAGAAGTGTATACAGGAAGCGGACGGTGTTCTTCTGGGTGTGTACAGCTATGTCGAGGTCGCGCGACAGCAGCGCGGTGAAGAGATACCAAGACTATTCCCTGGCTTTGCGCTTGGTAGCACTGCGGGTGGTAGCTGGCAAAATAATGGCCTTGGGCCTCGCGACCCCATAACTGCAAACTTCCTCGAGGATGATGAGGGTACTGTCGAGCCGACAGCCGTCCTGGATGGCAGATTTCTTGAGCGTCTGGACGAGATGAAGCGCATGCTGACAGCAAGTCTGCGTGACCTCGACAAAACGCTCGCCAAGCCAGAGAATATCGTCTCCCCTTATCGACATGAGGTCATCAGCAACAATATTTGCTTGGCCGGCGGCAAGGTCATTGAAATGTTTCGACCTTGGATTGCTACCGTTGAGTCTGCCAACCTTTCCTCCCTGACCGACAACTCCCAGTCCGCCCAGCTCGCAGAGTTGAGCAAATCCAAGCAGAGCTTGTATGATACTATTGCCGACCTACTGTTAGCCTGCCAGGCCGTTGCTGGCCCTTTGGCTGATGAGTGGTCAGAGATCCGAGGAGAAGCCCTGGAGAAAAGACTCGATATGGTGCAAACATGTGGTAGAGTGCTCGATACCAACACATCCCACGTTGCCCACTTATTACAGCAACTGTCGGAGCAGATGCAAACGAATACGCGACTGCAACCGCTCAAGAAGCAAGAATCGCGGTCGCGGGACCTTGCCCCTCCGGCACCGCTGCAGCGTGGCGAGTCAATGCCGTACGAGCGCCCTCATCAACGATCTGAGTCGAAAACGGCACCTGTCCGACCTCCTCTCACCACCACGCAATCCTTCACCGAGGGCGAACCGCCGCCTGGCACCTTGCGAAAGGGAGACTATTCCAAAGTCAAAAAGATATTTGGCGAAGACCCGTCACCACAGGGTATGCAGGCAGACGACACCCCTGCCTTTTTGCGTCTTGATCACGAAAACGATGTTTCATGGGATACAAAGTCTGCTCAGCCCGCTGTCAGGGGCGGCTCTCTGCTGGCGCTTGTCGAACAGCTCACACGGCACGATAAGCTTGATTCGTCCTTTAATAACACCTTTCTCCTCACATACAAGTCTTTTACGACGGCACGAGAGTTGTTCGAGCTGCTAGTAAAGCGTTTTGCCATTCAACCTCCTGAGGGGCTTTCGCAAGCGGATTTTGAGACGTGGCGTGATAGAAAGCAAAAACTTATTCGGTTTCGTGTGGTCAACATACTTAAGAACTGGTTTGATAGTTTCTGGATGGAAGAGTACAACGACGAGTCTAAGCAGTTGATCCGAGACGTGTATGACTTTGCGAGAGACACGGTCGGCTCTACCGAAACGCCAGGTGCAAAGCCGCTGATGACCATGCTCAACCAAAGACTCAGCGGCACAGACGCAAACCCCAGGCGTATGATTCAGACTCTCAATCAGAGCACGCCGTCACCAATCATGCCCAAGAACATGAAGAAGCTAAAGTTTGGAGACATTGACGTGACCGAATTCGCTCGCCAGCTCACTATCATCGAGTCGAGACTTTACGGCAAAATTAAGGCGACTGAGTGTCTGAACAAGACCTGGCAGAAGAAGATTGGCGAGGGCGAGGCCGAGCCTGCGCCCAACGTCAAGGCGCTGATTCTGCACTCTAATCAAATGACCAACTGGGTGGCAGAAATGATCTTGGCGCAACAGGACGTCAAGAAGCGAGTCGTGGTGGTTAAGCATTTTGTCGCAGTCGCCGACGTAAGTACGCGCAATCGAGTGTATGCAAGCAGACTAACAAGTCCATAGAAATGCCGCACACTGAACAACTTTTCTACGCTGACGTCCATCATCTCGGCGCTCGGCACAGCGCCGATTGCGCGTCTCAAGCGAACATGGGACCAAGTACCGCAGCGGACGCATGCGGTGCTGGAAACGATGCGCAAGCTGATGGCGAGCACGAAAAACTTTGGCGAGTATCGCGAGGCTCTACATGCGGCGAACCCGCCTTGCATTCCGTTTTTCGGCGTCTACTTGACCGACTTGACCTTTATTGAGGACGGCATCCCGTCAATCATCAAGAAGACCAATTTGGTCAATTTTGCGAAGCGAGCAAAGACGGCCGAGGTGATTCGCGACATTCAGCAGTATCAGAACGTGGGATACTCGCTGCAGCCGGTGCCAGAGCTGCATGACTACATCCTCAGTAATATGCAAGCGGCGGGCGACGTGCACGAAATGTACGACAAGAGCCTGCAGATTGAGCCGCGCGAGCGCGAGGAAGAGAAAATCGTGAGGTTCGTAAGATTGATTACCCAGGATGCGTAAACGAAGAAGGAGAATCAGGGGAAACTAGCGGGAAATTGTTAAGGAGTTTTGTTCTTTTGCTGACTTTTGCCTCTTTGGCGTGGATAGAGTGCTGGCTGAGTCTGGATTCCTGTGAGAATCATGATTCGCACTGTTATTTTGGGAAGGATAGATTTATTATACGTACGCGCGTTTTTTTACGACCCGAAACGAACCGAGCGACGTTTTTACTACGACGTTTCTTATCACGACTTTTGTTTGACCGTCTTTTTTTGGGAGAGAGAGCTATGTTGTGTACAAATGCCCTAGGGCTATTGATCAAACGACGAAGAAGGAACCAATTATAGTTGCGACCGGCAGCAAACTTGAAGATGAAAGCGGAAAACAAGGTTTGATGGAGAGCTGGCCGCACGACTCTCATTGGTATAACGATGCATGCAACCCGTATGATGTGGACTTGTGGAGGATGGAAGACTTACGCGAGCTTATGTGGGGAGACGGGGACGAAGGTTCTGCACAGAGCATGTTGGGAACATTCGAGGATCATGTAAGAAACATGGGGAAAGCCCAAATTTGCGATTTATTTGTTCTTAACCCTGAGGAGCACTTATCATCGTCTCTCTTTCTCCTTCTTGCGAGCGCGCATAATCGTGTGTCTATGGCATTGACATGTGACAGTGGCACTGGCACTTCAACGCCTTATGCCTCGCCGTCTCCTACAGAGGGTATAAGGTAGTTCAGAGCAAATACGACCAAAGGCACTGTAGGTACTTCGGTACTTTGAGCTGGGTATCGATCTTGTCAAAAGGGGTGGTTTCTTCATCTCCACTTGGTTTCCAAGCCATCTCATATGTCGGCCCTTTTGAGCGGCGGCGTCGAGAACTCGTATGTACAAGGGTTTGATCTACTATGAACTGCGTTAAGAAAATGGAAATGTTTAGATTTCGTATTGCTCAAAAGTTGTAAACATAATGCTCATCAGAGCCTTCATTCTGACATGGCTCATCCACCTCATTACTAAATATCCTGATATATATATCATCTCATCTCGTTCCCCATCTTAGTGCTTGTGCAGCTTCTCCTTGATCTTGTCCACGAGGCCATGCTTCTCCTTGCTGTCCCCGCTGCCGCTGTTGCCGCGCGCCTTGTGCTCCGCGCCATCCTTGCCCTTTGCTGCCGCTGCACCGCCACCCGCCCCCGCCCCCGCAGCCGTGGTGATGCCTTTTTGCTCCATCAGCCGGTCCGCCTCGCGGCCCGCTCCGGGCCTGGTGGCGTCAAAATCGCCGCCGTCGGCCTGCAGCCCGCTCGACTTGACGTACTCTTCGCCCGTGCCTTTTTCCTGGCTTCTGTCCGCGGGCAGGTTGCCACCGGCGCCGGCGCCGCTGTCGGGCTGCTTGTTGCCGCTGCTGGTGGAGGTGGTTTCGGAGCCTCGGTGGCTGCCGGCGTCGCCACCGTGCTCGCGCGCGACGGTGGAGAGATCACGCGGGCCGGGACCGGACACTTCGACGGAGGAAGGTTCGTCGTTGGCGTCGGTTGAGGGCGACTTGGAGGGCTTGCTCTTGCTGTCAATGTTGGAGGCGGAAACATCGCGCGTGCTGTCGAGGCTCTGGTCGGTGAGGTTTTGGCTGGTGGTGTTTAAGTTCTGGGTAGATGTGCTTTGTTTGTTGGTGCTGCTGCTGCTGTTGTTGTCAAAGCCAGAAGTGCTGCCGGTGCTGTCCAGGCCAGAGGGGCTGCGGGTGTTGTCTAGGCCAGAAGCACTGCGGGTGTTGTCAAAGCCAGAAGTGCTGCCGGTGCTGTCCAAGCCAGAGGGGCTGTAACTGCTTTCCAAGCCAGACGTGCTGCGGGAACTGCCACCCATGTCCTGCCCCGGCGTGGTGAAGCCGCTGTCGGTGGTACGGTTCGTCGCGGTGGTGACGCCACCGGCAAAGCCCTGCCCGGAGCTGCTCCGACCGGGAGCAGACATGTCGTGCTGAGGGTGGGTGAAGCCGGCGTCGTCGGCGGCGTTTGTGGCTGTGGTGATGGGGCCGGTGTTTTCGGTCTTGGAAACGCCGCCAAAGGCGGAGGAGGAGGTGATTTTGGTGTCAATGGGCTTGTCGGAGGATGATGATGTGGTGGCCGTGGTGTTGGTTGAGTTTTCGTCGCGGGACTCGGCGCCGCTGAGGCCTTGACGGAGACGTTCCTGGTCACTGGGGTCTGAGAGTCCTTGTTAATGTCTTATTATCGTTTTAAAATACGAAAGAACATGAAACGAAAGAAAAAAAAAGGACAAGAAACCTGTGTTTGGACGTACCCAGGTTGCCGGCATCGTAAGGTTCTCCTTTGGTCACGTCGCCTTGGGTGCCAGAGAGAGGTTCTTGGTTGGCAGAGTCGCCAAAGACATACTTGGCCGCAGTGGTGGCCATCTGAGAAACGGTATCCATGATTAGTACTATCTCTGTTGAGGAGCAGTACGTATGTTAGAACGACAGCAAGAATGCAGTAGTGGTGCTATGACACGAAGTGATGGATGAGCTGGCTTGCCTTGAGAGAGAGCAGGTTGCGTTCTGGTCTTGTGGTTCACCGAGGAGAGAAGTTTACGGGGTATCCAAGAATGAATTAAATTGTTCCAAGTTGCAATCCTAGAGGGTAGGAATGCAAAGAAATAGGTCGAGTATGGTTGTCTATTAATACTAGCTATTCGGAGGGAGTGGGATCGGCAGGATGCACTAGGTTTGCGCTCTCTGACGTAGTGGCGTAGGCCACTGGATGAGGCGAAATGGGAAGCGAAACGGGCAGACTAGGAGGCTGCGTGCGTCAGCGTAATACAGACGGTCGGTTGGTCGGGACAAGGGCTATAATGGGATAGTTTTGCTGGCGTGGAGGAAACCGGTTTTTTTGGGCGTCTGATTAGATTGCGGGTGCAGGCAGAGGAAGAGGAAGTCGTTTCAGCTGATGGGATGTTGTGCGGGCGGAGGGGGAGAAGGTTCACGTCATGATGGCGTAGTAACGCATCTGCGGGTAATGCAGGTGCTTTGGAGCGAGTAAAGTTTGCGACTCTGTCATAATTTGCCAAACATTTACGGACAATCAACTTGTTGTCTACTTAGTATATTGGCACATTGGATGAAGGTGCACAAGCAACAAAAGCTGCGGGCGTCGTCAAGCTTGTTCTCTCAGTCAAAGCTTGACCAAGCTTGTTTTAAAACAAGTAACACGGCACACAGTGAAAAGGAGAAAGCAAGGCAACATCGGCGATGAGGTGCATAATCAATTAAAAAAAGGGCCTCTCTATTCGTGGTGTTGGCATAACCCGTCAAGAAAAGCTCGGGCAACGGCGCCGACGTCATACACTTTGAAGGTGGGGGAGGGGCTGGATGAGGCTCCCAGGTGCCAGGCTACCCAGCTGGTTGGCGAATTTGGAGCCATGGATGTGACCTTGATCACTATGTGGAGAAATGACGAGATGGGCTAAATTCCACAAGCATGAACGAAAGGGAAAAAAGGCGGGTAACAAGAGGGACGTTGAAGCTGAGATTTGGCCATGCAGCGGGACGATGGCGATGACGGTTGGCGATGGGATTCTTGGCGATAAGGGCAAGGTAGAGTAGGTGGAGAATAGTGTGGATTGAGTAGGCATTTTGGAAATAGGTATCCGTAATTGTTCAATAAAAACAAAAACCCCCCATTTCTCTGTGACAAATGAACCATTATTGTAGAGATAGACGTCTAGATGGGCATCTACATCTGCCAACGGAGCTGCTAAATGCAAGGACCCGAGCAACTCTTCGGCTGGCAAACCCATAACCTCTGTACCATCATAGCAGAATTTCAATCTTTGAATATTTGATTCTGTTTACTTGCTGATCCGTCATGCTAGACCGTGAGCATAGTCAATCATCCTATAACGCCTTCCCATCATCTAAATTTCCCATCATGCAGGAACAAAGCGTGGGAATACATGTACAATTCTCTCCACAATCCCATCCTTCACTCCTTACCAGCCATCAAAATTACCGAACCCCTCCGTCCCACGCATCTTCTTCCTCGCCGGCTCCGGCTCTGTCCACTCATCATCAACCTCCGCCTCGTCTCCTGCCGCCGGCATCGTCGTCGTCGTCTTGAGGTACTTGCCCACCGTCTCCTTGCCGTCTGCCGGTGCAACCGTCCCATCGGCACGTATCCGCTTCCCCGTCCACGTCGTCCTGTCTGCGTCCTCGCCGCCCTGCCGCTCCACCTCTTTCCGACGCGCCTCGTCGCGCTCCTGCTGCTGGTGCTGCGCTTGAAACTCGGCAAACGGGTCGACAAAGACGGCGACGTCGCGGATGACAATCTTGTGCAGGGGTCGGCTGGAGCCGTCGGTTGGTACGTCCTCCATTTTGGCCAGCACGTCGAGCCCCGAGACGACGGTGCCAAAGATGGTGTGCTTGCGGTCGAGGTGCGGCACGGCCTTGTAAGCAATGAAGAATTGGCTTGAGTTTGTGTTTTTGCCCTTGTTGGCCATGGATACTGCAAGTGTTTCCTTGTTAAATTTGGGCTACATATCAGAGGAAGAGTGCTGAGCAAATCATACCTGTGCCGCGGGCATTGTGTGTCAGCGGACCGTCAAACTCATCGTCAAAGTACTTTCCCCAGATACTCGCGCCGCCGCGCCCTGTCCCCGTGGGATCGCCGCCCTGGATCATAAAATTGGGAATGTTCCTGTGAAATGCCACGTCCTTGTAGTAACCTTTTTGCGCAAGCTTGACAAAGTTCCACACCGCCTTGGGCGCCGTGTCCGTGTGCAGCTCCAAGGTCAGGTCGCCCAGGTTCGTCTCCAGCCGCGCGTAGCCCTTGTTCTTGACGCGCTTTGGTTTGAGCATAAACTCCTCGTCCGTCAGCAGCGCGCGCTCGCCGCTCGTCTCCGGTGTCAGGCCAGTGCTCGTGAAGCTTGCCGCCGCCCTTCCCGTCGTGTACGCCGCCGCCTTGGCCGCCAGCTTCTTCTCCTTAATCATGCTCTCCCGCGTCGCCGCCGACACCGTCCCCGAACCCGTCTTGGCCAGCGCGCCGGCGCTGCGGTTGACGTCGCCGCCGGCCTCGCGAGCCTTGCGCGCCTTCTCGACGGCCGCCTTCGCCTTGAGCACCTTGTCGCCCATGCTGCCGAGCGCGCGAGCGTTGATGCCGCTCTCGCCGCGCTCCTCCTCCTGGCTCCTGCTCAGCTGCGCGCCCTCGCCGTCTTGGAGGTACTTGAACTGGTCGAGGTTGCGGCGCGCGGCATTGTGCGGGTCTTGCAGCGTGATGATGTCGGCGCGGGTAAACGGCTCATCGTCAACGAGGTCCTGCCACATCTTGGCCTTAATATTCATGCGCTCGACCGTGTCCCAGGCAAAGACGTTTGCGTAGGTGCCATGGCGGAGCGCCACAATGTGCGTGTTGTCGGTAAAGACCTTGTACGTGACGGGGTCGACGAGGTCGCCTTTGTCGTCGCTTAGGCCGGCGCCGCGCGCATCGCTCTCCGCGTTTCGCGCAAAGTTGAGCTTGATGAGGTCGCGCTTCTGCAGCGGCGCGCCATCGACCGGATTCTGGTTCGGGTGTTTCTCGAGCCATGCGGATATCACTTCGACGTCGAAGATTGTGCCGTTGGGCGTGCACACGGGGTTCTTAAAGGGCTGCAGACTCGCGGCGCAAAAGTTGAAGGGCAGTTTGCGAAAAGGGACGCCATCTTTGCCATTGCGCGACGAGGCACCGGCGCCGACGCTGGCAGAGTAGGCGTCCGAGGACGACCACTCGGAGTGGGTGATCTGCAAAGACTGTCAGCGATGTGGAAAATTCAGTTATTGAGCATGCGACGCAGTCTTACGTAGAGCTTGTCCGTGCCTTTACCCATGTCGACAGTTGGCTCGCGGTGGTGTAAAATTGAAGGCGGGTAGTTATGTCACCGTCATGAGAAGCTGCAATTTTTGGCGGCAACAAGTTTTATCGATAGACAGTATTCAGGTACTGGGACAGCAACCTCGCTAGCTGTTTATTATTTCCCCTAGCTTGCTGCTTGCTCAAGAGTCAAGACCCAATCAATGTAGCATCAGTCTGTCCGCCATGCGCTGGTGCATTCAGTCTGACCCACTATACCTCCAACAACGTGCTGCCCACTGTCGGTTTGTCAAGCTGCCACATCTCTCTCTTCCAGCTACAGCATGTAATCCGGCTCCAATCTTTTTCTCATCACATTAGACGCAGCATTTCAACGTCAACAACCTAGCCACACTAACCTCGCTCACGATCTGAACTTTGCGGACATCGCGGCATGACCTGCCGAGCTTAGCGGCGCGAGCTACCACGGCCCATCATTCGCGCTACGCCGCCAGCGACAGCTTCCCGACTGCGCATACCCCACGCCTGCAACAAAGCTTCACAATCTGCCCAGCACCGAGGCACCGTCCGAGGCAACAATTGGCCATAGAAATGCGGTCAATACTAGGCTTCTTTGCCCTGGGCATGTCCCTTTGGACAATGACCCAGGCGCTGGAAGTGGGCATAGTAATAACATCGGCCCAACACAGCTAGGGGCTCGCGCGCTGACGTGTCGAACAGGACCAGTCAAGGGACGGCCAACAATTCTGCGCTGGTACATACCACTTCTGTATCGATACTACTGGATTTGACGCTAACATATGAAACAGGAATGTACAGCAAAAAGTCGTGGGGCGGTCCCGTCGATCCATTCATCCTCGTCAAGTTCCTGAATAATACCCTTCCTGAAGGCGACGATCCTACAGTCAGTCTTGTGATATTCGAGTGGAAGGATAAAAGTTTTGTGGGCGTTCCCTCCGAAAATGGCGAAAATGTAGGAATCGCGACAACACTCAGCTTTAACGTCACCGCTATCTAACACGCATCTTGCTAGAATCTTGTTCCCTGCAACCAGGACTATATAAACAGCGGCACTTGTAACTCGACTGATCTGGGCGAATTCGTATTGGCAGAAAACGCCACTGAGAAATCGAGAGCCTTCATTCTCTCCAAGGCTATCCACCTCAAATCCTCTGGCCCCATTCGATACAGCATCAAAGAGACTGGTTACTACTGCCTCTTTACTCAGGGCTTCAACGTCGACGAATACTCCGCAGTTGCAGAATTCCGCAACGCCTTTGGAGAGATATCGGCCACGCAAATTCCCAAGCTCCCATTCTACGGCGGCATGAGCATCCTTTACGCTCTAATGGCAGTATACTGGGGCTTCCTCTACTATCAGCATCGCCACGACATCCGTAAGCTTCCTCTGCCTGCCCTGCAGAGCGACCTTCTAACAGTATTTAGTTGCTGTGCAAAATTACATCACAGCGATCCTGGTTTTCTTGGTCGTTGAAATGCTCATGACTTGGGGCTTCTATGGTATGAACCTGTGCTCGGCCAGCATTGCAAACAAGCTAACTTCTTAGACTTCCAAAACACACACGGCTCCAATGCTGGCGTCAAGGCTTTCCTCATCGTTGTCGCCATTCTGAATGCGGCCAGAAATTCTTTTTCTTTTTTCCTTTTGCTCATCGTCTGCATGGGATATGGTGTGGTCAAGCCCACGCTTGGTCGCACCATGATATACGTCCGCTATCTTGCTGCCGCTCATTTTGTGTTCGGGCTCATTTACGCCATTACTAGCCTGCTCTCCTCCCCTGAGAGTGTTGGTAGGAATTTTCTGTCATTCTTGATAGACGTGACGTACTAACATTTCTATAGGACCGTTTGTGCTACTCATTGTTCTCCCTTTGGCAGGCACACTCACTGCATTCTACGTATGGACACTCAACTCACTCAACTTTACGCTCAAGGATCTTCGCGAACGCAAGCAGAATGCCAAGGCGTCCATGTATAAGAAGCTATGGTGGTGCATTCTCATTACCGTCTTGGTCACCTTTGCCTTTTTCTTCATCAATAGCTTCACCTTTGCCTCCGTTCACGACATTGACTTTGTGCCGTCCCACTGGAAGACGCGCTGGTTCGTTCTCGATGGCTGGCTTAACATTGTCTACCTCGCCGACGTTGCCTGGGTCGCCTACGTCTGGCGCCCCACGGCAAATAACCGCCGCTTCGCCATGAGCGATGAAATTGCCCAGGACGATGATGGCAACTTTGAAATTGGCGAGATAGGCATGCCGGGCGACTCGGAAGACGAAGACGAGGAGGCACATCTTGGCGGTACAAAACCCGCTGGTGCCGGTCCCAGTGCGGGTGGCGCCCCCTCTGGCCAGACGAGTGGCATCACATCCGCCGGTGCCGCCGGTGCCTCGATTCAAAAGCCTTCCCGCAGCGTACCTCGTGATTCGATCGAGGGCGAGACCATTTTCGCCGTTGGTGAGGATGGTGACAGGTTTTCCGTTGATGACAGCGACGAGGATGTCAAGCTTGTAAACAGAAAATAGTCTTGTCTCCTTGATGGACTCTTTCATTACTATGTTATGATTAGGCGGTTTGGATCACAGATGACAAAAAGACGGCATTAGTAGAAATAGCCATGTTCCCCTTTGCGAATCGGTTGATGATAGGCATATAGTTCTGCTCCTGATACAGGGGTTGCTTTGTTTATGTATCATTATGCTTTCGTTTTACAGTGTGATGAGCATTCGACATCATTATATACTAGTAGACACGCAACCGGACAGATATGGCAGCCTGACCCATCGTCCTCTCAGCTGCTCACGTCGCCGCCAAATCCCACCGGCCGACGCTGGCCGTCATTCTCGGGCAGGATCGCCAGTGCCTTGTACACCTTGCCCATGCCGCTCGGCCCGCGGTCCACCAGCCGCTTGCACGCCTTGTCAATGGCCTCGGCGGCTTCCGGGCTCGCACCCTTGGCCAGCGCGGCGGCGCGCTCCCTGATGCCCATGAGTTCCAAAAAGTCGGCCTGGGCGACGGGCCCGTGGACCTCGACGGCGTCACTCGCGAGGGTGGCGGCCTCGGCGAGCGCGGTAAAGTCGACGTCGGCACTGAGGTCGACGAGACCGGGCGCGGCAAAGGGGCTGACCGTCTTGTGGTGGCGGATGCCGCGGAGCGAGTTGACGGGGATGGTGTCAGCGGGGCCGTAGTCGAGGATGAGGGCGGCGCCGCTCGCGGTGCCGTCGGCCCTGGGGTGCTTGGCGGTGCCGCCGATGCGGGCGGCAAAGTCGGCGGCGTAGAGCGCGGCGTCGGGGCACACCTCGACGACGGCACCCTCGGTCGACTTGAGCCTGCGATAGCGCGGCGACGACTCAGGCAGGTAGCGCGAGTGGCGCGTCGTGCCCGGCGAGAGCGTTAACTCAAACTCGGCGGGCGGACCGTTGGGGTCGAAGCGGAAACTGGACGACGAGGAGGCGGCGCTGCTGGTGCCCGGCGCAGTGGGCGAGACCATCATCTCGCGCCATTCCATCTTGGGAGCGGCGGCTGTGTTGGCTTCTGGTTGGGTGAAAGCTGGTGGTGTAGGGCTGCCTGGATTCTTGGACGCTGGCGGCTTGGCGGCGACTTTGGCGGACTGGAAGATGTGTATCGGCAGCGCGTCAAAGAATTCGTGCGCGATGATGAAGGGAGTCTTGTTTGATTCTGTGCCGTGTCAGTACAGTTTGGTGGCCTGGGTTCTGATCTTGCGCATACCCATGGGAACGGACTTGATAGTCTGCGTCCAGACAATGGGGAGATTATTGTATTTCCCCGTGCTATGGTAACCAGCTTTGGATTCCGTCGTCGGTGTTCCAGGGCCGCAGAGTAAATCTTTCTGGGCAGACCTCAACTCAGGACTAGCTTCAACCATGTAGACGGCTTCTATGCTGTTTGCCATGGCTGGAAAGCGAGAAATGGTCTAGAAACAAAGGTCAGTCTTCGATTCCATTTTCCCTGCTCGTCACTGGTCTTACACGGAGCATGTCGTCCATCAAGGTTCCTCTTCCAGGTCCGACTTCAATTATCTGTACTCCATCCTTGGGCCGACCTTGGCTCATCCACTCGGCAATGAACCAGATACCAATCAATTCACCGAAAACTTGCGAGATTTCAGGCGATGTCACAAAATCGCCCTTGAGACCAAACTGGTCCCTGCCCGCTCCAATCGCGCCAGTGTAGTACCCTCCCACATCGCCGGTAAGGCACATGCGCATGAAGCTTGCCAACGGGACTGTTCCTGTTGTCTGTTGCAGTGTCAGCGGCAGCTTTCGAAAGAGAGAAGCGATGATACTGTATTTCTTACCGATATTGCTTCAGAAAGCTGTTTAGCTAATGGTGTAGACCATTTTCTTTCTTCTTGCCTGCGCAGAGCAGATGAGGAGAAGCACTGTGCAGCAAAGCTTGGTCTTGGGCGCGCAACAGCCGGGGGCCGCTGGGTGAGGAGCCGTGGAACGGCGGCCACAGCGCGGCGCATCGCGTTCCGGTGCCCGAATTTTGTGGGTAAATAGTTCAGCAGCAGCTATTTGGACTGAGCCGATTAAGCAAAATTTTGACTGTAACGTGCAAGTTTTGGTAAGACGACGGCTCTCTTGTAGGTTGAGAGCTTAAACTAACCTCAGGGCGCTTTTCTGGGGACATGCGCGCCACGATAAGATAACAGGCTTAACGAAACTCCACCAGCTTGCTTCGATCTTGGACTTTACATCGACCAGCGAACATATACGGAATGGATCGACGACTGAAAGGCGACAGAGTTGTTTTTTGTGGGGTAATTGAGCTATATACACATCGATTCAATTCCGGCAAATCGCGAGACAACACAACAGTGCACGTATAGCCTAGGAAGCTCGACCCAGCGCCTCGCGCGCCGACGCGCAGCAACATGTCTACGGCCGGCAAATCACGATGGGCGGACACGGAAGAAGACGCTGAGCTGGCATCCAGAATTCGGCAGGAAAAGGAAGAAAAACGACGCAGAAAGGCAGAAAAGGCAGAAAAGGCGCGCAGACTTGAAGGGAAACGGCAGACCGCCGCTGCGGCTTCGCGCGACAACGACGAGCAGCACCCTTCCAAGCGCCGTAAGCTGACACCAGAGCAGACCACGAGCGGGGGGCGAGGGACATTGGCTGGCGACCAAAGCCCGCCTGCAAAGTTGCTGCGCTTCGAGACGGGCTCGTGGGGCCGCAGCAGCAGCGTCGAAGACTACGACAAGCTCAACGATATTGAAGAGGGCACATACGGCTGGGTCGCGCGTGCAACGCGACGGGCCACTGGCAAAGTGGTGGCTCTGAAGCGTCTAAAGCTGGATCCCGCGGACCGCAGCGGGCTGCCGGTAACTGGGTTGCGAGAGATACAGATTCTGCATGATTGCAAGCATCGCAATGTCGTCACCCTCGAGGAAGTTGTTGTTGGCAGCGACGTGAACAGAATGGATAAGTACGTACTCTGATGTCTTGTTCCTACATATTCTAATACTTTGTAGTTCGATCTTCCTGGTTCTCGAATTTGTCGAGCATGATATCAAGAGCATTCTGGACGACATGCCGGAACCGTTCCTATCTTCGGAAATCAAGTGTCTCTTGCAACAGCTCACTGTAGGTGTGGAGTACTTGCACGAGAATTGGATACTGCACCGCGACCTCAAGACATCCAACCTGCTACTAAACAATCGCGGCCAGCTCAAGATTGCCGACTTCGGCATGGCTCGCTACGTGGGCGAACCCGCACCCAAACTCACCCAGCTCGTAGTGACGCTCTGGTACCGCGCGCCGGAGCTGCTCCTGGGTGCCAAGACATACGACACCGCCGTCGATATGTGGAGCGTGGGCTGCATCTTTGGCGAGCTGATTGCCCGCGAGCCTCTCCTACAGGGCACTAATGAAGCGGACCAAGTGACCAAGATCTTTGAGCTGTGCGGTGTGCCGACTGAAGACTCGTGGCCTGGCTTCCGCAAACTACCCAACGCGCGGTCGCTGCGGTTCCCCAAGACGGCGGCCGTCACGGGCTCCGTGATTCGCGCCAAGTTTCCTAGCATGACGTCCGCCGGTGCTGCGCTGCTCACGGAGCTCCTGGCGCTCGACCCAGACGCTCGTCCATCCGCCAAGCAAATGCTGCAGCACGAGTACTTTCGCCAGGACCCAAAGCCCAAGCCGGAGAGCATGTTTCCGACATTCCCTAGCAAGGCTGGCCAGGAGCGACGGCGGCGGCATGAGCCGAATGCTCCTGTGCGGGGACAGCAAGCGGCGTCGCTGGGCGATGTGGACTTGAGTGGCATTTTGCAAGGCAGAGACCAGGAAGAGCGTGGTGGAGGATTCAGCTTGCGCATGGTTTGATACCAGGCGGGCAGTGATATTTCGCATAGAATAGCCAGGTGGAATAGTATATACCCAATGATAAGATGGAACCTTGAGTAATCAATTAATCTAGACATGCAAAACATGATTGGAACTGAATTCTTCTAATCGAGAAAGCCATTATCAAAGCATCTCATCGAACGTCTTGTAGAGACCACGGATTGTGCCCCACCACATTTTGTCTACCATTTCCCCACCACCCGCCCGCCAAACCTCTGAACCTCGCATGCGCACCTACCCCAGCTTCGCCGCCTTTCGAGCTCGATCTCACCACATCAGCGCCCGTGGCCGCCCGTACAGCTTCCTCGACGACTAAAAGTAAGAGGCTGGAAGCTTTTATTAGCATTGTGTCGGAACTCCGCCTGAGCGAGGGCCAGCGACGTTCCCACGATACCACGAGACCACAAACTCGAAAATACAGCCCACCACCCCACGACAAGAACCAAATCCAAATAGCACACACAATCATGTCATATTTCAAGACCGGCCAGGAATGGCTGGACCAGTCCACGCTACTTATTCAGGCCAGCCCTACCACCGTAGGTCACCCCCCTAAACCCAGCAGCTCCTCTCCGCGAACAGCATTGCTCACCTGGGCCGTAGACCAAGATTACAACGCGCTACTCGATAAAGGCCGTCAAGCGCCGCAAACCATCCACCGCCGATGTCGCCCCCGCCACCGCTCCCGCCACCGCCGAGAAGCCGCCGCGCGCCGAGCTCGTCCTCAAGACGTTTGACCCCCGCAGCGGCGTCACGCTCAAGTACCGCACGACCAAGGCGGCCGAGGTGTCGCGGCTGATGGGCGCCGCCATGGGCCAGCTGGGCCGGAGCATGGCCGCGCTGCCGGAGGCGCCACCGGAGGAACCCATGCCGGATGCCGCCGCCGCGGAGGAGGAGCAGCAGAAGCAGCCGCAGCAGACACAGCAGCCGCAGGCGCAGAGTACGCCGGCGCCGGCGGGAGGCGGCGGTGGAGGTAAGAAGAAGAAGAAGGGCAAGAAATAGACGCGGTGGGGAGGAATTCACTGGGGAGGGAGAGATTGTAGCTACGCATTATACAATAAGACAAGACGACGGATTCATAATATGCGAGACAATGCATGGGTACATATTGCTGACTAGATTCAATGCGATAATGATAGCGAGGCAATGAGGGTTCATTGAGAGCTGTCGCTGGCAGCGAAATAGGAAGCCTCATATTGGGCAGCCCTACATGATGACATTTCACGGCTCAAACCCAGAACGATTTCACAAATTGGTTATTCGTGGTAGAAAATTGCTAAAATACTCAAATCATGAACCCATTATCACCCGTGATGCTCCCGTTTCCCATAACAATCAAAAAGTATCCTCGGAACGCCATGTTAATCCAACCTCCCAAGCAGAGTCTGTCTCTTTTTTCAGCAGTCGCTGGGTTTATTCATGCATCCAACCCGTGGACGACCGTCTTTACAATATACATGACATAGAAAATGAGGGGGGTATATGGTGGTGTAAGTAGAAGCGACTCGTTTAGAAGTCGTCATCGAAGGAAAAGTCGCCACCAGCCTTGTTCTCGTCAGGGGATGTACCGTCATCGGCCTTTTTGCTGGCACTGGCCATGACACCGGCCTTCTGGTACTCGCCGACACGCTTCTCGAAGAAGTTGGTCTTGCCACCGAGGGAGATGTTCTCCATAAAGTCAAAGGGGTTGGTAGACTTGTAGATCTTTTCGTTGCCAAGAGCGACCAGAAGACGATCAGCAACGAACTCAATGTACTGCTGCATCAGAGTAGCGTTCATGCCGAGCAGACCGCAGGGCAGAGCCTCTGTGAGGAACTCCTTCTCAATTGTAACGGCATCGGTGATGATGGTCTTGATGATCTCCTTGCTGGCGCGGTTGTTGAGATGAGAGTGCAGCAGGCAGGCAAAGTCGGTGTGAAGGCCCTCATCACGAGAGATGAGCTCGTTGGAAAAGGTCAGACCGGGCATCAGACCACGCTTCTTGAGCCAGAAGATGGAAGCAAAGGCGCCAGAGAAAAAGATGCCCTCAACGGCAGCAAAGGCAACAAGACGCTGAGCAAAGGTGGACTCCTTATCGGAGATCCAGCGAAGGGCCCAGTCGGCCTTCTTGCGGATGCAGGGGATGGTATCAATGGCGTTGAAGAGATATGTGCGCTGAGCCTGCTCCTTGATGTAGGTGTCAATGAGCAGGGAGTAGGTCTCGGAGTGAATATTCTCCATCATGATCTGGAAACCATAGAAGCAGCGAGCCTCGGGAATCTGGACCTCACCGCTGAAGCGCTCGACGAGGTTCTCGTTGACGATGCCATCAGAGGCAGCGAAGAAGGCGAGAATGTGGGAGATAAAGTACTGCTCGTCAGCGGTGAGGCGGTTGTTCCAGTCGTGAAGATCCTTGGACAGGTCGATTTCTTCGGCAGTCCAGAATGAGGCCTCGGCCTTTTTGTACATTTGCCAGATCTAGGAGCAGGGGTGTTAGTGTCAATGCATTGTGCGGCCACTTTACGCGTAAAAACGCGTGAAGACATACCTCGTGGTACTTGATGGGGAAAAGAACGAAGCGCTGAGGATTCTCTTGGAGAAGGGGCTCGTCAACCTCTTCAGGCTTGATGCCAGGTGCGACAGCGGGTGTGTCGTCCTTGGCGTCCTTCTTAGCCGCAATGGCAATGGGCTTCTGATCGATGATGTCGGTGCTGGTGGTCTCCAGGGAGGCATCGGCGGGGAGGTTCTCCTTGTTGCCGGACGAGAAATCGAGCTTCTTGACAGGAGATTCCATCTTGAAGGACTCAATGGCAGAAGCAGCCTGTGTAGCATGACGTGTTAGTCGCATTGCTGTCGGTGGTCATGGTTCACACGAAGGTGAAGGGTCAACGGCGGACTTACCTGCTTCGAGGGAGTTGTTTGGGCAGCCATTCCGAGGTGTGATGTGTGAGTTGGATTTGAAACAGAAGAGGCAAGCAAGTCTTGAGGACAAAAGGCGTTAGAAATTGAGTGCCTGACGTGAATTGAAGACGCGTAAAGAATAACGTTCAACTGCAACTGGCTGGTGGCGTCAGAGGTTTTTGTACAAGCAGTAGAACGCCGTCACGTGCAGCGCGACGCGTCGAGCGTGTTTTGGCATGGGTCTTCCGTAAGTGCTTTCGGCTCGATTAGCGGGCCATTTTGGCTGAAAAAATGGCTGGCTGCCCTGGTAGTGGAGCTGCTGCAAGGTACCTGCGTGGTACCAACAACAGCCGACAGCCCCAGATGCCGCCACAACGCTCCAGCCACCTCAATTAAGGATGCTTGCATGCGCGACGCGTGAAGCTCACCCAGCGCGTCGAGGTATCTGCGCCGTACCAGCCCCTCTTTGCCCCCCTTTAAGGAGCTCGAGCTTTGTCTGGGCATGCCAAAACAGCAAGCTTTGTCCAGGCGACGAGACACGGCTCCCTGCAAGCCTCGTGTATCCTTGGTCAGGCTAGCGTCATCAAATGCAGTTATCAATCAGCAAACAATGCGATTCTCACGCGCCAGTGGTGGGCCGTATCCAGTCCGATGGCCTATGAGACCCCGGACCGAGCAGTTTTGCGTGAGCTCGGAGAGCACGTCGGAAATGGGCCGTGTGTCGGAATGTTGTCACAAGATCCATCGTGAATGCGCAGCCAAGCAAGGGCGGAGACACGAGTATGAATATATAAAGATGCTCTGTACCGTACTGTGTGTCTGCGTAAGGTTGTACTGTGTCGAGGCACTTTCTCGAAAGACTTGAAATTATGGTGTATTAAAATCCTATCTAATTCTGCATATAATTCGTGATGCCGTGCAATTTCGTTACGCCCAACGGGTATCTGTAGCATTTTGTTGCCTCCTTTCGATAATCGATGTGTTCCACCTTCTTCGACCCTGACCCCGCCTCGCACAACTATCCCCGACGGCTGTGCTTGCTGCTCTTGGTGTTGCCAACTTCAACATCGTCTGGTCGCTTCTTGCTGCGTCCCAGCCAGCCTCGGCTCTCGCGAACACGAGCCTCCTGCGGCGCAGTCACCGGTGCGGTGCCAGCACGTGAAGGTCCAGTGACACCAGCTTCCTGCGAAGTGGTCGCGCCCTGTGTGCGATACGCAGGCGGCTCGTCGCGGCGGTCGTGCCGGTCTTGTCGGTCTTCCACGCGGTTGCGGTCAAACTCGTTGGGATCGCTCGGATCGACAGCGGGAATAGGCAGGTTGCCCTTTTTGAGATTCTTTTGCCCCTGCTCCCGGAGATATGCCTCGAGCAGTACAGCGTTGCGCGTATTCGCCTTGAACATGGCATCGACCAAGTCACCAACAAACGGCACCAGACCAATGGCAAAATCAAAAGCAATGTTGAGGATCATTTGAAATTTCAAAAAGAATGGCAGACCACCCTCGATGTGGTCAGCTGTGCGCATGACCATGAGCGCCAAAAGGCAATCCGCCACGTCACCAGCACTAGGACTGTCAGTAGGTGATCAATCCATCACGTGTATCAAGACTTACAATGGAATCAAGCCAATGGCACTACCCCAGCCAAACTTGATGCCCAAAAATGTAAACAGAGCACAGTCTAGGCGGTACGCACGACGCTTGACTTTTGTGAGGACCTTGCCATCATGCTCGGAGAGCCCTGGCGGCAAGGCCTTTCTGACTTTTTTGAACTTTGTCGTGCTCGGCTTTCCGTTGAGTCTGGTTGCGGGAACTTGTTCGAAATACGGATCCTATAGCGTGGTTAGTTTCTGCCGTTGCCGATGCAGGGAGAATCCTACCTCTGTGCCGAACTTATTCTGCAGCGTCTCCCCCAGGATCTTTTTTCCCACCATCTTTGCCACCATGGACGTCATCTTAACGGTATTTGTGAAGTAAATAGCAAGGTTGTGTTCGAGTGAAAGAAGTGCGCTGGCGCGGACTAGCCTGCGTACTTGTACTAGGAGGGAGCTTGGGCGGCCTCGTGCGGGTGAGACGATTGGAGGAGCGGCGCAGGTTTCAGGCGCTTAGGTAGAGCCAAAAAGACTCAACACTGCAAAAGCCGATGGTGAATGAGCAGAGTCGGAATGTTGCGATGGTCCGCAACGGGATTCGAGGCGGTTAATATATTCGATTCCCGGTTTTGGAGTTGATGAGCTGCAGCTGTTCCCTGGTGTTGACACGAGTGATGATGTAATTTGGCGATCACTGTGCACCAGCCACACCCAGACCCAGCCACGAATTGCCATTGGTAGGACCAGTCCAGACTTTTGCCCTGATTACTACCTATTTATTAGGTATCTAGCGTCTGGGAGGACCCAACTGGCTCTAGTTACTGGCTTGTTCATTACTGTGGTTTTCTGCGTGGTTTTGTTGGGCAGCTGCAGCTGAGCAGTATGCAGACGCCATCTATGGATGTCTACATGGGCTGCCTCTCCAGCGCAACTGTTGCATCCCAAAACGCTTGCAAACATGCTTACGGCAAGGAATTAGCATAACAATAATCATATGCAATTTTTTTTTTCTTTTTGGTTGAGCTGAATATTTCTTCACCGGATTGTGAGCGCCGTTGTCAGATCCATCACGTGGGGTCTGGTGTCCGCGTAGATGCGTTCCAGCTACGCGTCATGATGAGCAGACGCTTTGCACATGCGCAATAGCAGAAAGCCGGCAACACTACACGCCGACTGGAGCAACGCGGCAAAACCATGAATGCGATCCTGGCTAGCATATTTTCGCCTCTCAAGGAGTCGGCCAATTCGCGCAATGGTCAAGCCCTCGACCGCCTAGAAGGCATCTCGACGCCGGCAAAGAATCGCGTAGCTCCTAGGCGCGTGACGCGCAAGTCGGTGGCGTTTGACATGACTGTAAGCATGGCCTCGATTGAAGAGACAGGGGTATTGACAGAAGTAGCCCAGAGCGCAAGTCAAGCACACCCCGCCTAGGCCAGGAGACACGCTGGCCGCGCGGGAGCTGTCCAACTCGCCAGGGCGCAAAGCGTGGACCAAGATACTCGAAAGCGAGAGGGTCGTAGGCGGTTCATTAGAGCCTGTGTTTGGGTCGACTTCGAAATCAAAGAACTCTTCAATGCCCACGAACGTAACCCCAGAAACGGCTGAGCCTTCCGATGAAGGTATCAACACTGCAGCCGCCGATACGCCCAGCGCAGACAAGGAGTTTGCATTCAAACGGTTTCTCGGTCACCGCTGGAATGGCGACTCTATACAAATCCAGGTTGAGTGGGAGGACGGGCAGCGCACGTGGGAGCCCGAGACCATGCTGCACGACGACACGCCTCAGGCGCTGCTCGACTACTGGCGACGGCAGCCGGGCAGACGACCCGACAACCCACGACAGCCTGGTCTATATGAGATTCACGCTATACGCAAGCACAGCCGTGACCGCAAGCGCCTCTTCGTCGAATGGGTCGGCTTCGGGCCAGAGGAGAATACATGGGAGCCACGAGGCACCGTAGAGGATGCGGCACCCGAAATATTGAGCGATTATTGGGACAGCCTTCCGCGACCGAAGCGGCGTCGCGCACAGTGAATGCGCTCGAGGTGTTTTGTTGGGACATGTATTACGACGGAATGATAATGACATGGACCGGTGTTGCGGAAGAAAGGTATGGCGTTGATAAGGCGTTGCTGTGATTTGTTGCGTCACTGGTTGTGATGCACTCTATGTCTATCATGATCTTTTGTGATTGCTGGTTTCTCTCTGTTTTTGCTCTTTTACCTCGATTTTATTGTATGAGTAGCACTGTAGCCGCACAAATACTTGATTCTTGCCAAACAGATCATCAGCACGTCAATATAATCCCCTTTATTGAGCGCTGCACGGATACATTGCTCTTATTAACTTTGTATAGGTCAGTCTATTACCATTTGGTGTACGTCTCTTGGTTCTTGACGTTTCTCATGTCACCACTGGGCTGAACATGGATGTCGCGCATTCACGCAAAAGACGGCAACAGCAACGCGCACCATGCGATATGGCTTGCTCGCGTGGGTTGAAGAGTGCCGAAACTACGGCCGGCTTTTTTCTCCTTCTACGTCCGGAATTTGGTCGTCTCGGATCTTCTAGACCTAATCCGCACCATAGTTGGCCAGCTGTCAACCACCAACAATTCGCTATCACTTCTAGCACAACAGCATGCGTCAGCTGCACTCACGGTTCCTTCACAACCGTCACCAGCTCAAGCCCCCCCCCCCCCCCCAAAAGAATCACCTCCTCGCAGATGATACACACCGAAGACCCGTAGCTACACCCAAACCTCACAGGTACTGCACGTAAAGCTTCGCCTCCCGAATAAGAGCTCTAGGGTACTTCTCACGCCTGGCTGCCCTGGAAACTGGTGCTTCCCATCTATCAGCCATTCAGAGGCGTGACCCATAAAAGCCAACCAAGAGAGTCGAAGCGTATTAGATCCACAGCCCCGCCCACACGAGAAAAATCAGCATTCCACCTATATATTCTAAAATAACTAACGGCTCCTCAACAACAACAGCCTCGATACACCATCACAGGCACGGTCTGGTGGTCTAGTGGTATGATTCTCGCTTAGGGTCCACCCTGAGTTTAATAACTTGCGAGAGGTCCCGGGTTCAATCCCCGGCCAGACCCTTTGTTTTTGTTTTTGGGACTTATGAGGGATAAGCTCTTATTTTTTTCTTCGCATTGGGACGGAGGACAAGGAGATTACTGCACAGGGTGTGGTAGACATCTTTCCTAGAGGCAGAAAGCGATGCCGTGTTGCATCTGTTGAGTGGTGCTGTTGGGTGGAAAAGGCTAAGTACTTGGTGATGGATGTTTATGTATCGCGGCAAGCATAGGTGCAGAGACAACGGGCTCTCTTGTTTTTGACTCGAAGGCCACCTATTTAGCTCGCAAACGCACAATAAGGGTACAATGCAACTGAAAACATATGGCCCGCAGAGATGTTTGGCGTGTTGAACCCGAAAGACCTTGAACTGAACATGCGGAGGCGGAAGAGAACAAACAATGCGAATGTGATAGAAATGTGTACTACGGGAGACATGTCACGCAACCGTAAAAGATGTTGAAGACCTGATCCACGTCATGTATTTCTACATGATGGTACTGTTGTGGGTGTTGTCCTCAACTGTATATGGCGGCTTAGGACCGTTGGGCTGGCGCTGAGCCGGCCAATGGGGAATCAAGCTGATTCGTAGCCGTCCACGCACTTATATAAGCACACAACCTTGGCGCAGAATCAGAACTTTGCAGTCGATGATACGAGGAAACGTTTGCGAAGAGACTGAGCGATCGCATGTGTACAACATGTTCCTGGCTGGCCGGCCCGGCTTGGATGGCAAAGGGGGGTGCTGGTGTGGACCGATGAACACGGTCGGGTTCTTCCCGACCAGCCGGAGGGGCCCTTACCGGAGCCGGGTCTTGGCGAGTCAATCGGTACTACCTAATCTTATTATTCCGAAGAACAGCTGATGCGGAAGCCGAACGGGTCTTGCCAGACGATTGGCTGAGAAGGTGGTGATGTGGTGATGTGGATCGATGAACACCGGTCGGATTCTTTCCGCAGCGCATCTATTTGCGGAACAGCGGATCCTACCAAAACAGCCATACCGCTAATAGCGCCCAGTCTTGCTCCTACCCAATGCTTGAAGGATTCCTTGACATGGAAGGGTCCTTTGCTTGCAGCCTTTGCGAACCTTTGCCGCCAGCAGAATGAGGCTTATTAGGGGAGAAGGATCACAAATTTTGCTGCGCAATTGACATTTCAGCACTATGACAGTGGCACAGGGCTGGCATGAGAGTAATCTAAGTGTACTCAATGTGGTAGTGACCCTGCATTTTCCAAAACCAATACAGCTGAGCCCGATACTACTCTGGCAACCGTAATAAAGTCCATCGCAATACATTAATCAGCCTCAGTAAGCGACTCGGCGGGCATTAAATGGTGGCCTAGTGCTGTGCAAGAGATCGTCGGGTCATCGCAGGTTACTCAGGTGCTTCGTGAGACTATCGCGCTAGCGACATCATGTCGAGTAGCCGAATCAATCCAGTAACCGAGCAACATCCGCGCCGCCAGGCACAAAATACATCAATTGAGCCAAAAGCGCACGAGACGACCCAGAACTCTCGATAATCTCGCAGTCCTCTTTGCATATTCAATCGACATGCTTGGCGGCGCGGCGAGACACGGGCGCGTGCGGGAAGCTCTGCGACAGGTACCGAGCTCGAGACGGCATTCAAGCCAATACGAGAAGACGGTCGGAAATCTGCGCATCAGTCAGGAAAGCAGAGTCATTTTTCAAGGTAAGATTCCTGAATGTAAATTCACATGTCAAACTGACTCTTCAGGATTCACCGGAAGAGCGGTACGTCGATCGAGTGCAATCAGATGCTCGGGCTAACAGCGCAGGCAACGGCAAATGCAAAAGATACGATAGCATACGGCACGCGAATAGTCGGCGGTGTGTCCCCTGGTAAAGGCGGGCAGAAACATCTCGACTTGCCCGTCTTTAACACCGTCCGCGAGGTAGGTATTCCTGGTCTCTGCACGACTCAAAGCGCTAACCGCCGCAGGCGGTGCAAGAGGTCCGGCCCCAGGTCAGCGCCGTCTTCGTACCCGCGCAGGGCGCGGCCGCGGCCATTATCGAGTCTATCGAGGCCGAGGTGCCACTCGTAGTCAGCGTCGCCGAGCACATACCCGTGCACGACATGCTGCGCGTGCACGAGGTGCTGCAGACGCAGAGCCGCACGCGCCTGGTCGGGCCCAACTGCCCAGGCATCATCGCGCCCAAGCAGTGCCGCGTGGGCATTATGCCGTACAAGCAGTACCGCAAGGGCTGCGTCGGCATCGTCTCCAAGTCGGGCACGCTGAGCTACGAGGCCGTCGGCGCCACCAGCAACGCGGGCCTGGGACAAAGCATCGTCGTGGGCATGGGCGGTGATTTGCTGCCAGGTACGTTCTATTCGCGAATGGGCGACGACGCCTGCGCCTCGGATCAATTAAGGGCGGGCTGACATTATCAGGCACCACGCTTGTCGACGGGCTGCGGCTGTTTTTCGAAGACGACGAGACAAGAGGCATCATTGTCATTGGGGAGATTGGCGGCGAGGCGGAGCTGCGCGCCGCCGAAGTTATCCAGGAATACCGCGCGCGCACGGAGAATCCCAAGCCCATCATTGCCATGGTGGCTGGTAGGACCGCGCCCGAGGGCAGAGTCATGGGCCATGCTGGCGCCGTCCTGATGCCACGCGACGTATCGGCTGCGGAAAAGGCCGACGCCCTGAGCAAGGCGGGCGCCATTGTGGTGCCGCATCCCGGCGTAATGGGTGACACGATGAAAGATCTTCTAGGTATGTAGACAGGTAACAACTGTATTTCATGCATTATTCTGCCTCACTAGAATCGTATTATCAATATTTACTAGAGATTGGTAAAATTGCCTAACTCCCTGAGCAATGACAATTGAACTGCGGACTGCCTAAAGGGGATGTTCCGCCACCATGGTCATCACCGCTTGTCTCCTGGTAATATCACCCGGCAAAGTCTAAAATAGACAAGGCAAGCGCTTCCGTTGTTCGTGGAAAGACGGGCCTTGATTCCGACAACGCTTGGCAACCAAAGCGGACGCCACTCCTTTTGACTCACGCCGATCAATTTTCATTCTTACAAATTGATGAAAAGGTGGTGTGCTTCGCCGTTATATTCGGGCTGGGCTTATATAGAACCCACTGTCCCATTGCTATGCCAGCGTCTTGGCGTACGGGACCATATTGAATCAACAGACTGCACCACAAATCGCAACCATGACGACTTCTATGTGTGCGGTCGAGCTGCAAACGTTGCAGATTCCTGCACCGACAAAGCAGGTAGACTACGACCACAAGGAAGGCCGTCCGGCATCCTTCGCCGGTGACGGCCAGAGACTGGTGGACGAGTGCGCAACGCCCGACGATGCTCCTCCAGGTGCTGTCTCGGCGCTGCAACGATGGAACCATCCTCGCGGCAACGTGTTTCGGATTGCTGCGTGTTTCTGGTGCTTTCTGGTCATGGGAGCCAATGACGCTGCTTATGGAGTGAGGACAAATACAGCGAAACCATTACAGACTTGATTACTGACGTGTGTAGCCTCTTCTCCAATCTGTAGGTCTTTTACGATGTCGGCACGAACCACACTAACCCCCCATAGCTCATCAGCTATTACGATCTGACTTACACTGTCGTCTCGCTCATCTTCCTCTCCCCGGTCGTAGGCTATATTAGTTCGGCGCTGCTCAATAACCACCTGCATCTCAAGATTGGCCAGCGCGGCATCGCCATCATGGGCGGCGTGAGCCATATTCTCGCGTACATCGTAATTGCGACGCACCCGCCCTTTGTCGCACTCGTGTTTGCCTTTATGCTGGCGGGCTTCGGCAACGGTATCAATGACGCAGCGTGGAACGCATGGGTGGGAAATCTCGACAAGTCCAGCGAGCTGCTGGGCTTCCTGCACGCCTTTTATGGAATTGGCGGTGTGATAAGCCCTTTCATCTCGACGGCCATGATAACCAAGGGTGGCCTCTCTTGGTATACATTCTACTATATAATGGTATGTAATAATTCCAACCGATCTGGGACTGGGCTAATTGATCAGATCGGCATCGCCGGAGTTGAAATAGTCTCTCTAACCGCAGCATTCTGGAAATCCACCGGCCCTGTTTATCAAGCCGCCTATAAAGAGTCTCAACAAACACAGATCAGGCATGAGACTGGTCTTGGCGAAGCTCTGTTTAAGAAGCCAGCGGCACGTGTATCTTGGGTCTCTGCGCTCTTCCTGCTGTTGTATGTTGGTGTAGAAGTTGCTCTTGGAGGTTGGATCGTGACTTTTATGAGCAAAGTTCGCAAGCAAGACGACTTTTCCAGTGGAATGTCGGCAGCTGGCTTCTGGCTTGGCATTACGTTTGGCCGTGCGATACTGGGCTTTGTGACCCCCAAGATTGGTGTCAAGCTGGCCATGTCGGTATGTATGCCATACTCGCACCGACTTCAACATGCTGACACCGCCAGATATACATTGGCTGCGCTGCTGCACTCGAGCTCATTTTCTGGCTTGTGCCTCAGTTCATCGTTTCCGCCGTCGCCGTCTCGCTACAGGGCTTCTTCCTTGGTCCCATGTTTCCCGGGGTTGTTTTAGTTGCCAGTAAGCTGCTCCCCAAGCACCTGCATGTAGTGGTTATTGGTTTTGCCGCAGCATTTGGCGGATGCGGTGCAGCCATTTTGCCATTTGTGACAGGTCTGCTGGTACAGGGATCCGGCCCGACCGTACTGCAACCAATTATTCTTGCCCTGTTGGTGGTGATGCTCGTTGTTTGGTTGCTTCTGCCACGAATCGACAAGAAGCGTGACTAAGTCTTGCAATGTATTTGTGTTCCGTGTATTAAAGGAATTAGCAGGTAATTGCCATTCAAGAAAAGCTTATAAATGATTTATTTGATAGCGCCTATCGTCTACATGTCCGGCACGGGGTCGACCTTTTTGACCACGCGTGCGGGTGTTCCAATGGCGACGGAAAAGTCGGGAATCGACTTTGTCACGATGCTGCCCGCACCGACCGTGCAACCCTTTCCAATGGTGACACCGGGCATGATTGTCGTGTTGCCACCGATCCAGCAATCATCACCGATGACAACAGGTGTGGCATACTCGACGCCGTCGCGACGGGACTGCACACCAGTCTCGTGGGTGGCGGCGAAAATGGACACAAAAGGTCCAAACTGGACACGATTGCCAATCTGTACAATGGCACAGTCCAAGATGACGAGGCTGCACTATCAGCTGTGTTTCCATCAGAGTAACATGTTAGCTTACTTGAAGTTGGAGTAAAAATTGTCGCCAATGACAATATTGCAGCCGTAGTCGACGTTGAGAGGAGGCTCAATATAAGCGCCTTTACCAATCTTGCCAAAGATGTCGCCGAGCGCCTTTGTGCGATCCTTTTCAAGCGACTCTACAGTGGCGTCGCCGGGAAAGGTAGTATTGTATCTGAATGTGTTTAGTTATGTCTTTTGCCTTGATGGTGACGGCGTAACGTACTTGTGCATCAGACGCCTCGCACGGAAGCGACCTTGGACCAGCTCAGGAGCTTGGGCATCATAACTTTTGCAAACCGTTAGTTTGCTTCGTGTATGGAGAGGGAGGGAGTGCACCAACAGGACACCAGAAATCATCTTTTCATAGTCGTCGCACCAGGGAATGTGCTCGAGCGTCTTTGCCAGCTCAAGGGCGGCTTGGTTCTTTTCCGTGGCAGCCATGGTTCAATGATCCATTGCCGATTATTCTGGTCATGACCAGAGATGCACAGTTGGAAACGGGAAATGGCCAGTTTAAATAACAGCGGCACACCGTGAGGGTCAAATGAGGAAGTTCCGAAGTCGAACCGTCGGACCGACAACACGGCTTGGCTAGCTTGGTCAGGCGTTGAAGTTTGTGGGGGGTTCAGATTCCCAAGTCTAGGCCTGCCTGAGCAGTTGGATTGGGGTTGCACGATTTTTGTGATTGTCGTGGCCAGAGGCGGCGTAGGCTGGGCTGAGAAAAATATAAAGACAGGGCTAATTCGGCGGCGCAAATGCTATTTGTAACCCCGAGTAAGAGCGGCTCAGAATGAGGCTACATGTTCTCGCCTTTGCAGTGTCGGCCGCCGCGGCTGCCGCCAACTACTACAACGGCGCCATCTGCCGCAGCAGCCTCGACTGTCTCAGAATCTGCCAGCACGGCGACTTCAAAGTCTACCAAGACTCGGCCGGCCAGCCGCAGCTCGAGTGCGCCGAGGGCATCATCGAGTACAGCCGCAAGACGTGCCTGTCACGCAACGGCAGGGGCGACGAGAACATTAAGCTGCTCGGCGGCGCGTGCGTTGGGGCTCGCGGCCTGATTTGCGAAAATTACTGCGTGGTGCCGACGACGATGACGATGCCGGAGGGCCGCCGCTTTGAAGACGAGTGCCGCGCTATGCAGGGCATACCGTCGACTATTGTGGGCGGGCTGACGGAGGATCAGGCCAAGGGGCAGGAATCTTGCTCGTGGTCGATTGAGACGAGTTGAAAAGCTCCTATGATAGTAGCAACGGAACGAACGGGTCTGGGTTCTTGTTAATTAGATGATTCGTGGTTGCATATGTTGCGGAATTTGGGGTGCTGAGTTGGAGAGTAGCCGAGGCCGGGCTTTGACATAGCCGTCAGGCGCTGAAATGACCTGTTGATAGAGTATTTGGTGGATAGGTACCTAGAGACGCTACAAAGACTGCTATATTCGGCTAGTAAGTCATGGTCGAATACATGTCTTTGTACGGTATCGTGCTCTGTAATGATGCTTTTGGAATTGATTTATCGGAGCATGTACGCAGGGTGGTACGCAGGGTGAATTAACATGATGATCATGTATTATAATTTACATGCCAAGTGTATAATGATTGACATCTGTTTCCAGAACTTACATCTTGGACGGCACCCACTTTGGCTTCTCCTTACTCACAAATGCCATCAAACCCAACTTGATATTCTCTCCATTAACCAGCTGTCGCATATAGCGCTCGTCCATAATTTGCGCGGCCCTCTCGACGCTGGCCGTCTCCCAAGCTTCTCGCAGGCCCGCGCGGCTCATGATAATGGCGTCTGGTGACGATTCGGTAATCTGCTCCGCCAGGGCTACAGCCTCGGGCACCACGCTGTCCTGCGAGGCTGCGATGCGGGCGAATCCGTGATGCCTGACCTCCTCGGCTGTGAGTGTGCGCGCTGCAAGCACAATTTCGGAAGCCAGCTGCATGCCAAAGATGCGCACGACGCGGGGTATGCCACCGGCGCCCGCCCATACGCCTCTCTTCACCTCGGGCAGGCCAAATGTTGCCGTGGGTGACGCGACAACCATGTCGCTATTTCCAAAAAAGAGAAAAAAAAACAGTTAGCAGGAAAATTCTCATGTGAGCTCACAATAAAGGAAGGCCTCTCGACTTACCAGTTCAAAGCCAGCTCAAAGCCGCCTCCTAGAGCTAATCCATTGACGGCCGCAATCACCGGCTTCTTGCCGAGGCGCCTGCTGAGACCGCCGAAACCTGTCGGCGGCAGAGCAGCCACGTTGGACTGTTCCCCCGAGAGTTGCCTCTCCATCAGCATCTTCAGATCCTGGCCTGCGCAGAATGCCTTTTTCCCCTTGCCCGTAATCACAGCCACGCGCAGCGAGGGCTCGTCATCAAACCATTGAAACAGCCTCTCGCCCTCGTAGTGGCCATCGGTATGGATGGCATTCATTGACTTTTCGCGATTAATGGTGACGAGGAGCACATATGGCGCCGGGTAACTGAGTTCGTAAACGGTGACCTCTGGAGGTTGAGTCTCTAGCTTGTCCGCCATGGTGCCGAATTTCTCTGTTTCAGGATATAGGACGGATATTCTATGTTTTTCGGGATACAGGACGAATTTCTTGGTAGATTTGTACAAGAAGACGTTCAAGTAGAATGAAAAGATGTGTTTATGGTTATGCTGGGGTTGGCTGGGGAAAACTAGCCCTTCCCGTGTGGGAACCTCGGGTCAGACAAGTAGTTAACAATCTAACTAGCTCCCCGCAGCACATAGCCGATTACGATCAACTGTGCACTGTCAGGTTTTTGTTGTCAATAATAAAAATCCTCTTTGTAAAGCATCAACATAACCACAGTGTTGATACCAAGCAAAATAACTCCCAATTGGCGAATTGTTCCATTTTCCAAGAAAGCCGTCTCCAATTGACTGCAGGCTAGCCGCGCATCAGCAAACATGTCGCCAAGTCGAGCCACTCCCATTATCATCGGTGTCGGCGATGTTAGAAACAAATCTAGCAAGCCAGAGGACGCCATCGAGCCCTCAAAAATGATGGTAGGCGCCATCCAAAACGCCATCAAAGACACAGGTCTCGATGTCGGTGCACAGAAACAGCTCCTCAGCGATGCAGATAGCTTGCGCATCATTCCCACATGGACGTGGGCTTACAATGACTTGCTGAGCACTGTAGCCGATGATCTGGGAATCAGACCGGCAACGAAGGAGATGCCGACTCACGGTGGCAACCAACCTGCCTTGCAATGCGACGAAGCAGCCAGAGCCATCGCCAACGGCCAGAGCAAGGTGGCCATTCTGACTGGCGGCGAGGCCATGGCTTCACGTACGTAGCGCATCCCTGGTATCGGGGTAATATTAACAGAGTCAGTTGCGGGTTGCCAGAAAGCAGGCCAAATGCCACCGCCGGGCTGGGTCGAGCCTGATCCGGACGGCAAGTCATTGTCGATGGATTTATCCATTTTGGGAGATGGTAATTCCACCTTTGCCCGATAATGAACATTCGCTGACTAGATAGGTGCTGGTGCACGTCACTCCGTCGGTCTTCCCATCCATGTCTACCCTTTGTATGAGATTGCGCGCCGCGCACATCTTCACCACACTGCACAGCAGAATGACCAGGAATCGGCCACCATGTACGCTTCATTCGACGAGATTGGCTCCAAGAACCAATACTCGTGGAATTATGGCGAGAAGCCCAAATCAGCTGAATTCATCGGCTCCATCTCGAAGCGAAACCGCATCATCTGCGACCCTTGTAAGTTTTCTTCACCAGAAGAAGCAATGCATGACAAGCTAACATGATGTACCAGACCCCCTACTGATGAATGCCTTCAACGGTGTCAATTTGTCCGCGGCCTGCATCCTGACATCGACGGACCATGCCGAGAAGCTCGGTATTCCTAAAGACAAGTGGGTGTATATTCTCGGCGGAGCCGGTACTAACGAAAAGGACAACTGTGAGTGATTATATCGTAATCTCAAGAGTCCAACTAATAAAGTAGTCTGGGAACGACCTGGATTCGCTAGCAGTCCAGCGATTACAAACTCCCTCGATTCTGCACTGCAAGTCTCTGGCCTGAAAAAAGAGCAGATTGACGTTTTCGATTTCTACTCGTAAGTCAATCGGAGACAATGCCAATGCCAAGTGCTACGCTGAGACATGCCAGATGCTTCCCCATTGTCCCCAAGCTTGCATGCGATCATTTCGGACTCTCGCCCACCACTCCGGAAAAGCCGATTTCACTGCTGGGCGGACTAACATCATTCGGAGGCGCCGGCAACAACTATTCCATGCATGCAAGTACAGTCTCACTTTTAAGAAGCAAACATACTAACAGCCTCAGGCGCTCACGGCCATGACGCGAGAGCTGCGCAGCCGCAAATACAACAACGGCCTGATTCTTGCCAATGGCGGCATGCTCACGCACCAGTACGTTGTCTGCCTCTCAGCACAACCTCGCAAGGACGGAAAGGACTACCCTTTGGTGAACCCGCTGCCTCTTGTCGTGCAGGACCCGGCGCCACCATTTGCCGAGGACGCCACCGGCCCCGCCACCATTGAAGTAAGTTGCCGATGCAGGTTCTCGGCCTGATCACCTCATACTGACACAAGCCCACAGACTTATACAATCGAGTATGATCGCTCTGGAGTGCCCAGTCTCGGCCTCATTGTCGGGAAGCTCAAGACTGGCGAGCGGTTCCTTGCGAATCACGGCGACGATGCGACGCTGCAAAGACTGGCCCAACGCTCCGTGGAGCACATTGGTGAGGCGGGCGTTGTACGAAAGGAAGACGAGAGGAATTTCTTTTACTTTGACGCCAAACCGAACCTGTAAAATACAACATGCATTGCTAGAGACAATTGTAGAGTTTTAAAAGCTCGGAGCGAGCATCAATGACCAATTGCACGTGACGTAATTCAATGCGACGGTGAGATCCTGCTTGAGTCTAGTGTCCGTCATCCCCAGCCGCGGTTGATGAACCTGTTAGCGTGAGTGCTCTTGTGACAATCAATGTCTCATTCTGCGACAAGATATCAATCAGCCTTTTTATACCACTTCTTTGAAAATGGCTTGCGCAGACTGCTTCCGCGGCAACATCCACGAGGGCCAACCCAAGGGCGAAGTTGGCAATGTCCACGGCCTTGACACGTATATTTCGCGCCCGCCCAAGGGCACCCAGTCGCGCGGCATCGTCGTCATCATCCCCGATGCCTTTGGCTGGAAATTTGGCAATAATCGCCTGCTGGCGGATAACTATGCCGAAAAGGGCGACTTTACCGTCTACCTCCCCGATTTCATGAATGGTATGCTGCAATAAATGGTTTGCCGGTGCACCCGAGTGCTGATTCTCGCCCAGGCCATGCCGCTCCCTTGAGAATGTTTGATCATGGCCGCGCATTTTCAACTTCACCCAGCATCCTTACCAAAATGTCAGTGAGATTGTGTGTTGACAGTACTTTGCAGCATACTGACCTTTTTTCGGGCAGCTATCACGTCTTTTGGGCCGTGCTGGACATCATCCCGTTCTTCTACTACTGCAACCCCGGCAAGACCTTTCCCGTCGTCAAGGGCTTCTTTGAGCAATTGCGCAAGGATGAGGGTGCCACGCAGCCAATCGGCGCAGCCGGCTTCTGCTGGGGCGGCAAGCACGTCGTTCTGCTGAGCCACGGCCACGAGATTGACGGCAAGCCGCTCCTCGACGCAGGCTTCACGGCCCATCCCAGCATACTGAGTATTCCCTCCGACATTCAAAATATTCAGCGCCCCGTATCGTTTGCTTTGGCGGCCAAGGATGACCAAATTTCACCGGCCAAGGCTGAGAAAGTAAAGGCCATTGTGGAAGCTCTCCCGAGCCCCGCGACGGGCGAAGCATATGTGATTCCGGGGACTGGCCACGGCTTTGCTGTGCGTGCCGACTTGACCAAAGATGATGTGGCTGCGCAGGCGGCCAGGGCCGAGGATCAGGGTGTCGACTGGTTCAAGAAGCACTTTTGATGGGACGCTATGAAGAAAGAAGATGATTGTATGGAATGCTTTGCAGTGTGTTCTAGTCTAGGGACCACTAGCATGAAGGTCTACAGTGTATCCTATATGACCACCAATATGAATGCTCATGCTTTGGCGAGCTCAACGGCCTTTTGTGCCGCCTTTCCAAAATCAGCCTCCACGTACAGCCCTAGATCCGCATCCGCGAGCTTTGACCAGTCAGCACTTTGTAAATGCGTCGCAGTAGTAACACTTACAAGTTGCAATCCCGCTTCCGAGTTTGTGCCCTGAAGACGAACCACCATCGGGATGTGGATATTCATCTCGCTTGCTGCGCCAATGATGGACTCGGCAATCATGTCACATCGTGTGATGCCTGCAACGGGTTAGACAACCGATGGTATCCCTTACCGTGAGAAGCAACGTACCGCCGTAAATGTTGACGAGGATGGCCTTGACGCGCTCATCTCTTAGGATAATGCTAAATGCCTGCATCATCGTCTGCGTCGTCGCCTGGCCGCCGGCATCGAGAAAGTTTGCGCTCTTGCCGCCTGCCAGGCCAATAGCATCATTCGTCGCCATGGCAAGCCCTGCGCCGTTGACGACGTTGCCAATGTTGCCGTCCATGCGCACGTACACGAGACCGTACCGTTCTGCCTCGACCTCGTCGCGCACCTCTTGCTCCTTGTCGCGCAAAGCAAAGAGGTCGGCCTGTCTCTTGTGCGCATCATCATCAAAGACAAACCTCGAATCCAGGCAAACAAAGCCATGGTTGGAACGGGCCAGTGAGCAGACCTCGAGCAGCATGCCTTCCTTTTCGACAAAGATCTTGTGCAGAGCCGTGAGTGTGTTGCCGAGGCTGGCAATCTCAGCGACGTGGGATACACCAATGTCCGAAGCGATGCGCTGGACGAGAGACTCGGGAACACCCTCGGTCAGTGTAAAGTTGTACGAGCGAATGCTAGCTGGGTGCTGCTCGGAGATGGAGCGAATGTCCTGGCCGCCGTGCTTGGAAAAGACAACGGCGGGCTGGTAGGTTTCGCGGTCAACAGTCATGGCCAAGTACCAGACTTCATCGTGTGGTGCTGGCTGTGAAATGTACAGCTCCTTGGCGACAATGGCGCCATCGGATGACCGTAGAAGCTCAGCGGCGAGCTTGACTGCCTGCTCGGGGCTGCGAGCCACCAGACCGGCGGCTTCCTGCTCTGCCAGAGATGTGTTTCGCTTGAGAAGCTGTGCACTTAGCCGGCTATTATTCCCTGGAGGCATCCGTTAATCGTTGACCCCGAGCATTGGACATGGTCCAACGTACCGAGCTCTTCCACCGCTGCTCGAGCTTCCTCGGCGCTGCGCGCAACGAGACCCCTAGGTACGGCAGCACCGGCCTAGTTTTGTAAGCTGCAAGTAAAGGACAAAAGAAAAAAAAAGAACAAAGCAGCAGTCTCACTTCTTTCAATAGTTCTTGTGATTGATATTGGTGAAGCGTGAGCCTCCGCACGTGCTGTCTAGCGAAAAGCTACTCATGTCAGCCTACCTTCAGACTTGGCTGTTGGCACGAGGCCTACCTGAGAGCTCGACTTCCAAAGACGCAGGGCTGATCTTTGCGAAGCCATTGAGTCTGATGAATAAAAAAAAACACCGGGTTTCTCTTGGATGTGTTTTCCACGTCAAAGTTGATGTTTCGAGATCTCAATGCGATTTCTGTTTAGTTGCCGGCCACTAGCCGGCTTTATGATAGCTTCTCGGGGGATCAACGTCGTCATGGGAATGCAGTTAGCGCCCGGTTATATGACACTGCGAGCTGGTCCGGTACATAGCTTGAGCCAGCTGCGAACTCGTCGTTGCGAAAACCTCAATCGAATTCGCCTTTACTGCAAATCACCAGAAAATGAAAAGTTCACATATTTGGGCGAGCGCACAATGGGCGCGGAAGTTTAAGACCTCGGCTCGTCACCAGCAAAGCACGGCGCAAGACGCCGCAGCGCGCCTCCTCGACACCTTTGCGGGCAAGACTGTCAGCCGCCGGCAGCTTATTGACGGCAACCAGCTGCAGAAGCTATCGCTGACTCTAGGCCGAACCTGCATCGGGACTCACAACGTCACAGAGCGCCCGCCACCTGTTGGTACGCCGGTGCCACCGGGACACCACCTGGTGTACTTTACGCCGTCTGGCGTAGAGAATGAACTGGGGCCCGACGGCTCCGACAGAACCTACAACGCGGCGGCGCCGTTTTCGAGGCGCATGTGGGCGGGCGGCACGATGCAGTGGCCGGCCGAGAGCGCATCCATCCGCGTGGGCGACGAGGTGGAGGAGCGCACCACGCTGCTGAGCGCCACGGCCAAGAAGAGTCGCTCGGCTGGTGCAATGGTCCTTGTCGAGGTGGTCAAGGAACTGCAAGGCCCTCGCGGCGTTGCGCTTGTGGACAGGCGATCCTGGGTATTTCGGCCAGAAGTCGACCCGAGCAGTGCCGCAACAGCACCGAAACCACCGAGGCAGACGAAGCAGGGACCGACAGTAATTAAAGACGTAACGAGTGCTTCAAGTTGTAAGTACAGGTGACCCAGCAAAGAAAAAGCTGTGCATGCAATTCTGACAGACGGCCAGTTCCTGCACGAAACTTTTGCTGGTCGCCCGTAGGGTTGTTTCGCTTCTCGGCCTTGACATTCAACGGCCACAAGATACACTACAACGAGGGCTGGACGACCGCCGTCGAGGGCCATCCCGGGGTTGTCGTGCATGGGCCGTTGAACCTCATCAACATACTTGATTACTGGAGAGATGTACATGGAAATGGCCAGGCACCAAAAGAGATTGTATACCGCGCCATGTCACCATTATACGCCGGGGACCAATATCAAGTGCACACGGCTAATGTAGAGGCTGAAGCAGAGGGTAACAAGTATCAGATATTGGCAGACAAGGATGGGATTGTGTGCATGAAAGCTGTTTTGCTGTAAGTCGGCGCCATGCTATCAATGTACATGTATATAAGGTGCATGCAATCGCTATCAATGTAAATGTAGACAGTATGCATGCAATCGTTGGCCAGTATCATCATTCATATATTCATTTAAATCCTCGTCATTCATATCAATCGGCTTTGGTCAGAGGCGCGAGTCGCTGCATGATGCTGCTAGCGTATTCGCTCAAAGGCGCATCATAGTCGACCGTGTAAATGGAGATGGAGATTCCACCGTTCTCGACCACGTACGTCTCACCTGGCAGAGAGCAGTCGCCGTGGACGCACGCATTCACACCCGCGGCGTAGGGCTTCAGATTGGCCCATGTAAAGATGCCCTTTCTGGGGTCCCATACAGCTTCGTTGACCTGCGCGTTGCCCGTCATGCGTGTGCGCACAATCTCCGGCTCGGTGCCGTTGGCTTTGAGCTCCGGTATGTTGACGCTGAGGCCGTGTCCGAGAGGCAGCAAGGGGCCGCCCTTGGGGCTGCTCCTGATGACCTGGTCGACGACCTTGACGGCCACTTTGGCGACGAGCGTGGCTGGATCGCTGCCGTTCTTTACGTCAAAGTAGGGCACCTCCCGGTTGCTACCGGAGAGCGCAATGGCAGGGATGCTACGGTGAGTGGCGGCGTAGCTGGGAGATTTGTTAGTGATGGCGGGTTCTTGGAGCATCTTTGGATCCAACAAGAACGTACGCGGCACCGGCAGTGCCCGAAAGAGTCCAGACAAAGGGCCCTAGGTTGGTTCCAAAGTTGGGCCCGTCCAGAACGAGGTCGGGAACCTTGAAATCGGCGAAGCGAGGCAGCACATAGTCGAGGGCGACAAATGTGCAAGCCGCAGGAGTGCCATTGTAGTACCAAATGTGGCTATCGTGGGGATCACTGCCAATCTACAACTGTCAACTTTGCGCATAGTGTCTTAGTGATGATTCTTACAGATGGCGCGCCCTTGGGAATCAAGTCGTACTGTGACGCGGCTGTAAGATTGCCTTGTCTGCTAAAGTCGCTTTTACCGCCCATGCCGCTCTGCATAGTGGCCGGTGCAACAATCCAAGCTAAGAATGTCAAATATGTTTATGAAACCAGCGTTCGAGAAACGCACCATTGTGGCCAGCCTCGTTCAGTAGGCGATATACTTGTCGCAGGTTACCCGAAGCAAAGCCGTCGTCATTGTTTAGCAGGATGTTGAGAGCCTGGGCAGAGCCGGCGAGGACTAGCGGTAAAAGACTAGAAACGAGCATGTTGGGGGGATCCTGGACTCTCTCGACACAATGGGATGCGGAGGGGAACGAGGTCAATGGAGAGCTGGCAGACGGGTCCCGCAGGCTATTTGTACGGAAACCTTGGCAAGCAAAGAAACCTGCATACATGGCTGGAGAGCAAAAGTTCCCACGAACATGACTGCTCGCCTGCCGGAGCAGGCATGGTCCGTAGTCGCCGTCGAGAGCAGGGCTGAGATGACTGCCCGGGGTGAGATGGTGGTGGTGGATCAGCATGTGTAGGCGGCGGAGGTGGCCGAGGCTGCTGATAAGAGGGCGTGCTGCACCAATTTCCATAATGACATCGGATCTGGCATCGCCAGCGCGATCCCAAAATCATTACATTTTCCTCATATACGGATAATCAAGTTGCGTTCAATTTCGATTGTTACCGCAGGTTTTGCCCTATGGTAGGGTCCCCATAGAGCGACTTGTACTTACCGCCGTATTCTTCAATTAATCTACTTCATCTTGACCGTAATAAAGTTGTTAGCGTTTTGTGGTTTCGAGGGGGTTATTGCATGTCAATTGACGTGGATTCTGGTCTCATTGTTGCTTGATGGATTGAAGCTATCTTGGTTAAATTAGAAGCAAACTAATCAGCGGCCGCGCAGATTTTCGAGCTGCTGCCAGCGGCATTAGCGCACGGCACCGCGTAGCGTAGCGCGATACAGGTTGCCAGGCTTGTCCCCTACGATACGCGATTAATAACTTGTCGCGCTAATTGATTGGGCGGTACGACCTGGTGGTAGAGACTCGTCTTGATACACGACAAGTGCTGGGACGTTCCTGGTCATGCCGAGCGATTTCGGATTTCATCAATAAAACCTCGGTGCTAGAATCGTTGATGACGAGCGATCTCGGATCAACGAAGCCTTGTTACTGGCTCAAGTCTCCACTGTCAACCGTCACAGTTGACCCGAAGAGGCATCTCGCAGGGCCTTGTTGACTAATTGACCTTTCCGTATAGGATCAAGATGACAAGTTCTTCTGGAGCACCCAACAACTTCATTCTTGCACCAACCAAACTCGTTCAATTGCATCGAGCGCGTTGCACATGATGCCGCAGACTGATTCTCACGAGCACGAGCATCGCCGCTCAATAGAGACATTGCAAATACTGGATGAAAATGCCACCAGCGGCACAAGTCTCCCGCCGACGGATCGCGGCCGCGATGCGTACTTGGCTCTCATCTGCTGCACCGTCGCGCAGGCGCCAATCTGGGGCAAGCCAACCCTTTTGCTAAAACTCTTTCCCTTTTCTGCGTGGAATCTCTCGCCGTTTTCCTGACCAGCAGCATTTAGGCTATTCCGTGGCGTTTGGCATCTTCCAAGAGTACTACACCAGCGACGAGAGCCCCATCGAGGCGCCGCCCGGCGCATTCGCCACCGTCGGGGCCCTGCAGATGGGCGTCATGTATCTTATGATGCCGCTTGCGTTCATGGTGCTGAGCTGGTTCCCACGGCTGCGTCCCTGGTGCGGTCCTCTCGGACTGGCCATTACTGTCGCGAGCATCTGCGCGTCGGCATACGTGACGACCGTCGGCGGCCTCATTGCTACACAGGGCGCGCTGTACTCGATGGGATGCGGGCTGCTGTTCAGCCCCATCTCCAAGTACATGGACGAGTGGTTCTCTGCCAAAAAGGGGCTCGCCTACGGCATAATGTGGGCGGGCAAGTCCATAGTCGGCATGGTGATGCCGTTTGTCTTTAGCGGGCTGCTCAATCGGTTCGGTCTCCGGGCCACGCTGCTGTCGTGGGCTGCCGCATCGGCCATCATGACGCTGCCGACGCTCCTCTTCCTCAAGCCCCGCGTGCCGCTGCACCTGCAAGCCCGGAACCGCCGTGTGTCGCTCGGCTTCCTCCGTCAAACGTCCTTTTGGATGATGCAGGTCGGCATCATCATCCAGGCGCTCGGCTATGTCATGCCCAGCACGTACATGGCCAGCTACGCGACCGACGTCGGCTATTCGTCCATCACAAAGCCTATCCTCATTGCCATGTTCTCGCTGTCAAGTACCTTTGGCGCGCTCTTCCTCGGCATGCTGAGCGACCGCCTCAACGCGACCAAGGTGATACTCATCTCTGCCATTGGCAGCGCTGCGCCCGTGTTTCTGCTCTGGGGCCTTAGTCGGCACCTGGCCAACGTCATCATGTTTGCGCTCGTGTACGGATTCTTTGCCGGCGGCTTTAGCTCGACCTGGACAAGCATGATGCGTGAGATTCAGCGGGACGATCTGGCAGCTGATCCGTCGTTGCTGTTTGGGCTGCTCATGGGTGGGCGTGGCGTTGGGTTTGTTGCGGGAGGACCACTGAGTGGTGCTCTCATTGCCGTGCCAGGGCTCTTGACAGACGAGGCTATTGGATACGCCACGAGGTATGGTCCGATGATTCTATGCACGGGGCTTACTGCGATTCTGTCGGCATGGGCACCGTTCTGGAACATGTCCAAGACGTTCAAATTGAGCATTAGGGCCGCTTCTAGAGTCAGGACAGCATAAAGACACCGGCATACTCGACACAAATACGAAGACGCAATAGAATCACAAACACTCGGTAGATCTCAAGAATCACTCAACCACCTAGAGTCACTCCAAATCTGACATCTCCCAATAGACGGCTTGCTGTAACAAAAGAAAACAGGTCCACCATCCTCTTTCTTTTGATGCTAAGTAGAGCGCTAGTGTAGGCCATGCCGTTAGCGCTGGAGAATTCCATTGCTAGTTGGCAACTAGTTGGACGTCCACGGAAGCGATGACAGCCGAATGGGAGGGTACAGACGAGATGAGAGATCCGCCCAAGCACTGTTGTCTCTTGATGCAGGGTTTTTACTTGCATCGAAATCTTGGAGACCACTCCATGGCATCAATTGACAGGGCCGAAGTCGACGATTGGTGCATGAGAAGCCGTCAACTATCATGCTGCATGTCAGGGAGACTTTAGGTTCAGGAGGACTTTGGGTGCCAGAGTTCAAATGGGCTAGTCTCGTTCTAACCGTTTTTACGTTGCCACAATAACTTGATTTCTGAGTAAGTTGGTTGGCAAGGCGGCCCGAAATTCTACGGGAAATACGGTACTGAGAGATTTTGGGACGAACCGCACAAGAGGTTCGAGCCACGTAGCTGGGGACTGCGGAACCGACTACCAGATATTGGCCCCATCATGTAAGGTATTGTAGAGCTAAAGGCGACATGCGATGGCAAAATGGGTAGCCGACCCTGATTGGACGTCAGTGGTGCCGTGGCGATCCGTTGGGCCTTGTAAATCCCACGCACACGGCCGAGATCTGCCACCTTGCGCTTTGACCTTTTTACCTTTGTCATGGTTCAGGAATCAGAACATGTCTAAAATCCTTCGACCGCGAAAATCTCTCTTGACGGCTCCGATCGACACGCCATGCAGCGGCAAGACCTGGGAGGAGTTCCCCCACCTCGTGGGAAAAGCAAGTTCGTCGTATAGTTTATACAGGTGTTACTACCGAGGCGAAAACGCTGTTTCTTTTGTCCTTTCTTTTTATGTACCAATGTACCAACAGAAAAGAAAGGAAAAGAAAAAACCTGCATCAACTTTTCTTTTCGAATTAGAAAAGGAAGGTTTAGGGTGTTCTGCCCTTACTACACGACAGTCATATCTGATTTCCAACGACTCCGTCACTGTCATACATTTGTTCATCTTATCTTGACACAAGCTCAGTCATTCGCAACGGCGACAATCTCTCAATCACGAAGAACCTAAACGTTTTCATTACTGCTCTGATATCTGCAACATGGGATCTGAACTGGGTGTCACGCCCGACAGCAAGCCTAGACCCAAGGTCGACGCCGTCGGCATCTGGTGGGCTTGCTGGGCTGGCATCTGGACAGCCATTGTCGTGTGTGGCATGGCATTCCTCATCAGAAAACGCCATCTGCCCATGATGCGCATGCGTGGCCTGGGCCTTTCCCTGACGGCCATCACTTTGCTGCATTTATACTGGATCAGCGGACAACTCGGATACATTATCGGTGCCATGGCGCCTCCCGACGCCGAGTACTGGATCATGGGCACATACTTTCCTTTTGGCATCGCCTTGTTCCACGCGTCAAACACGCGCTTCCTACACGTTGCCAAGAGACAGGAGAAGTTTGCGACCAACAGCAACGGCAGCAGTGGCAGCAGCGGCATGAAGCAAAAGGCAGGCCCTGGACCCATCAACAAGTTGAGGCGCCTCGACTACACGTCAAAGATGCTTATTCTTGTGAGTATTGGAATGCTCTTTCAGCTTTTTCTCACCATCTTCATGTACTTGATTTCTCGAAAATTTCACCCTTCTTTCGGTATTCCCGGCACCGAAGCCGGCGGCACGGAAATGGAGCGCAAGGCGGCCATGGGCCGCGGATGGGAATGGTGGCCGACGTGCTTCTGGCAGCTCACCTGGGCCTGGGTTATTGCTCCCACCATCCTATGGAAGTCTCGCAATATCAAAGATACACACGGCTGGCGACTCCAAACGATTGGCTGCACAATTGCAAAGTAAGTGATGCCTGGGGATTAATCGCGAGTCACCACTAATAACATGTGGCAGCCTGCCCGCCACGCCAATGTGGATTATTGCCATGTACGTTCCTGCAATGGAGGCCGTGAACAAGTACTTTGTTCCGCCTCAATGGATCTGCTTGGCCATAATCTTCATGGAGATTTTCACTATTTTTGTGCCTTTTTGGGAGATTTTGCGTTGTCAGCGCCTGCAAAAGGAGACACTCGACCACATTGCGCAGTGGGAGTCGAAAAATCGCGGCAAAGTTGTCAAGGGCGTCAGATCGCTCGCGTCTTCCGGAGACAGCACCATTGTCGAATCCATTCTCACCGGCCGCAAGTCTGCTGCTGGATCGTACAGCTCCAGCTCCGACGAGAGTATCCTGACAATGAGCGCTCTGGAGTATGTCCTGGAGCGCAATCCCATTCCTCTGCAGCAATATTCTGCGCTGCGCGAATTCTCGGGCGAGAACATTGCTTTCCTCACCAGTGTGTCCGAGTGGAAGACTTCGTTTCCCAGCTCCATCCGCACCTCGCGATACCCCAGCAGCGACACCAACATGCGCGAGCTTGTCCGCGAACGTTTTAATCGAGCTCTGCGCATCTACGCTCAGTTTGTCAGCCGCCAAGATGCAGATTTCCCCATCAACATCTCGTCCATGCAGCAAAAGAAGCTGGCAGCCGTTTTTGAGGCCCCGACCCGGCTTCTGTACGGAGAGAAGCGTATCCTTGACTCTGCCACACCGTTTGGTGTTGACTGGGAAAAGGCCACACAGCCAGAGACGGCGCTGGAGTCAATGTCTTTGGAGACTGTGTGCGTCGAGGACCGTGTGCAGTACTGGGGCGAGGTCCCTGACGCATTCAATGAAACAATCTTTGATGATGCTGAGCAAAGCATCAAGTATCTCGTCCTGACAAACACATGGCCAAAGTTTGTTCGACACCGTCAGGCATCTACAATCTCCGAGGATGATGTGGGAACTCGCCATGATACCGCGCGGCTGGACCGAGAAAACCGAGGTAGATAGTGTTGGTGGCGTTTGACTCGGGTAGACCAAGTGGGCGCCTTGGTGCTCAATATCGGCATTTGAATATAACTAGCATAACAACCAGCTCTATACTGAGTGATGGAGAAAAAGTATTATATGGCTACTCCGTATCAAATCGACCAACTCCAGCCCATTGCGTGACAAGTTTGTGTCGCCACCTTACATAGTTGTACTAGTGGCGTGGGCCGACAATACGAAGGGCGTGGCTGGTCAAAACCTCGTTGACATGAGTCAAAGCTTGACCGATATGGAGACGGGCCGTGCTGAGATAAAGAAACTAGAATCCTTCCAAGATGATTTATTTCTCCAAAGATGCCCCGTTGGCGCATAAAACTTTGTACAATCCAACAATTCCAAAAAGAGCGGAATCTAGGAAGAACTCGCAGCAGCAAACTAGATCCTTTGAACCCTCATAATAAAACCAACCCCCCAAACCAAAACCCGCCGAAATGACTATCCCGTCACTGTCCCTCCGCAAGGTCACGCCAGAAACCCTCCCCGCCATCCACGCCCTCGTCGAAAGCTCCTTTCGCGGCCGTCATGCGGAAAAGGGCTGGTGCAGCGAGGCCGAATACTTTACCAGCGCGCGCATCACGCCCGAGGACATGCTCGCCAAGCTCAACAGCCCCGGCACGACGCTCCTCGCCGGCTACGACTCGACCGGCGCCCTCGTCACCTGCTGCGAGATTGCGCAAAAGCAGAACCACGACGACGATGGCAAGACGACGACGTCGACGTGCTATTTTGGACTCTTTGCGGTGGACCCGGAGAAGCAAGGGGGCGGCATCGGCAGCTTTGTGCTCGGCGAGGCCGAAAAGTACGCTCGTGATGAGCTGGGCTGCACGAGGATGGAAATGCAAGTCATTGACAGGCGCGACACCTTGATTGCGTACTATGTTCGACGGGGGTATGTGCAGACAAAGGAGACGAGGCCGTTTCCGTATGAGCTGTTTGGAGAGGGCACCGTTCTTCGGGACGATTTGCGATTTACGGTGCTGGTCAAGGAGCTGGCGGCATAGGAACTGCATTTGCATCATGATAAGCTAGCGTTTTAGATGTTTACATTTTTGTATTTTTTTACCCTACCATCTATTGTCTTTTCAAACTGAACGACATTTTCAATAGCAGCCTCCAGGATGCGGCTTCCCGTACCGTCCAGGCGCAGGCTCATCATCCCTCAGAAAGTCATAGTACATGACAGATTCCTCTTCAACCCACTCTCGCATATCAAACCCTTGCTGCCCAGCATCAAGTGTGTGGATATTGACACTCAAATAACACCCCTTGCGCTTCGCATTGCCACCACCAACAACCGCCCTTGGCTGCCAGATCTGCACAGCCGTCGCCGTCTGGCCGCCGCCGACACCAAACTCGTCGCCTGGCCGAGCCTCATCATCATCGACAACGTGCCCCTCGCCCATAAAGACAAAGCAGCGCACGCCGCAGCGCCGGCAAAAGAAGAAATGCAGCTGCTCGTCGCGGCACTGGTAGTCGCCGAGGCTCGCAAACGGGTCGATTGGCGAGAGAAGCGCAAAGTCGCGGGCGGGCGCGGGCGGCCGGACGTGCATGATGCCAGACTTGTGGCAGATTCGACAGTTGCAGCGGTAAATTCTATCCGCAGGCGGGTTGTTTGGGGTGGCGAGGGGAGGCGGCCGAGGGACTGTGAGGTACTCGATGTACTTTACGGCGCCGCAGTGGCAGGAACCTCGAAACGGTCGACGTTGAGGTTTGGTATCAGAATCCATTGTAGACGAGTATATTCCTGGTCCTAGTTTCAAAGATGAAAATTGGACATTTCTGCAGCCCGGTGCATCTTATATTGACCTGCGCGGGGGTAGCAGTACATCTCAAGTCCAGAGGCATCAGAGCCCAGGCCCAAGTTGGGGCCAAGAGCGGCAGAAATATGATACTGAGTTACAGGTGCTCTGCTGATGCGCTGTAAGGAGTACTTCAGTAGTTAATCAACAGGTAGGTAGTAAACCAGCAGCCAGTCAATCAACAGCCAGTCAATCAACGGTCAGTCAACCAGCAGCCAGTCAATCAACAGCCAGTCAACCAGCAGCCAGTCAATCAACAGCCAGTCAACTAGCAGCCAGTCAATTAACGGTCCGTTAATCAGCAGCCAGCCAACCAGCAGCCAGCAGCCAGCCAACCAGCAGCCAGTCAATCAACAGCCAGTCAATCAACGGCCACTTAATCAACAGCCAGTCAATCAACAGCTAGTCAACCAGCAGCTAGTCAATTGATAGCTAGGTAGTCGACTAAGCAAACCGAATTGTACAAGGCAAAGCTAAGACACAATGCAGGCCCAAAAACTCGAAAGAGGCGTCGTCTATCCGCCGTCTTTGTCCTCTTTGTCCTCTTCGTCCTCTTCCTCATCATCGTCTTCGCCAGATTCAACCGCCATGGTATCAATTAAGCCATCTTCGCCGTCGTCCTCATCGTCGTCGTCGTCTTCGTCGGCTTCTTCATCGCCCTCCTCATCGTCGTCTGCGTCTTCTTCATCGTCCTCATCGTCGTCTTCGCCATCTTCTTCATCAGATGGACCGCGTCGATTGGGGCTGCCAACTTGGAGGCGAACTTCGAGACTAATACGCTGCGGCTGTTCATCTTCGTCCACTTCGCTTTCGTCGTCACTGTCAATCATATCCACTCTACGACGTTTTGTAGGGCCTTCGTCTGAATCTGAAGAGATAACTTGCGGCTCTGCTGCATCGGCCACGCTTTGCTCTTCGTCTGAATCTTCAACGACGTGAAGACGCTTTCGCTTCGCAGATCTACTGCTAGGCTCTTGTTCAACTTCATCATCCGAGTCAGCTATAACATGGCGCATGCGACCTCGTACTGGTGGGCCTCCTTCGGCTTCCGACAGTTCTGGGCTTGAAAATGGATTTCGCGGCGCATCACCCCTGCCTGAATCATCGCTTTTTGTATCATCGAAATGCACATCAGAATCGTTAAAAATCTCCGGTTCATCGTCATCGATGCCGTCGCTTTCGTAAGCATTAGGCAAATTGTTGAGCTGGTACTCTTCGTCTTCGTCACTTTCTTCCTCATAGCTCTCGGCATTCGAGCCCTCTTCATCTGCGCCGTATACTTTAAGCGGCAGATGGACTATAGTGACAAAGTTTGCGTACCGCTCGAGAGCCTGTTCTGTATTAAAATGCACCATCGGAAAGAGGCTTACTCCAGCCTCTTCAAAGGCATTTTCTTGTGATGGGAACAGAAACTTCGTGTGCCATTTGGGCACGTAAAGTTTTGTAAAGAGAGGACATCGGACAATATCAGGCCAACAGACAACACATGTATAGTTTTCGCCATAACCCGGCTCTTTCTCGAAAGTCTCCATGTAATACTGGCGAGCTTCGGGTGCGGCACACCAACGCAGGGCGTCGTCCTTTAATCTGCGACCGCCGAGAGTATCGTCTTCTGTATATAAAAAGAGACGCTGGAGAGATCCGAATTTCCACAACCAGGAAGATACATCTGTCTCACTCTCGTAGAGACTGTAGTCGTGGAGTGGCAAGGCCAAGTTGATGAGAGACTCTGAGAAGCCATCAAAGTTGACTTTGGCGGGGGTAGCAGCATCTTGATAGGAAAAGTCCGGAGCCTGGTCCAGCATGGCGATATCGGTCTTTAAATTCACGCACAGCGTGAATTCATCGCCGTCATCTGACTCCAGGCGCAGCTCGTCGGGGAACCTCCCCTTGGCAAAGGCTCGCGATTGCTGATTAGTAGCCAAAACGCAGCGTAGCGCGCGAGTCTGGTCCTCGAGGCACAACCCAGGGCCTATCACCTTACAAGGCGATGTCCTAGTAGGCGAGACGCTGTCCTGAATATTAAAGTCCAGGGCACGCGCGGCGCCTAGTAGTTCTGGGCAAAACAGGGTCCAAACGCGTAAACGAAGCTCTGGCGGTAGGCGGGTGAATGGAAAGGGGTCGAACTCTTCATCAGCATCAGATTCCTCATCAGAGCCAGATCCATCCTCTGTAGATTCTGCAGATTCCAGTGCCTCCTCGTCGAAGAAAGGGATATTATTGCGAGCTTCGGAATCCTCAGATTCGTCGTGGCCATCGTCACTGTCTATCACAATCGCACGGGCCATCGTGTTACGAGTCCGCACGTGCTGGGGTGACGATGACTCAAGCAAGCGTTGTCGATGAAAACTGTTGGTCCCGTCAGGGAAAATACTTACGTATCATGGGTTGATTGGGGTTGTTTTATCGCGATGGAGCGAAACGATCACGCCCTTTAGGAATTAGTGACTGAACACTAGATCTTTCTCAGGACGAATTCGTATTCAAGAAAACTCTTCAGAATGTAGTGCGTTTGCAGCAGCTAGATCTTCGAAGTCGACTTGTTCGGTAGCACGGGGAGTTTTGCCTAAGCAAAAGACCGTCTCTTCTGATAGTGGTCCCTAACTGTCTGTGGTTATTGCAACCACTGATCAGTGTTGGTTCCGTCAGGGATAATACGTACGTATCACGGGTTTGATTGGTTGGTGTTGATTCTTGCTTGTTGTTATCATGCAGGCTCTTGCCTGCAGGCATTGATCTAGGTACAAAAGTGGGCCAACCAGTGATTTAGGCCAATGAGAGGGCTGCATTCGTTGAGGCAGCTGGTGGCTGCAACAAAAACAAAAGAATAAAGTGAACGCAGTTGGGTGCTTTGTTCGCTGGTTTTAGGGCTCTTTAGGGGGCTTTTAGCGGTGTGCCTACAAACTTTTGTCTCCCCGCTGTAGGTGCCTACCTCATGCATGGACCATAGTCTATAAGTTTGATTAAAAGCTGCATTCCACAGACTTTCGAACCATACATTATACAACTAGTATATGTAAAAGAAAACCAATCTATCTACCGCTAATTCATTACATTATGCTTCCATTCAAACATATGCACCATACCATACACGGATTCAAGTCCGACATCTTACCAACCCGGCTTTTGGTTCTCAAATGTAATATGCACTGTCTCAACATTCTTGCGGCGCGTCAACACCAACTCCGGGTCGTGACTCAGTTCCGGCACACCAGCCACCATACTCCTTTTTGGTTTGCAAGCGCCCTGTCCGTCGTTCAGCGTCTCGCCCGGCGCTGGCGCAATGTCAAACGTCAGCAGCGTCTTGATGACGTTGAGCATCACGACGTTGTGCACAATGTAGCGTCCCGGACACATGAGCACCGTAGGCAGCCCAAAGGCCATGAGCTGCTTGACCCGGCCCACGTCCACATTGCCCTCGTCATCTAGGAAGCGATCCGCGCGCACAGTGTCGGCATCCTCGCCCCAGATGCTGTGGCTATGCTGATGCGGCAGCATCGGAGCCACAATCAGCGCCTTGCGGCGAAGCGAAAACAAGCCCGCAAAGACGGAGTCTTGCGTGACCAGACGGGTAATGTTCGAGTTGGCCGCGTACAGTCGAAGCAGCTCGTACCAAAAGGACATGAGAAGCGGGCAGGAGTCGCGCACCCGACTCATGTCGACAACAAGTCTCTGGCTTCCGAAAGTGGATGCATCAGTCGGCTCGACAAGGCTGTATAATTCGGCGCGAATGGCCTCCATGAGCTCGTCGTCGGCAACGAGATGCCATAGCGCCCAGGTGGTGATGTTGATGAGGTTGGGAAAGACGCCCATGATGAGGGAAAAAGAAAAGTCGTTCCAGCCCGCTTGCGGAATGCTGTGTTTCTGCAAAAGAACTTTGACCTTGCCGATAAAGGACAAGTCTTGGTAGTCCAGCTTCTTCTCGTCAATGCTGCGCGGCGCATCCAGTGTGCTTAGTCCAGCGCGTACGTCATCTCGAGCACGGCTGAAAGAGCGTGGTAGGAAAATGGTGAAAGGGTGATACAAATTGCGCAGACCGGAAAGCATAATTCTGACTCATTAACGCGTGTTCATCAAGGTTTGGATGAACCAACATACCGTAGACTTTGCCTGAATTTGATGTCATCATATGGGCCCTTTTCTCCCCATATGACTGAGCCCAACGACATGGCAATATTATTTGACACCCAATCCGCAAGCTTCACCGTATTTGAAGCATCCGGAACAGTTTGCTGCCATGCCTCGTTGATTTTGTCCTGCACGCGTGCAAGGTGTGCTTGCACCTTGCCAATGGTCGAGAGCTCATCACGAAGAAGACGAGACAGCTCCTTCTTGAACGGGTGCTTGTCTGGCGTCATCATTCCCTGGTGACTAGCCTTGTTGAAGCGCAAATAACCGCCGAAGCCGACCCAGAAAGCGGCTGTGAGGCTCAAGCCTGGCGCTTTGGCAAAGAGCTTGGTCATCTCCGTATCGGAAGCGTCCATGACATAGATTCTCTGCGTGGCAAGCCACGCCGTGGAAATAGGCGTCGCCTGGCTGATTCTGCAACAGGCAAAGAGACGAGTCAGCCATTAGGCCACTTGATGAAGAATGGGAAAGATTGAAATCATACGAGAGCCGGCCAAAGTACTCTTGGAAATCACTCTTGATCATTTCAAATACATGGCCAAAGTATGGTATCTGTGACGATATTGTGGGCGGCTCGCTCGCCTTTTTAGCTTCCTTTAACGGCGGCCATTTCGGCAACAGCGCGTTATATATGGACGCAGATAGAGCATAAGCTCCAAGTAGGAGAGCTGTGACCTTGATGAAGCCCAAGGTCAAATCCAGGTCCATGATGTGTCTTTAGTAGTATGGCAACTGCCAAATCTGCAGAAGGTTGGATCTGGTTTTGTACTGTCTTGAGATTCAACGGCTATATCTTTATCGCAATCTTCAGCTACGAAGAGAACCACTATATATGAACCAAGCAGCCATGACTATTGAGCGGTGATTGGAGGGCCTTACGGAGCGACGGACCTTTGTCAATGCGTTTGGCACGCCATGCCACTTGCTAGTTGCCGAATTACGCCGCGGGATTGATAATAAAAGGGTGGTCCCAAAAAAGCACCCCGAGACTCTAGAACCGGCTCAGCTCCGCGTATTGCTAAACGGCAAGGATTGCGTGCAAACTCGACTCGAGCAACCTGTGGGGGGTTACGACCCGCCTCTATTTGCTGACACCCTCGGTCGAGGAGGTCATGGCTTGCGCCGCAAAAAAGGTAACACACAGAGGGTTTTCGATCAGGCAAACCAAGTTCAGCCCCTTACTAATTAATATCTCGCCTGCACGTATTAGTAGGCGTTGCCGACAGGCGTAGCGTAAACATCAGGCGAGGATAACGGACCAGTCATATATTTACCGGCCGGCAGAGATGAGGGTTCACTATGTTTTTATCCCTGCAGGTTTATATTAAACTTGCATGGCTTCTTACCGCTTTTGTAGGCGTTGGCTGTCAAGGCCGATGGTACTGATAATTTTCTCTCCTCACAACCGGTGACAGCCGAGCCTCACAGATTCTATTTAGTGTTCATGTCTCGGCATTCGCTTGCACCAATCGGTGCCTACCTATCCGTATCTGTACGAATACTGCACAGCAAGTCTGTGGCGCCAGGCTTTATTAGCGTCGGAACCCTTCCAGGATCGACGCAGCGACCGACAGGGTGTACGGAGTGGCTGAAGAGCTCATGCCCTCACGAAGAGCAAATTTACCCAGTCGATAGATATGATATATTGGGCAAAGTAGCTGAGCTGCACTGGAATATCAGAATTTAGCCTCATCTTGAAGAATAAATTAGCTCCAGCATCGGACGCCGCGTCATCTCATCTTGGAGGAGACACGTCGGGTATTTTCTTTCTACAGCGGGCCGTGGCGTGACCCCTGACGTCTTACAACCGAGACATTACAAACAACAGTACGGAGTATACGGATGCGTAGAGTAGTGGACTTGGATAAAAAATATGTACTCTGCAGACAATGCTGGAACCAACACAGACCCAATGTCAACACACCAACGCCATTCCAGTGTACCCCAAAAAAAAAAAGATAAAACGCCGACCAAATTAACGTCAGATTTGGTTTGCTTGTCAGCCCATGAAAGCCATCCAGAAAAATGTGCCTACGGCTCCGAAAGCCAGCGTCAACGTCAGAATGCCAGCGCCAGCCTTGTCGGCTGTGGTTATAGGCCTCGGTGGTCTCTGTCCATTATCGCCACCCGCAAATCCGCCGTTGGGGTTGCCCTTGGATGTGCCGCCCGTATCGTTGGTTGTAGGAGGGTTCGCATCTTTGATTAGGAGGCTGGACACGGCGGCCAGGGCACTCATGTACTCTCCAGCGCCAGTCGTCTTGTCGACCCCAGGGTCAACAAATTTGCCTCCGCTCCAGTAAAAGCCACAGGTGCGACCTGTCTCGCGGCCCGTACATTGCCTCGCGGCGGCTTGGGCTGACTTCTCCAGGACAGGCAGTATCTTGTCGGCTGTATGTGGTACAATCTGCGCAACCACAGATAGCCAACGGTGCACGTAGCCTTTAAAAGTAAGCATATCAGCTGTGCATGTGCCTGGTGTACTCTCGCATGGCACCTCGTATGCGGCGCCCTCCTTGAAAAAGTTTTTGATCATGGAATCTACAAGGTTGTCGACGCGGTCGCCCCATTTCTTGTCACCATCCGTCTACAGTATGTCAGTGTAGAACTTGAAGGTTGGAAAACAAAACTCACATAATTATACATGAATGCAGCACCCTGAGTCATGATGGCGGCATTGTAGGAAAAGGTGGCCTTGTTGATATCGGTGCAATTGTGCTGCACGCGGCCACCGTCGTAGACCAGCCAACTCTTGTGATCAATGTACCCAACGCCCCAGAGCCAATCCCAAGTTTCATCTGCAAACTTTGCATATGTTTCATTTTTCGTGTATCGAGCAAGGCGAGATCCAATGTTGAAAAAGCAGCCATTGGCAATGGCTAATGCTATTAGCGCTTCGGCGAATGAGACGCGCAAAGTACCAAACTTACTATTTTTATAATCATATCCAGCATTGGAAAAGGGGATCTGCCATCGCATACCACCGTTGCAGTAATGATCATGTCTGCTCGGGTCTGCTTGCGTGGCCCAGACGGCTTGCGCCAAGGCGAGCCATTGCGGCTTGTCTCGCGGAGGGTCGGGAAACTTGTTTTCGGCAGCAAGCATTGCTGTCATGCCCCAGAATCCTTGATCATCGTTTCCGAGTGAAGCTGTATGGTTTCGAGGCATAAAGTCTTGGTTTTCGCCAACTTGGTGCAGAATTCCCTGCATCACCACATCGTTGTAGCTTGTGTCGCCAGTGAGGTGCCAGTAGTCAATGTATGTGCCCATCATGGCACCGCCCTGCCACCAGTAATAATTTCCCTTGTTCTCAGCCGGTGGTCCTGGTAAAATTCCAGGTATTTTTCCAGTCCTATTGCCTTCGTATAAAAGCATCAGATCGTATGCGATGGTACTGGCCGTGGTTTTAATCGCTTCTGCAAAGTGTAAGCGACTGTTCGCCTCTGCTCCAGCGGAGACTACAACCTTTAGTATCAACCTTGTAGTATTGAGCTTGCACAGCCGTGAATAATCCTGTTATTACCAGGCTTGCAGCTAGAGATGTTCGCGGATAAAGCATTTTGAATGTAGGACGAAGCCAATTTGAACATGAAAAATCCGCCGGATGGTCGGACAAGACTGGCGATATCGGCCGAGAGAGAGAGCGCCAAAGTGAGATAACTGGAAGCTGTGTACGTAGCTGCAATAAACATACGATAAAAATCTTGAATCTGCTAGAAAGAAAAGATTGGGCAGATTTGACTGCGATTCCAAGTAACACGGTGAGGACCCCAACGGGCAGGTGCCAACCGCAGCCTTTTTAGCAACAACGAACGAGATGAATGGTCAAATGAGTGAAGAGAAGGAATATCGGTATAGAAGATGGCGTCAGGAGAAATCGATGGTGATGCGAAGGCAAAGAAAGCAAGGGAAAAACCAGTAACTGAATTAAAAGAATGCGAGATTGAAGCTGACCTTGGATTCGGAGAGGGGCCCGACACGCGGACAAGGCAGCAGAAGCATAATCTTGTCTGCATTCCCCCCTTTACTGTTGATATCCCGCGCAACAAACTCTTGGCAAAGCATCGCATTTCGGTTTCAAGTCTGCAAAGACAACGCTTTGGGGGTGGAGCAGCAAAGCCACTCCAAGCGCCAGCCTACGATCACAAAGAGGGCTGTATACATAGCGTACACTTGACTGTTGATTGTGATGAGCCAAGGTAAAGCCATTGGCTGGGCGCACTATCAGCTGGGCCGAAGGTGGCGGCCAAGGTGGCGGAGCACGTCAGTTGTGGTGGATGTCATGCTTGGCAAAAGATGGTCAAAGGACAATTCTCCAGGTTGAAATGAGCCTAACATTGTCCAGTTTGATCTCGCTTCACGGCTGTATTCGAGCCTGCTGTGTTGCTGCATCTACTGCCAGCCATGCAAAGCAAGTAGCCTGCCACAGCCGAGTCCATTATGCCCCGTGAACCGTGATTCCAAAATGCTGTAGTTAAGCGCCGATGTCCCGGTAGCCCTGCGCCAAGCAAAGCCCCCTGAAGCCAAGATCTAGCCAATTCCTCTAAAGTTGGTGTCTCGCAAGCCAAGCATCGCTCCTTGGCGCGAGCGTTGAACGCGTCAGCGCTGTCAGTATCATAAGAGGAAAAAACCACAAATAGCCCAGGCGAGTGAAGGAGACCATTCTGACAGGAAGTTACTATTTCAGTAGTAGCTTGACAGCCATATCTCACGGATCCGGGGTCAGACGAAGAGGTTGACGGGAGGCGGGGAGGCTCGGCGGATAAACTTTAATTTTAAGGTTCCTTGGCCCCTGTAAATTAGCTAGAGAAGGGGGCTCAGCAGCCAAGTAACGGCCTGCTTATTAGTACCTAATTCGTATCGTTCGCGCTGTAGCAGCTTTAGGCTGTGCTCTTGATCGCCCGAGGCTTTAACTGTCGCAGCTGCTGCCTTTCTGAAATGTCACTCGCGCCTTTTCTCTCATGCGAAACTGCCAACAGTGACAAGTCAGCACTCTTTGTCACTTTAAAATTGAACAGCTTCTACCTTTGCGACTGAAGGCTTGATGTGCATCATACAGCATAGCTCTCGCAGCTCAGAACCCTAGACCGTCGAGAACGAAGAGTAAGAGCCCTTGGACCAAGATTTCAAAATTTTGAAGGCTAGTCAGCCAATATTGCCTTTATTTCCAATCATCTAGTTTCCTTCTCTTCTTGAAACTTTTTTTTTTATTTGAATAATACAGTGCAAAGATGACCAAGCGACGGATTGTCCCCGCCCTCCCCGAAACTAATAGTAAGTGTACGACCTGATTTAGTTTGGATCTGTCGTAAGCCCAAGAAGTAGACGCGAGTGGTTCAACTCTTGTGTCGAGGTCTAGTGCTGCAAGTATACAAGGCACTCTAATCTCGGCAGGTATTTTGCCGACCCGACCCGGATTCGGCGTCAATTCGACAGCGTCGGGGAGGCCGGGGAAGAGGCGGACTAGGCCCCGGTGGTACTGAAGTTGTTCAAACGACCATTAAGTTTCTCACTGCCGTGAGAAGAGAAATAGTCGCTTTTCAATATATAAATGAGAATTCAACGAGCATAGAAGAAGTATGACTGTAAACAACCACAAGTTCATACTTCTATAATTCACCGTGGCTTCTTCTAGCAACCTCTGTGTCTGTGTGACTTGCGGAACGCAATTCGGCTTTCCCTATGAAGAACGACCTCTGATTTGTCGCATGTGCAATGTACGTTTGATAACATCATCATCATCACTATCTTCTTCTTCTTCTTCTCATGACGTATTGACATTTCGTCAGGATCCACGCCAGTTTGTGCCGCCCTCTGGACAGTCATGGACTACCCTTGCGCGGATGCAGACAAGCCACCGCAACGAAATCAAGCAAGATGAAGAAGACGGCCGCATATGGTCCATCTTCTCCAGCCCGCAGTTTGCCATTGGACAGCGCGCCCTACTCGTAGAGACGGAGGGGGGCAATGTGCTGTGGGACTGCATCAGCCTGCTAGACGCCGACACGATTGCCTTTATCAAGTCGAGGGGCGGGCTAAAGGCGATTGCCATTTCGCATCCGCATTTTTACAGCACACATCTGGAGTGGCTCGCGAATTCGACTGTCCAGCCTATCTCGCAGAGGAAGATTAGGAATGGATCAATCGTGAGGATGAACATGGCCATCGGCGGTTGGTGAGTGGCTTGACGCTAGAGATACTCCCTCGAGTCAACATTGTGAAGCTCGGTGGCCATTTTCCGGGCAGTTGCGCTCTTCACTGGAACAAGAACCTTGCAAGTCACAAACAATGCGTCTTGTATCAAACTTGCATCATGAGACTAATACCATGCTCTAGTTTGTCGGCGACTCCATTGGAATCTCTCAGGTAAGCCATGGCAATCTAAACTGCTAACCAAGGCTCATTAATGATTCCTGTAGTCCGGTCTGGTCCGCTCCCACCACAACAATGACCACCAAGTTTTCTTCTTTCACTATGCGTTCCCAAACTTTATTCCGCTAGGTCCGAGTGCGATGCTCGAAATGTGGCAGCGTCTCAAGGGCTGGGAGTTTACTAGTCTTTTTCCTTATTCTACCAGACGACGGTTCGCGATCCCAATGTCAAGTCCATGGTGTTGGACAGCATGCAGCGTCAGGCTCTTTACCAAGAGAACAATAGCTACCTGCTGCTCGCGGAAAGTCGGGAAAGTAAAATATGATTTCTGCTCGTAATCTAACCTATTTAGGTAAATGTACCGCATAATGTAAATTGACACATCTCCTACAATGGCAACGTCAGAGAATCGAATGTGGAAGCATCAAAGAGCTCGGCAGCTAAATACGGGCCGAGACCACTGTCATCGTCCAACAAGTCCAACATGCCCATGAAGTCGACGTCGTCCATATGCTGAAAAGCGTCAAATTCCTCGGACCGAGCATCAGAGATATCAGAATCAGCTATTATAGGTGAGCAAAACACCATCGACGAGGTAATAGTATTCCACTTACATCGGTAATCTTGCAGTTTGGACAAATATCGTATATACTTGACGCATCTCTTGACAAGTGGATGGCCATTGTCTAAATTTTCGAGTGCATCTGCCGCTTTGACAAGATTCAGGCGGCCTTGGGCAAGAACTATTTGTGCATTCAGGCGGTGACTGTGTCGAGCGCAAAGCATACCACCGCATACCATGAGCGCTGCGGTAAAGACTACATTGCAAAACTGTTAGCGCAATGGCCTCATTACGGCAGATGCACATATATAGCTTACCGTAGTAAAGCGTGAAAAACCACACACCAAGGTTGCTATCTTCGACTGGACCGCCGCCAAAGACCGAGGCTGCCATTCCAATCGTCTCTTCTGCAGAAGAAATACACTCGAATGCCTCGGCCATGGCCAGCTGTGTCGTGTACGGCAGCTCCGTGTCGTGTCTTCCATTGATCTTGGACAGATACTTGAGAGTAACGCAGAGTAGTGGTCGGTGAATCAAGATCGACACGCTGTGGTACCTGACCGTCGTGATTGCTCGCAATTTATTCATCCTAGAGCTGTGCTTCAACTCGGGCGAGCTACTTTGCAGTAGCGAAAATGCAGACGGTAGAGTTTCTGCCCATCTTCGCAGCTTCTGCCTCAATTTGCTAGCAGTTTGGAGCATAGACACTTCGTCCTCACTTTGATCTGTCCCGAGATTGCCATTGTACTGGGCTTCAATGGAGAGGCTCATGATCTGGTACAACTGAACGGAGAGCGACAAAAAATCGGTTGCCACTTGCGCCACTTGGGGTTCATTACAAGGATGATAATTCTCTGATACGTGCCATGGTTGCGGTAGACGAATTGTCATGTGCGCTGGGGGTATTGCGCAAGGACGGCCAAACGTTGCGCTCAAGACAGTATCCAGGCAGTATATAGTGTGCCAGGTTCGGTTCCTCATCTCCTGTACAATTTCGTCCAGCTGTGGCCAACCTTGTCGCTATGCAAACCAAGTGCGATTGCACTCCTGACCAATAACCCATGCACGCTCCAGGGCTCTCCCGCTTGAGGTGTACCTTGGAGGTAAAGCGCTTGCAAAAGAAGGAACTGGACAATGTCGAGGCTGACAGTTTGCAACGACGAGGCACCACACAGTGACATTGCTCTTTTATAGTAAACCAGTGATTCTTGAAAGCACGGTTTCGAGGTTTTGCTTTGTGTTCTGTTGATGTTGCTCGCAATGGCAAAGATCAGATTCAGCTCCCCAAGCCAAGTTCGTCGGACCTTGTTGAAGCCACTCGCTTTGAAGGCGCTGTACGTCTGTCGAAAAGTAGCCTCATGTAAGAAGGGGAACAAAAGCCCCATGGTGTTGAAATATCGATTCATCATGACTTACATGTCAGCCACTGCCGGCAAGCGCGAACATGTTGCCAGGGACTGCGGGGTAGTTGGCAAGGCCCCAAGGGGAGAGTGCTCTGATGATAGTATCGCTCCGCGTCTGCCATCTCCATCATCTCTCTTACTGAGCTGGGGTCCTTCTGGCGTTTTAACCCCCCAAATTGCAGACATGTAGGCAACAAGGTAGCGAACGAAGCCAATATTTGACGACTCGCCAAAGTACGCTGCGGCGTGCTCATCGACAAAGGTTATAGCTAGTCCGTCAGTCCTAGCGTCCGTTACAGTTCCTGAATCTTCAGATTCAATGGCAGAAGCGTCAATCTCCATGCCGTCACTCGTGTGCGCGTCTCTCAATGGTAACGAACCGTCAGGCAGCTCTTCATAATATTCTCGGGTCGGGCCACAGGAGGACAAATGTCCTGTCAGTAGGTCATCGTGTCTTTGGATAAGATGCTCAACATGTTTAAGGCGTTGCTCGAGCCCTGAAACATAGTCCTTTTGTATGATAATGTTTGTCGTGGAGTCTGGCGCATCATATTGGCATTTGAACCCCAGCTGATGGCAGGTTGAACACGTGGGTCGTCGCCCATCGCACCTAGGGAGAGGGGGTAGGGTAAGCGGACGTGCTTCAGTTGCTGGGACGGCTCACTTTACCTAGACTTTCTGGTACGACAAGAAGTACATGCAAGGGCAATACGGCGGCGCTTAGAGCCGGTTGCGGGGGCCTCCGAATCTGCCATGGCGAGCGGGGAGTTTGGGGAAAGGACGGAAGTAGTTGTCGCAGTGGGGAGCTGCGAACAATTAAATATACAAGCTTGTAACTATATACAAATCTAGGTTTAGTGCTGACGATGAGAACAAGCCCAGGAGACGTCTGACGTCTAGTGCAGCGGATATTCTAAGCCTGAGTTTGTAATTAGCTTTCTTATTCGCTCGCACTCTTCCACTGTGAATTGAAATACATGTGTGCCTCTGTTTCTGAACCTGGCTGGCTGTCCAGAGGCAGAGCCAAAGATTTCATAAGACGTGGCAATAGTGAATAGCCGTGGCAAGTTTTGATTTCTAGGCTAGCATTGCAATCCATTATCGCTTTTTGGGCCTACTATTCGTAAAAATTACAAGGCAGCATCATGCGCCATGGAAATTTGCTTCCAGATGATGCATGTGCCAACAGCCATTTCAGCCCATCCAACCGAATCCGACGTCCATCGTCCGAATTGTTTCTTCCGCTTAATTTGTCCCATAAAGTCCGCTATCAGAAATTCCAGCTTGGAGGCGGGATAGACGCTCTCGCGTATCCGCAATCTGACCGGCCTGGGCGACAATCGCGTTGCCAGTTTCTCGTAGCGCAGACAGCACCTGGTTCAGCTGGTCCTGAACGCCACCGCCGTTGCCGCTCATGGCGGCATTGCGGTCCCTAAAGCTTCGAATTTGTTCGTATAGCCCATTCTCGACGCCAGGCATATCGCGCTCAATTTCTCCTCGATAGTCGTCTAGTCGCTTCTTATACTTTTCCACGTCGTCGCAGATTCGATTAAAGTAGGTGATGAGGTCCTGTGCATTGGACTGTGCAGATGATGCATCGGTGCCGTTGGAGGCGGACGACGGAGCAGAGCCCGCGAAAAGACCCGTCTGGTGATAATGGCTAGGGAGCTTCAAGTTATCTGCCGCTTTGAAGGACAGCTGCGCGTCGCCAATGTTCTTTTTCGTGACGTCTTGCAGGCTTTTGACAGTCTGGATGTCGCGGTTGAGGGCCTCTTGGACCATGCGAAATTTTAACTCGACGTATTTGACGTCATTTCCGAGCTGCTGGATATCTTTTTCGTGCTGTGGCATAAACTCGCCAATCTCGTCCCTCATTTTGATGACGCGCTGAATTCCCTTGTCTATAAGTGCCACCTCATCTTGGATTGGCTGGGCTAGGTCGTCGAATCGAGATCGCGGGCGCAAGTTATCGTAATTTATCTGGACTGCTGGGACTGGATTGGCGGTTTGCGTTGGCTGTTGACTTTGGCCACTGGGGACGTTAGAGAAGTTGAGCGTTATCCGTTGCACTAGAGTAACCTACAAAATTCCGCCGGATGGCTTTGCTTGTGACTGTCCAAAGACAGAAGTATTTGTGGCTGCTCCTCCTTGCTGTGGGTTGCCAAAAAGTCCAGTGCCTGTTTGAGCAGGCTGCTGCTGTGTCGTTGTACTACCAAAGACACCGCCGCCTGTTTGAGCAGGTTGCTGCGTCGTTGCAGCAGCACCACCACCAAACAGGCCCGTGTTTGTTGTGCTTGTCGTAGGTTGCGCGGCGGCTCCTCCACCGAATAGACTGTTGGCAGGTTTTGGCTGCGACGCCACTGAACCAAAGACACCGCCAGATGCTGGTGTTGTCAGCGATTGCTGAGATTGCTGCTGCGCAGAGCTTGCTGGCGTAGCGCTACCAAAGAGACCACCGCTCGTAGGTGCTTGTGTCGTCGTCGATGCTCCAAACAAGCTTGTCTTCGGCTGCGCACTCGCCGCGCCGAAGAGCCCGCCTGTTGTCGCCATCGCGCCGGCGGCGGTCGCGGTCGCCGTTGTGTTTGTGGTTGCGGATCCGAAGAGCCCGCCAGTAGATTGAGGTTGGGATGGGGACACGCTGAATTGTGACGATGGAAGAGCCAGTTGGTTAGCAGAGTCTCTGTGATGGCGCCAAACCGAGGGCAAAGTTGGCAAGCAAGCAAAGATTTGTGGTTTCTAGCGGCGCGTGTGCTGCAGGCACCAAGAGCGGGACTCCTGGGCCCTGGCTGCCTCAGCAACTTACAGGGAGTTTGCAGCGCCAGTGTTGATTGTGAGACCGCCTGGGCCACTGGCTGAGCGCGCCAGGGACATGGTATTATTAGATCCAGGCTTGGAGTAACCTCGTTTTGAGTTGAAGCAGGTCTTCTGGTGAAAGCTGCATCGACCAAAACAGCTGTGGAACTGCGAGTCTTGAACATGCGACCGTGCCTAGATAGCTGGGTACTTGTCCACGCTGGTGGAAACGCTGGTGAGGAATGGTAGCATCCTACCAAGCGATAGTGCGCATCGCAATGCTCTGACTGCCCGGAGAAACAACGGGTCCGAAGAATGCACAAGAAAGCTTCAACACGCAACAAGCACAACTTCAAAAACGCGACATTGCAACCTCGCCCTTTTTCTTAGCTTTATCCTGGCTTTTTTTTTATAACCGGCCTTGCGACAAGATGGAAATGGACGAGGACGACGACATTTACGTGCCCGAGGAGCCCCAAGTAGACTCTCACCAGGCTCAGGCTCAACCACCTGCTGCAACGAGAGCTGCGGAAGAGCTTGAGGAAGGCGAAGAGGAGGACGAGGGTGGTGCAATGGACGAAGATGATGATGACTCCGTAGGCTAATACATTTTTTGCGCTACAATATCAAGATCTAATTTGCCCGGTAGGACATCGACATCATTACAGAACGAAAAGACGGCACAACAGCTGCACCCCCAACGTAGGACATCATATCCGCCCGCTACGGCGCAGACACGGTTCCAGCACTCATTGCTGACCTCTCTATGACAGACAAGCAAAATACAGCGACATTCGAAACATCCCGCAGAGGTCAGGGACGAATGATAGCCCAAGCAAGCCTGCACCTGCAGCACCAGCAAAGACGGAAGCGCAAACTACATCGTCGACTACTCTCCATGTGGCCGCTCCTAGCGCAGATCAAGCATCGGCGGCGGCTTCGAAATCGACCGTCGATATCAATGCCAATCCCATATATGCCCAAGTAGGCAAGCCGATAACACAAGTCAACATTGACGAAGGTGAGACAAGGCCGCTCGAACCGTGGTGGATGACGAGGCTGACACGGAACAAGATTTACCAGAGAATGAAAAACCCTGGCGTAAGCCCGGGACGGACATCAGCGATTACTTCAACTACGGCTTTGATGAGTTTACGTGGGCGCTCTATGCAGCCAAACAAGAGAATGTTCGTGGCGAATTTGGGGCCGATGCTTTTGCGGTCAACAACAAAAAGATGATGGAAGACTTTAACAATATGATGATGATGGGCGGCATGGGCATGAGTGGTAATAACAACGCCGGAGCACCTGCGATGCCCGCCGCGGACGGTATGCCTCCCGAGATGCAGCAAATGATGCAGCAAATGATGGCATCAGGAATGGATCCGTCGCAGATGGACATGAGCCAGATGAGCTCCATGTTTTCGGGCATGCAGAATGGTGGCGGCGCTGCTGGCGGCGCGGCGCAAGGCGGCGCTGGACAAAACTTTTCCGGTGGCTACGGCGGCAACCAAGGTGCATACGGAGGCTATATGCAAGGTGCTGGACGTGGACGTCGGGGGAGATGGTAGTCATTCAAACAGACACATGCATGCTGTTTGAAGCCAGGCTGTCGTATCCTATGTGAGGGGATATGCCCAATGGACGACAACCCGGACTGAAATATCGACATTAGCGCAGAGTCACGGCGCGTGACTTTAAAAGTGCAAAGACCTGCAATTACCCAACGGTCAATCTTCTAATTCAAAACACTGAGCCCGATAGTAGAGCTGTTATGAGTTTTCTGCCGCGTCGCCGACACGTAATTAAGGTCATTACGTTGAGTTCCCTCTACGATTCAGTGATTCCCCAGCCGTCAGAATACCTGCCTGATTTAGTCTCGCAACACCGCAACACCGAAAGCTCGGTGTGGCGGTCGGCGAGAAAGAATCTTACCAACAAGTGAGCAGCCACAGAAACGGGTGGACTTCACGTGGGCGTGCCAGTTGCAAGCACCAAAGCGTATGCCAAAGGCTCGATCAGTACCGGCGGTCCATGCCGCCAGTACATCATATCAGATGCACGCTCCACAGCAATGTCTCAACGGGTTCTCGCGGATTTTCCAGTGCATATCGTGCCTAAATGAGCCATATCAAGGCCTTCGTCACGAGAGGGTGGCTTGCGAGCATGTCACGCAGTCTCGCTGCCACCCAAAACAACATTTGGTGTCGACATCAGACGCCTCCAGCGGCCGACTGTGGCTAGGGTGCGCAATCGGTGTCGTCTAGCATACCAGCAAGAAGACTCGCAAAGAAAGATCGGCGATGCTAGGCTGAGAATGGGAGCTGCTGATCAAGCTAGGTACACTAGCGAATTTCCTCAGCAACGCGCCTCATCTTGGTGGCGGCTTGGTGGCAGGCTGAATGGGCGGGCTTCACAATCAATCGCATGTTGTTTGGACAGTTTATTGCCGCTTACTACAAGTCAAAGGATTCGAAAGAAGCGCTGGCTTGTGTGTATATCCCAGTCTCGCCTCTAGCCAACACTGGCATAAGCATCAACTTTTACTTTCCCAAAGTGTCTATGCCTGACTTGGCGCCTCATTTGGATGGCTGAATGACTACCGACCACAAGATCTTCATCGGTGAAATCTATCCAAGATGCTCTTCCGCGGAGCACATCGTTCACCGACAGACAGGGATCGAATCTTTTGCATTCGAACTAGGTTGAAACCGCTCACACATTACAGTTCGCACCTATCAGATTTTCAATCAGCTCCCAAGACAAAATGTCTGTTTCTCATGCCGCTCCATTCCTTGCACTTTGCTGGGCAAGATTACATATTTCACAAAACAGAGGAAGCGGCTTACATGTCATGACTGACTCGCCAGCATCGATAATCCGTCAAATCGCAATTGTAAAATGGCCATTAAAGCGCATGCAGCACAAGCAGCGCTAAGTGCGTTGCATTGAAAAAAAGGCCGAGGCTACCATTTCGCGTGATGACCCGTGCCGTGGTAACGTGCAATAGGAATTCTACAAGGGGACAATACCTTCCTTGTTCGAACAGAGTAATATGACCATGTTGAAGACAGGCTTCGAGCGTATCGATTGTGATTTTGCTGCTGGGCTATAATAAGATGAACAAGTGCTGCAACCTCTGGCTGCAATGAATGGGTGAGTAAAGACAACTTACAGTGTTCGGCCACTTACTCAACTTTACACTATGCGTTGGCAAGTTTTGAACACAGTTGCGGCATCGCTGCTCGCGAGCACGGCAACTGCCAGCTATATCCATAATACGGGTCTTCCTGTCGAGAAGACTGTTACCCTTGCGGATGGCCAGATCATTGACTGGGTCAAGCGAGAGATACAGGGAGAGGTTGCGACACCCCCGGCTTCTCTGAGCAACGACCAGTCTCTCAACAGCATCCACCTGAGTAACTTCAACGAGACTACGCGAGGCCCTGCCGGCACCGTGCCCATTCCCCGCAGCGACAGCCGGCTTCCCCGGACCAAAGTCGGCGCTCCGCACAACATCAACCGGCTCCAAGCCCGGCAGTACGCCGGAAAGCACTGGTACTCGTCCACGTCGCAGTCCGGCAACAGCCACGGGTCGTCTGCGGCACTGAGCATGTTCAAGGCGTACGTGGCCAACAATGACGACTTTTCGCTGCTTCAGACGGCTGTCGCGCGGCTCAACGTGCCCAGCATCGGCACGCAGACGGTCGAGGCCGGCTGGATCAACTACCCTCGGCAGACGGCGAACCCGCACCTCTTTACCTTTTTCACGACCAATGCGTACCAGGGCTACGGCGACTACGTGTCGGGCTGGAACACCGAGTACCGCGGGTGGGTGCAGTACGACGCCGAGTACTACCCGGGCATGGAGCTGGCGCCGCTGTCCGTCGTCGGCGGCGCGCAGCACGACCTGCAGGTGCAGTACCTGCTCGAGGGCGGCAACTGGTGGCTCGCCGTGGGCGGTCGCTGGGCGGGCTACTACCCGGCCAGCATGTTTGTGACGCGCGGCAACGGCGCAGCGTCGACGCTGGCGGATCATGCAGACTCGGTGGACTGGTATGGCGAGATTTATCAGAGCGAGGGCCCGCTGACTACGACGGACATGGGCAGTGGCCATTTCGCCGGCGAGGGCTACGCAAAGGCGGCTTATATTCGCAATATTCTCATCACGGGTGCGGATGATAGTGATGGCGATTATGATGGCAGCAGGGGGGTTATTGTCAGCGACAGCAACCGCTACTCGATTGACACGCACTTTCGATCGGGCACTACTTGGGGCAGCTACTTTTATCTCGGCGGTCCTGGAGCTGGTGGTGTTATTGGTGGGTGATGGAGCATTATCAAGACGCAATTATGCTTTAGCCAGGAGCTGGTAAGGAATCATTTGTGTATATATGTTGGCGGTGAATGTATGTGATGTTGGACATGTTGGACAGTATATATGTTGATGCCGTATATGGTTGCATGGCATTTCACTTTATTGTATATATTTCAAGAACTTATCAAATAATGCGTTTTCTCCAAAAAAAATATTATCGGCATTTGGTGACACTCCCATTTGCTGTTGGTACAAACCAATGGACATGCTCCATGTAAGAGGGCAGTTTTCATTCCAATTTGTGGCCTTGGCTTTGCCCACAAAACACAAAGTATTCCTCCTATAACCCAGAAAATGCATGCTGGGTTTGAAAAGACCTAGCCTAGATCAAGACGCCGCCTCGCAATCGTTTCATCAGAACCCATTTTGGTATCTAGATGAAAGGCAGCCAAGCCTCATGCGTCGTGTGGCGGTACTTGCCGATCATATATCTTGCACATGATATACATCACGTATTAAATCTATCAAGTGTGCTTTGCTGGGTTGATAATCTGCATGTGGCATTAGGCTTCGAGTTAAAAGCTAGGATGCTGCAGGTCAATGCCCATGCCAACTAGTTCCAACCGATACTACTTGGATAACCAAAGGCACAAGCTGCGGTGGTGCACATGTATAGATGGTAGCTTCGATCCTTGAAAGAAAAGCTTTCTTAATCTTGGCACAATTTCTTCAAGAATTTTCTGTATTTTTCTTCTTCAGGCCTCAGCAACTGGCCTCCCGTCGCAACAACCCGCATTACATCTGCTAGTTACCGTGGTAGCTCAGCGCCCTGCTGGTCTTGCTGCGCACGTATTCGCACCAACTCATGCAGAGATGGCGCTCAACAACTATGGAAATCAGCACGAAAGAACTGTTACACCAACACATGTGGCCATTCTGTCAGAGCTCGGCCACCTTTTAGTGCAATAGACTAGGCCGGTCGCCGAGTAAGATTTGGCCGAGATGGTGTGGACGAGACACTTCAACTTTGCGTTTTGTGACACAAGCGATTACCCGTCTCACCCAAAAGGGCCATATGGCCAGAAAGTATTGGCCATACGTCACAAGGTACAGGCCACAGGAAAAGTCGTTCAGGGTGTTGCTTTGCTCATCGCCAGCGGTATGCGACGGCGACTGCTTTTATAAAAGCCACCAGGCGACATTCGAAGCGCATGATGACAGCCCACGCCGCACAGGTGTCACCGGTTTTGAAGAAAACCTCATCAGAGTACACTGCAGTGTCTTGAATCGCTGTATGCATCTGCCCGAGAACAATCCACTAGTCCCTCTACAGAGTGTAGAGGTTCCTACGAACAATAGTCAGGCTTCTACAACTGGCTTCGGCGGCGTCCCACATGCCCCTGCAGTAGTTGGTGCTCAGGTGGTGTGGCCAACGTGAACAAGTCTTCCGGCGGCCAACCAAGTTCTTGGAGCGCCCATCGGAGGATGAGCTTGATGTGGCCAAGATTGGGGATTCGGTGATGCCAAGGATGTAACGACAAGACAAGACGGCGGCCGCCATCTGCCATCCGGGTCTATATAGAACCATCCAAAAGGGTACTACACCTCCCAGAGCTCTTTCATATTCAGTTATTAGTGGCCTGTTACATACACACACCAAATTTCTTAAGCAATCCTCCTACCACCCTTGGACCACATGGCAAACGCCACGTACATGATAAGCCTTTTTCCGTCTCGTCCTCGTGGCTGTTCTAGCTCCCACTAACCCCACATCGCGAGGGATATCAGCTTCCCAGTCGGGAAGGTTCAGATATCAAATTCCAAACAAGCTCATTTCTCGATCCATCATGCTCTTCAAAGCCAGCCAGACCTCACCACCTCATTGGGTAACGTTACTCCATGTGACGAAATTACGGCGCCGTAGACGTGTTCCATTTCATTTGTCCTGTCGTCGAGCGCGAAACGCGCCCGGCGAGATGTGGCATCTTTTGGACATCAAGCCCTAAAGTAACAGCGGCGTGATTTAAGGGTAGGTCCCAAAATCTTTTCTGCTGCAACACTACCGGCATGCAAGCAGGTGAGTGTTGTACAACTACATCACCCGGTGGAGGGTACGGGTTTGGCCGAGATTCGTACTGTATACCAAAGACTTTCTTCTGCGACATGCCACTCACAAAGCTGAAAAGTTTGAGTAGTAGCATAGTCGCAGTCCCTAAAGATTGTACAATCACACTACTCCGTAGCAGGTCAGTCAATGCAGGCACACGCCGCCGACGGCCTCTCCACTCCTGTCAGCATCTAGCTCCCGTCTCGGCCGTGCACCAGGCACACATTTGCTGTGGTCTATACCTAGCTTGGTGGCTGTCTAGGACCACCAACGTACCACGCGAGATGTAGAGTCTCGGCGAGCATGTTTACAATACAGTTTTTGCTATAGTAAACTGGACCAGTTGTAATTAATCATGTGCATGGCCTGTGCCCATCTACCTCAAACAATGATGAATGGGAGCTGCGCCGTGTAGATACCCATGGCAGTATCGCCACATTTTCCATGACTTCAGTGCAAGTCTACTCGCAACCACAGTGTGTTAGTATCTCCAAGATTACCTTTTCTCATTTTTAGACCCCCCACACGAGACTGGACGACGTCCACGCGATGGAAGCCTCGAGATTGGCCGTAGCAGACATTATCCGGTTTGGGGCGACTCTGGGTAAGGTAGCAGCGCACCGGATATGATCCAAAAGGTCTAAATCGCCCCCAATGTAAGCGGTCCAACGTCACATGAAGGACCATGAACCGAAATTAGTGGCAAGCGTTCCACTCCAGCATGTATGTCACCAACCCATCGCGGGCACTGGTATGCACTAATGGTCTGGAATGCACGTATATAGCCCGCCGGCCCCTCGTCGACAATCGCCCTTTTAGTTCAAGTCATTCGCAACTCAAGACACACCTGTACCAATAGTTTGGAGAACAGACTGCAATTGACGAGATTCAAGCAAAGTTGTTGCAAGAATGGCGTCTTTCATATCGTTGGCCACGGTGGCCAGCTTGCTTGCCTTGCTCCCTACCGCCATGGCAGCATTTAGCCCAGGCTCTCAGAAAAACATTGCAATTTATTGGGGTAAGGACGTCGGATTTGCTATTGTTCATTGTCCAGATTCTGACCTTGTGGCAAGGTCAAAACTCGTACAACCAAGGCAGCGGCCCTCTCGCCCAACAGCGTCTTGGATACTATTGCCAGAGTAAGTACTATCACAACAAATGGTGGACTTTGAAGAGTCAAGTGACACTAACACTTGATGCAGACACCGATATCAGCGTAAGCACGACACCGATAGTGGTGCCCGCCACTTCATGAGGCTAATGACACATAGATTATCCCGGTCGCGTTCATGAATGGCATAACTCCTGCTATCACAAACTTTGCCAACGCAGGTGACAACTGCACTGCTTTTGCTGACAACGGCAACGTTTTGGAATGTCCTCAGATTGAGTAAGTTGCACCTTTCTGCACACTTTTGCACGACCCGGTGTCGGTTCGCTAACCACGTATGCCAGAGAGGACATCAAAACGTGCCAGAGCAAGCACAGCAAGACAATCGTGCTATCTCTCGGCGGAGCTACTTACTCTCAGGGCGGCTGGTCCAGCCCTAGTGCCGCCGAGGCTGCGGCACAAATGGTCTGGGACATGTTTGGACCCGTGCAGTCGGGCAAGAAGGTCAACCGTCCCTTTGGCAGCGCCGTTGTTGATGGCTTCGACTTTGACTTTGAGAGCAGCGCCAACAACCTCCCCGCTTTTGGTGCCAAACTGCGCAGCCTCATGGATGGTGCGGGAGGCAAGAAATTCTACCTGACTGCTGCCCCTCAGTGCGTCTTCCCCGACGCGGCGGTGGGCGCCGCTCTTGATGCCGTCGCGTTTGACTTTGTCATGATTCAGTTCTACAACAACTGGTGCGGTGTGTCCAACTTCAAGGAGGACGGGAGCACGCAAAACGCCTTCAACTTTGACGTCTGGGACAAGTGGGCGCACGGCAGCAAGAACCCCAACGTCAAGCTCCTGCTGGGTATTCCCGCGGCTCAAGGTGCCGGCGGCGGATACACGAGGGGCTCCAAGCTCAAGGCGGCCATCAACTACTCGCAAAAGTATTCCAGCTTTGGCGGCGTCATGATGTGGGACATGTCACAGCTCTACTCCAACGAGGGCTTCCTGAATGAGGTACTTTCTGACATTGCGGGCGGTCCAACAACGACTGTCCCTCCTGAGACGACGACGACCACAAGCCCGGGTACCACTCCTCCCACGACCACTTCATCTCCGCCTCCGTCTGGTGGCCTGGATCAGTACGCTCAGTGTGGTGGACAGGGCTACAACGGTCCAACAGTGTGCAAGGCTCCGTACACTTGCGTCAAGCAGAGCGAGTGGTGGTCGTCCTGCAGATGAACGAGTCCAGGAAATGAGGACCTACCCACGATCACGTACATAGTGTATGGCTCTGTTGACTTGTATATAAACCTGACCAATGCAAATATTCGATTCCAAATTGATGATGACGATAGTCGCGATGTTTCTAGACGCCCATTCGGGCTTGACTGCACATCGTTGACATGATGGCTGCGAACAGAGACAGTGTGCGTAGCGATAAATACTGTGGATAGCTGGCAAAATAGGTACGCGTCAGGATAAATGAGATGTGCGTAGATACGAGCCCGGTGCAAGGTGGCGCAGTCACTTACAAGTACCCTTCATCCACGTGATCTCACCGCCACACGGGCTCAAGTGAATATGTCATCTTTGGGTCAAAAGGTACTCGACAGCTTTCTTGCCATGACCATGCTGTCATGTCTTATATCACTAAAAAATTTTTTCTTCGCAAAATGTCATCGTTCTAAACCCATATTACAAGCGCAGATCGCAGGGTCCATGATCATACATATGCACTAAAAATAGTATGCGCCGGTCTTACGGTCCGCGCCACCAGCCTCTCCACAGGACCACAGCCACTTTTTTTCTCCCCTGCGCCACCACCTTCACTCATTTGCAACAGCTGCCGCGTCAACAATGTGGGACAATCAATACCAGTACGGGGGACGATCCATCACTTGAAATGCTGCCCAGCCGCCTGACCTAAACATTTCTTCTTCCGTTTCGCTGCTCACGACGATTTCGACTGTGCTACTTTCTTGACCCTGCATAGCTGCATTTCGCGGCACAGAAGTCTACGCTCGCGTCTACCCGACTACACTCGTTTGCCTGTCTCCTGAATCGCCGTCAAAGACAGCGTCGCCAGAAGCATCAGCGCAGCAATCCATCAGCGCCCTCACAATGCCACCATACTTGCCCGCATCGGCGGCGGCACTATCTGCGCAGCTCAGCAAAGTCGAACAGGAGCTGCATCAACCTCAACATGCTGTTCTCCTCAGCCGCAACCTACAGCACCCCAACCACACACAACAAGTAACACTCGGCGTCATCGCAGCCTACGTTGTCGTGATTGCTATTTTATGGAATGTTCCCTACATCAAAAACATTCTCTGGCCATTCAAGGTGAGTGCGGACCGGCCTGTTCCGTCTCTTTGTTGTGGCCTCATCAAGGCGACACAAGATCATAATCAGCTCAGTTCTTTATCGGTAAAAATGTCCTTTGCTAACTGATACTCTGCTATAGATGCTTGTCATTGCCTTTCATGAATTTGGTCACGCCATCACAGCAGTCTGCACCGGCGGCCGCGTCAAGTCCATCAGCCTTGATCCAAACGAAGGCGGCGTCACTAAAATGGTGGGCGGTATCAGCGCCATTACACTCCCGGCGGGCTATCTGGGATCTTCGATCATCGGCGCGTTGCTTACCTTTTGCGGCTTCAACATTGTCGCATCAAAAATTGCCAGCATCGTCCTTGGTGTCTGCTTTCTCTTGACCCTTTGGTGGGGGAAGCGGGACTGGCTGACCATTCTAACTGTGCTGTCCGCTGTCGCCCTCTTGATCGCCTGCTGGTTCATCAAACACGCTGAAGCACTGCGATTTGTCGTGTTGTTCATTGGTGTCATGTCCTCTCTTTACAGTGTCTGGGATATCTGCGACGATTTGATTCTTCGCAAAGTCAACTCGTCAGATGCCAGTGTCTTTGCGAAGCGATATGGTGGCTCATCACAGTGTTGGGGAGTCATTTGGTCTATTATTTCCGTTATGGTCATGGCAGTTGGAATTGTTGCCGGGTTGGCCGCATTCTCACAGTCGTTTGCTCAACAGCAGGAGGACTCCAAACACTTCATCCCTACATAAGCTAGGACAGATTTATTTAAGGGGAACGACACGATGTTACAGCGAAAACAATATTCCGGCAGCTCGACGAGACTGCGACCGAATGGATGGGACGTGGACATTTTGAAGCTGAAAAACCGGCCAAGACCTGGTGCACAGCCGAGACTGCCGATCCGAATCTGGTAGACGTCTGGGTTACTGATGCGCGCCTCGAAATCGTATGGCTATGAATCAGCTACCTTGTCATTACAGACTGCTAGGCAGGCGTCTGAGGAGTGTCAGCCTGGACTTTTGAATGCGCGACAAATATGACTCGCTCGCTGGCTACGGTGGGACAGGCAGATGCATTCGGCGGCCCTTGAGACAGGGCAGACACATGATGATGGGTGTGTGGCCAGTTTGGAAGACTTCGTGGCCACACTAGCCATCATGCACACACTTCATCACGCGCTGTTCTGTAGCAGCTGCAAAGCCGACTGCTGCTTATAGATCGAGGCTAGCTACATCATGCCGGCGCATGTCGCCCTTATCCGTATTTTTATACAAACGACCTAGTGTAACCCATGACTGGCAGCGATTAAACAAATTTTAATGTACTGCGTGGACAAGTCTCAATAATTATGTACCAGGTGTGACTATATACACGTGGAAACGTTCCGAAAAATATGTACCTGATGTAATCATATACAAGAGAAGGAATAGATGGCCACTGCTAGCAGCGGTAAAGCTCGTCCTTATTACGCGCGGCGAACAAGTCGATTGGGGGAACGGCTCAGAAGCCCGCCGCGCTGCAGACCTGGTTGGCCAGCGGGAGGCGCTGGGCATACAAGTTTCCAGCCTCGGCTCTCTGGACGGCCTGGTCCAGGGCGGAAACTTCCATGGTTTGCCAATTCGGGACCTGCTTCATGGCGGCGAGGAATTGGCGAGTACTGCCAGCCGCCGACATGTCGGCAGCAATGTCAGGATAGTACTCGGGCCGCTGCTGGAACATGCCTATTCCAAAACGATTTAGTATCCAATTTTTCGATTCCACCAGGACGGGCAGATTTTATATTTTGTGTGTTTTTCTTCTCTTCTTTGGCAGAAACTTACCGATACTATCCTGATCACCTCCGACGAGATCGTGCGGGTAGTTCATCGAGGCAGGGACGACGGGATTGGCGTGGACGTGTAGAGTCGACTCCTGCAGCGCAGTGCTGATGACGGCCAAGCAAGCCTGGCGGTTGAGCCCCTCGGCGCGGACTTGGCCAATGGCCGCAGCCGCGTTGCGACTCTGCACCGCGTCCAGGCCCGGATAGGAAGAACCGCCGCCGCCACTGGGAGGGTCGGAGCCGCAGTACTCGGCGCCGGTACCGCAGTAGCCATACTGCGAGCAGCAGTATCCGGGCGCGCAGTTGGCGCTGCTGGAGCACTCTCCATAGAGAGCGACGAGCTGGTGCGGCATGGCTGCCGCAGCGGTAACGAGCGAGAAGAGTAGAAGCGAGGGAGTGTACTTCATTATGACGAGTAGTGGTCAAGTAGGGACTAGACTTTGAAGCTGTGATTATTTGTCAAGTAGTCTGGTCTACAAGTTGAGCTCAAAGTTGTTATCGGCAACTGAGAGAAACGAAGAGTAATTTATACAATCAACTTATTCGGCCTCTCGGCACAATACAGGCCAACTCACAGACCATACCTACTGTGATTCGTCTCCGGTATAGTTGGCTTTCCGGATCAATCCTCTGACAGTACCCCGAGTGCTACCACTATTTAGGTTTCGGCCATCGGGCAAAATCGATATCGTTCAGCAACCAACATGAACACAAAACGTTAAACCCGCGGACGGATTTGGTAACGTTACAGGGGGGGGGGCTCTTCCTCTATAGGGTTAAGCGGGCTTCCGAACCGTAAGCAGTAAGCCCTTTTAAAGACGGCTGCTACCCAACATGGAAGGTACAATTGCATCTACTATCGATGGGGCTGATGGAAATAAGACTCGGGTGTAGACTGCAGAAAGGCATGGGGAAAATGGTTCATCTCAAGTCACCCTGAACCCTAGTGTTGGATCAAATACCGCCGAAGCTAGCAATCCACGCAGCGTGTCGTGATTCTTGTGCTTTAGTCATAGTGTCACACGCTTTTCTTTGCGTCTCGATTTTCTCATCCACAAGCCATGGGGAAAGCAAAGCAGGCGACAAATGCGAGCCGCCGCCAGCCGGGACTCGGAAGGTATCCCATCTCTTTTCTGCTTACTGTGGCAAGTTTCGTGCTTCTATCCAGGTTATTTGGAGTATTTTTTGAGTGGTGTAGAAAACTTATGTAGCTGGTCAGGCCCGCCGTATCTTCCTTTTTGAGACCTCCGCGTTGCGTCTACACTCCGGGTTGGTTAGAGCAGAGTGACAGACGCGGCCATGTTCATTCGGGGGAGTGGAGATGGTCCGTTCCTGGCTTTTAGAAATGGTCTATTTCAAAATGCCGGCGGAGATACTCGTCTCTCAGTCGGTATCATCTCTGGTCTGATCAACGCCAGCCCTGAGCTGGTGCCCTTCCATCCACCCACAGTGTCAGAAGCTCCTGTACACATCCTTTCGTAATCTCAGACTCGCGCGGGCTCATATCCGCCACGCAGACCTTGAGCGCAACGAGGCGCTGGAGCCTTTCATCTCGCGCAATCCAGACAATGGAATAGCCGCCGTGGCCAAGCTTATTCAGTACTTTGTAATGACCGCCAAGTCGATCGCCAATAGCCACTGGATGGTAGCCACCACGGACATATCCGTAAAAGGATTCAGCATCGTCGTATGCGTGAAAATGGACGCGCGAGTCAGAATTAGATGGCTCAGACAACGCACTCTCTTCTGGAGATTGGGCGGCTGGTTTGCTCATAGGGCGACTTGACGACGGCCCATGCGTCGGTTCGAGTCGAAAGGAAGTGCAGCGGAAGCTGCAACAAGGGGCTGCATGGAGGCTATTCAAAGAAGAAATGAAGACGCGACAGCTACTCGCTGCAGTATATGGTGTTCTCATCATCGCTGGCTCTGGGGTTATGCAGATGGCAGGACAATGTTCCAGTTGAATTATCGTGATCTCAGCCTGGCTATCAGGGCATCGAGTTATGTAAGCTTCACTTAACTCAGATTCTGGTAAACAAATGCACTTGTTTTGTTCTTCTCGCCGTCCAGAGGTATTTATCCAAGGCGAGTCTTAATTTTCTCCATGGGCTTCTTGGACGCTGAGTCCTTCACAATGCGGCCAGTGTCAGCGTCCAGCATGACAACCTTGTCAGATTCCATTAGAATTGCCAGATGGTGACTGACCATCACAATCGCGTATTCTCAAAACGTTTTGAAAATGATTTGCTGCATGAGCCTTTCAATCGCAATATCTATATGGTTGCTATACTCATCAAGGTCTAGCAGATCTCCCTCATTTGACGTATAGCCAAATATGCTCTTGGTGATGTTCGAGCTGATTGCCAACAGAGAAGGTCAAGGTCCGCTGGAATCGGGCAATCGCATAGGAGCAGTACATCAGCTAATCAATCTCATTAAAGTTGTCATATCGATCCAGTCACTGAGATCTACATCGGTGAATGGGGTCTACACCACATTTTCATCCCCTTCGTCACGCTCTTCAACGAACACGACTGGCATACCCAGGGCATCTTTCAATATATCCTCAACGATATATCCTCCTGTTCCCGCACTCAGCATCCCGTTCAAAGCTTCTGCCGCTGCCTTCATCGGGCCCATGTTCGGTACATGGCCCTCCGCTCCACATGCTAACATGAAGATGTAGCCTGTCAGGGTGGTGAGCTGGCTTTCATTCTCAAGATAGTCTGGACCAATGATTTGCCTGAGCTGCGAGTCGCATTTATGGCGCACAGCGCGAAATAGCCGCCAGCACCAACGGTGCATCGTCATGTACGGGAACGTGAACTCAATCGTTTCCGCCTGTAATGTGTTGGCCAACATCTCCGTCAGATGACCAAGCGAGATGCGGGTTTCTTTCGTCGGCTGGCGCGACGAGGGTTTCACGCCGTTTTCAATCTCGTGTCGCAGTTTCTGCTTTTCCCTCAACTTTGTCTCATTTCCGATTTGGCCTAGGACGGCACGGCCCGTCTCTTCATCCGTTTCTAGCTCAAACACGCTGAGCTCAATGATGCGGTTGACTTGCTCGCTCGTGAGCACAATATCGCGGTCGTAACCGTATCTCTCTTTGAATATGGTAGCAACCGGCGCGTTGACTCTGAGGCCACGTGGCCCTGCCTTGGACACCAAGGCACGCCCTTTTCGGCATTTTTTGCTCAATGCAGCTGCCGAGACTCCCATTTGCAGACAATACTTTCTGAACTGATCAGCGAGGGTCCGCGGCTCTTCCCCGCCCGCGTAAAAGCTCTCCATTCCGAGAATTACCTTGGTAAAGTCCATGTCTTTCCATCGATCCGCCAGCAGGCCATTGCTTTGCAGCGCATTGTATAGATGCCCAGCATATTGAATGGAGCCCCATGCATCCGCTACCGCCATACCGGCCTGTCGATAATTGAATCGTGCTTGGTAAAGTATCAGTCCACAGAGCACCGGAGACATGCGAAAAATGCGATAAAGATCTTCTTTCCTGGACTGGACACCTTGACATTTGAGAGGCTCTTCCAGAATTTGGTAAACGGGGTCTTTGCCAAGCCATAGTATGCCCTCACGTAGATGCTTGATATTCTGGTCATTGGACGGCGCCCAGGTTTGGAGCTTAAGTTTCTCATGAAATTCAAAGTACGATTCCAGATCCTTGACGATGAAATTGGTATGACCCTTGAAAATTTGCCATCCTCTTTCAATGTCGGGACCAAGTGTATAGGTCACGTCGAGAAAGACTTGGGCCGCAAATACCATATAGAATGGAATCCGGCCGTTCTGTACCAATTCCTTCATGCCACGCAAAAGTTCGTCGTGAACTGGCCATTCTGGCACTTTGAGAACAATGGTGATCAAATCTGTGAGGACAGGCATCAAAAGGGCGCGATCATCATGAAACTTGTCCGCGCCTGACTTTTTGGTACGATCGCTATTTGCATCAAATGTTGCAAAAAGGCCATGCTTATATAGAGGTATTCTTCCCGGTTCGAGGATACCTTGGAAGCCTTCCAACAGGCGAAAAGACATGAAATATGTTTCGTTGGCCTCGTCGTAGGTGTCATAGTTGAAGTTGTCTTTGACGTTTGCAGTAGTCAATTCCGATACTGAAAATCCGTTGAGTAGACAATTGACCATGTAGCACCTTTGTATGCAGTGTTTGAGGCCGCCGTGCATCTCGATTAGTGGCACAACATCCTCAATCATATTGCGGACAAGTTCAATCACAGTATTGGTAGTGACAGCCGCAGGGACCACATCGAAGCCTCCAACTTTGAAGAATTCCCAGACTGACCTGATACTTGCCCGTGCTTTGTTCATGTCGTTCATAAGTACCCGCAATGCGAAGATGGCATCCTCGAAGGACGTGGGAGGTTCTGCAGCATAGTCGACCGGGTCGGCCGCGGGTTTCGTTGGTCTCTGGATATTTGGAGCAGATAAGAAGGCTTCTGACGGTTCGTCAACGGTGAGACTGGCAAATCGGTTCTGAAGAGCATCGCCTCGATTGAAAGACTTGTCCTTATCCGGGGAAGGCATAAGCGACGTCAGGATAACTCTGACATGCTTCAGCACTGCAGCAAGTCAGGTGTGCTTGTCTAGCTATCATAAACGGGAGTTCATACCGTCGACAAAGTTTTCATGCCTTGCATCGATTTTTGGGTCGACAGTGAAGCCTTCACCGTCGAGCTGGGCTCCGAAGCCGGCGCGCGCTGCAATGGCACGATCAAGGGTTGACTGAAAAGACAAAGGGACAGCAATGGCCTTTTCGAGAATGTACTCGGCAAGTACCGTAAAGTCACGGATACGAATCACATATTTGGTAGACGTCGCGACGGGTTTGCTGGGGGCTTTCTTGGCCTGCTTACGCGCCTTTCCCTTGAGACGGCCTCCGTTTGTGCTGGCCAGGCTAGGCGGAGCTGACAGGTCGCTTGTATTGAAGCCTGCTGCCCTTGCAGTCGACGCTAGCCATGAGGCGATGGAATCAGTGTCCTTTTTGTATTCTGAATACGTACTGACGAGAATATTGGGTAGCATGGTGGCGTGTCGTATGCACTTTGATGATTCGTGAATGGGAGAATGCAGGTTGCACAAACGACTTCATTTAGGATGAAAGCGGGGCACAGCTGAACTTATCATGAACCGTGTTGTTTGCAGGGTGCTATTCAAAAGCGATTTCGGATTATTCTATATTACAGCGACGGCATAAAATCACAAATATAGTGGCAGAGAAGTCAAGTTTGGCAATAGCAGTGCCAAGAGGCGGTCGATTGTCATGAACTCGTGCGGACGGGTGTGATGAAGCGGCATGCTGCGTTGCTTGCCCAAAGTATTCACTCTCAATTGTACCAGTATATATCCTGTCGGCTTTAGTTGTCCTCTTTTTGCCCTTGATCGCTGTCAAGGCATCGGCGCCCACTCTTGGTAACGGCGAGGAGGAAAGCACAGGTAGGAAACGGCAGTGTTGCATTGCCGCGATCGGTGCATTGCTAAAGCCAGGACTCGGCAACTTGACGCGATCGGATGCCAAAGCTGAAATGGCAAATGGCGATTGTATGATGAGCCATACACGATGGGTGTGCGACAAGGACAGGCAAGTCTATGACTTGTTCCCTTGCAAGCTCGCACAGAGGTATAAAGTGGTTGAAATATCAATTCACAAACAATTTGAGCGAAATCAGGCTGGAGACGCGTCGCCCTTTAGAGTGTCAAACGTGGCGAGTGAGCAGTTCAAGAGCAGGCGGCCTCAGCTGCATCCTTTGCTGACCGGTGTGCAGCGTCTTGCAAAGATGCCCCTGTAAAAGAGCTGTTGGCAAACTTCTGCTACATTCAATCAGGGCAGCGACTGGCCTCTGGCCGTTGAGACGCATCATGTCGATGTGACAGCGCTGGCCCGATGCTCCATCATCCCATGACAGTCCGATTCCGGAAATAATAGGGGGGGGGGGCATTATTTGTCTGGCCTCCTTTGCGAGCGTCGAAGAGAGAAATCGAAAAGGCAGAAAAGACTTGAAAAAAAAAAGACAAAAGATTGTGGACCTGGTCGTCGCGAGCCTCGGAAGCCATGATTGAAAACTGCAATGCCTCGGTATCTGTCCTATCTAGGGCGATGGATGATTATGTTAGTCATCGAGTGATACATTGGGATTTTCACGGGTTCAGTGACATCGCGCAAATAAACGAGACCTGTTTTAAGGGCAAAAAAAGGAAGATGAAGAAACAAGCAATCCTAGATGCTGCAATATGGGGGTTACGGGGCACGCGGGGCGAGCAAAGCTTGGCTCCGCCCGGCTTAATTTAGCTTGCAGCACGGCGCCGTGTGGCGGGGCCGGATCGCGTGGCATATCCGCTACGGCGCCTCTAGCCCGTCTTTATTTTTTCATATGTTGAAGTCTGTGGTGACGCGTAATGTCTTTCAAGAGGTCGAATATAGAATGCCATCTGACAAGCGACATGAAATACACGTCACGAAATGAAATAGCCTGCCAAAGAATAGTCGATTCATCAGCAGCCAGTGGGCAATCTGACCAAAGACCCTTCACATAGTGTAGGACTCGGGCGAGAGGAATTGGCAGAGTTGAAATAAAGCTGACGCTACTCATAGCTAATGATGCTTGCTTTAATGTTGGTGGATTACGCAACTGGCTTGCTCACCTTTTCGTTACCTAAAAAATGCGACAGTTTCGGTCTCGGTCTAGAAGAAGCCATCGTGTAGTCTGTAACTTGCCCAACAAGCCGCCCAGAGTTGAACCGGACAACCCCGCGCGTCATAGACTGCAAGTCAGCAGCATCCATCCTCTAAAAAACTTTTCTCTTGCACAGCACCCAACAACGGAATTCCTGCCCTCTCCTTCCTCTTTCCCTCTCCGGTCACACTCTCTTCCCTCCGTCGACCATGCGCTTCAATCACTCATTCTCGTTCCTCGCCCTCCTCGGGATGCCGGCCCTCTCCGCCGCCACCGTGATCGCCCGTGCCGACACCCGCTTCGGCACCAAGCACTGGTACGGCGCCTTCTGGGACGCCAACGCTCCCTGCGGCAGAGACAAGGTGCCCAAGTGCCACCCTACCAAGGAGGAGTCGCTCGCGCTGCTCTGGGACCAGCTCGACAGCGCCTTTGACCAGCTTTGCCGCGACATCACCTGTTCGGGCTCCTTTGACGTCATGTATCCCGGCTACAGATGCAAGTCCGGCACACTCGGACCCATTGCGGCTTACACCCTGCGCATCGACTCCATCTACGCCCCGGCCGACCGCGACGCCATCAAGGCGACCTACTTGAGCACGCTGCGCCGACTCAGCAACCAGACTAGCGACTGCGAATTCTGGCAGGGCGCCAACGTCAACCAGATCCGCGTCGACTTTCCCACCGACATCAACATCATTGTCAAGGAGAGCAAAAAGGGTCCGGAGCGCTCCGCGCTGCACATTATGCTCGACAACCGCGGCGAGAGCAACTGCCGGAAAACCGACAGGATGTGGAAGGCCAACAACGACACCATTCCCGGTGGTGCCCTCTTTGGCCCCATTCGCAAGGGTATTTGCCAGTAACGTGGCAGAGTGGAAGGACGTGAAGTTGGTTCTAGATTTAGACCGCTGCAACGCAGCAATACAAGATAATGATTTTTAGTAATTTCAGTGTGTGGCATGACCACCCGGTTTAGCACGTAAACTGGACAAATTGTCATGTATGATTGTGTGATGGTTATTTCTACATTGATGAGTTTAGTCAAGTTACAATGTCGCGGGGTTGAGTATCATGAAGGACATACCTGTTACGCGCTGCTCTTCTCAAACAGGTAATGCGACACTCCCCAGACATCACCTCCCGCATACGCAAACAGTTCCGAGCAAGCCAGGTAAAAAATCTGCCATCTGTTAAACCAAGTAGCCGCATTCTTTTCCCCATACGTCTCAATCAAATGCGGCCAGATTTGTTTTTTGTTCTTGATCATGAGGGAGAGCCAGTCCTGATTCAGCGACGCCCCGAATTAGCATTCATCATTCTCTTTGCCGCGGACGCACGGCAACTCACCTCGCACGTCTTGGAGTAGTGCGCGCCATTGATCCACCACTGATCCTGGAGAGCCAAGTCTTCCTGGAAGTAGAGCAATAGGTCCGAAGAGGGCATGGTGCCGCCGGTGAAGAAGTGCGTCGCCATCCAACCATCCTCAAAGTCGTACGGCGTGGTGGCATGCGCGAAGATGTGCACAAATAGCTTGCCGCCGGGCTTTAGCGCGCGCGCCACCTTTCGCATCAACAGCTCATAGTTTTTCATATGTTCAAACAGCTAGACTTCGAGTCAGTCGTGACTTGTAGCACAGAGAGAGTTGTCTTGGGCAATGTGTACCTCGATGGAGACGACGCGGTCAAAGTGCTCCGGCTCAAACTCGTAATCGACAACGTCGCCGGTCAGGACCGTGAGGTTGCTGAAGCCTTTGCGTTTGGCTTCGGCGTCAATGTGTTGTTTTTGCGTCTTGGAGTTGGAAAAGGCGGTGATCTGGGCCGAGGGGAGCTTTTCGGCAAAGTACAGCGAGGCCGAGCCCCATCCGCATCTAACCCGTGTCTTGGTTAGCAAAACAGAGATCGAGGACAGCACTAATACGATCTATAATATACCCGAGGTCGAGAATGCGCATTCCATCTTTCAGTTGTGCCTTGACCAGGTATTCGTCCAGCATCGCTACTTCGGCTTCCGCAAGTGTTTCCTTGCCGGTCGGGTAGCGGCAGCAAGAGTACTTCATGCGGGGACCGAGGCAGGCAGCCAGCACACCGGTGCCAACCTCGTAATGCTGCTCGTTGGCGGTGTCGGTTGCAATCGCAATCGGTAGCGTCTTCAGCTTCTTAACGAAGTCTAGCTTGGCCTCCGTGGCTCCCGTGGTGGACTGTGCCTGGATTGAGGTCAGGCGGTCCCTGAGCAGACGCCTTATGCCGGTTCGAATGACAACATGGGGGAGGTAGCCTCCATCCAGAATCCAGTCTGGAGGATGTCAGGATGGACCGTCAATGCGAGATAATTGGTTGTGCTGTCTAAACTCACCGTAACTCATCTTCTCAGCCGAGCGTATAGCCGTGGGCGATTGGCAAGAGGATGAATTGGTGTTGTAGGAGGTCTCGGCCGTGGAGTAAGGGCCAGAGCTCTGTATTATATCTGAGCAGGTTGTCGCAAGGCCGTGCCTCTGCTGGCCAGATGTAGCACGTCATTGCTGTCCCCTGCCTGATGTTTCGTTTTACAGCGATGCTAACGCTAAATTAGAAGCAGCAGCCACTCTGGATGGAACCAGAGCCGGTGGGCCCAGTCTAGAGGCACCTGGCACTGCGCATGATGCTTAGGACCTGAAACACGGGCAACGGTCATATGATATCTTGTCTCTACTTCAATCTACCAACTTGACTTCTATTTCTCAACATAGATGCAAGTTTACTGCATGCAATCTGGAGAATACACCGCCAAGAGCACGTGGCATTTTGACGATCAGCCATCACGACGCTAGACAGTATCGCCCCGCCGATCGGGCGCGAATGCAGTATAAATTGGAGACACTTTGGAATCAAAATGTATGTAAACACCATAACGAGGTATGTTCATCTCGAGTAGGCTTCTTCCACCCTGAGCTGTTCGCCTTGTGTAGTCGCCAAGGCCGACAGCTTCTAAAAATCGTTTTTGCAGTCGCTCTGATCGGTCTTGACAATGCGCTCGCGGGGTGTGCCGAGCTCAACGGCACGGTCGATCCAGGCCTAGAAGCTGTCAGAGATATTGGTCGATTCGTAATTGGGAGACAAGACCTACATCGAGCTTTTTCTCTTCCAAGTGCTGCTTGCGACTGAGAATGAAGAGGTTGGAAAAGTTGGCCGACTGCACAATGGCAATTTCGCCCGTGTATTCTAAAAAAAAAAAAAAAAGCCAATTGTTAGCACGTATTCCGACAGGCGGGCAGCTATTTACATACTTTGCACCACGTAATTCGGGCCGTCGCAGGGCAGCGAGGGCTGCACGGGGAACTTGACACGGAGCACACCGACTTTGCCATAGGCAGCATCCGCGGGAACCGCGTTTCCTTCGATAAATGTCTGCTTGTCGCCTCTCTGACAGGTATTGTTGACGTATAGACTCCCGTCGTCCTGTTTCCGAGTTAGAATGTGATGACCAGGTAAACGCCTGCGCACAGATTGGCACTCACGTTAATGTCATAGCGCGCCGAGATGCACTTGCAGCCCGCGGTAAAAGGTGCCAGGGTGCCTGCGAGCTGATACCATCGCCCGAGGTACGTTTCGAGCTTGAAGCAGGCGTCGGCTTGAGGGTAGAAGCATTTGCCGTCCCAGAGCGCTGGGGCGACGTCGGCATGGGCCTGCTGGGTGGCGGCGGTGACACCAAGGCCGAGAACCAATTGCGAGAATTTCATGGTTAAGAAGACAAGTTTTAATCAATTGATGCGAAGCTGAAGAGGATTGTTAAGGTCAGATCAAACGATTCTTTGCTAATGCTGATGTGAAGCTGTGGCACAGATGCAACGAGAGAGCTACGACATTGTATTTATGTCCCGGCCGAGTAAGATGCCAAGATTTCGAGCAGCTCCGATCTACGCTAACGAGGGCGATTGTTGACTGCTAATAAAGCGTGCGAATCGAGGGGAGCCGTGGCATTTCTCGGGCGCAACTTTAAATCATACGCAAAAGCTTCCTCGGGGAACAATTCAATGAAAATCTGAAAGTTTATTTCCTACCTTGTTGACAAGCTGGATTGGACATTGCGCATCGATGACATGGGCGTTGCTTGGCATACGGAAAGATTCCAAACGAAAAACTGGGGGAGGGGCACACTGGCTAGCTCACAGAAACGTGTAGATTCACTTGAGATATTCTCGACACTTATTTCTCTGAATTCTGTGTGCCCCTCTTTCTTTGAGGCTTTGCAATTGGATGTTGAGTTTTAAGGACAGACCACGATCTGAATTGAGGAAGCTTTTCGAATTAGTGTCAAGCTCCCGCGTCAAGCTCCCCACTTATATTACACACAAATAGCTGTGCGCGAGGCACTCAATTGAATGTACGCAATGTACGAAAGATAATCTACACTATTCATAAGGTCGAGCAGATTTTCCTCTGCTTCTTCTGCTTTTCCTTCTTTCTCTTCTTCTTCTTCTGCTTCTTCTTCTTTTCGCCATGAATTCACCAAGACATTTTCAACCCTGCTCTCACAGCCTGGCGACCACTAACATTTCAGCATTTCTAAGCCGCTAAAAATGACAGGTACGGAACTCTGGGGTAAGTAGTGTTAGTCAAACTCTATCTTACCTTGTGGTTTTATCAAGATGGACATCGACTCCCAAGGTCCTTGAAATTCGATATCGTGGACCCAGCAATTGATTTCATAGCTCAGTGCGTCGAATGCACAGAAGAAGAAGAAGAGAAGCATCATCTGCTCGGCCCGCTCTGCTCCTCACACCGAAATATGACCAGTCCCCTCGGTCAGCCTCTTCAGCCAATCGACCATCAATGGTCCGCCCCTTGGTGGCTTTCCATATCACTCCTGAGTCCTTATTACCTTGACCAACATGTCCCTGCCCATCGAATTGGTGCCCTCTCAAGCTCAATCAGTCACAATCTCTCCGAATCATCGCGTTCAAATACATACTCCTCCAGATGGCCTTGCTCGTGGCCTCCTTGGCCGCTCTTGCACTCGCCTACATCACCTACCAGATCTACACCTTTCAACGCCTTCGACACATTTCTGGTCCCGCGCTCGCCTCCTGGACCAGCTTCTGGCTTGTCTACGCCCAATTGACTGGTCGCATACACATTATCCTCCATGAGCTTGTGTCCCAGCACGACTCGTCCAACGCAGCATTTCCGAACTGCCGCGTAACAAGATCTTGCTGATTGGTATTTCTTCGCACAATCAGGTCCTGTCGCCTGCATCGGACCCAACTGGGTCGTTTGCGGCGACCCCTCCGAGATTCGCAGAATCTGGGGCGCCCGTTCCCGCTGGACCAGAGCCTGGTGGTACCGCGGCATGCGCATCGATCCCTACCGCGACAGCTCGTTTTCCACGCGCGACGACGCCCTTCACAACGCTATTCACAGCAAACTGATCCCAGGCTACAGCGGTAAAGAGGTTGACAGCTTGCACGAGCTTGTGCAGGACCAGGTTCAGAGCCTAGTTCGTCTCCTCGATAAGCATGTCGCTGAAGGCGGCGGCGCACGCAATATTGACATGGCGCAACAGATTCAGTATTTTGCTCTCGACACGATCTCTTCACTTGCCTTTGATGACCCATTCGGGTTCATGGAGAGCGACGAGGACAAGTTTCGTTATATCGAGACGACTGGCAACACAGTCTACATACCAGTCGCGACGGCGCTTATCCCCGGCGTCATCAGCCTGATACAGTCACCATATCTCCAATGGATTGCGCCCAGCATCAAAGACATGGCTGGCATTGGAGACGTGATCAAAACAGCCGAGAGGGTCGTTGCGGAGCTCTATGGCGCCAATGCGCTGCTAAGCGCGACATGCTAGGCTCCTTTGTCAAGCACGGCTTCTCCCAAAAAGACGCCGAAACGGAGACCCTCATTCAAATAATTGCAGGCTCCGAAACGACCGCCACAGCCATTCAAGCCACCATTCTACACATCATCACGTCGCCCCACGCCTACGCCCGCCTGCAACACGAAATCGACACAGCCGAACGAGAAGGCCGCATATCCACCCCCGTCACAAATGCAGAGGCTCAGTCACTCGTCTACCTCCAGGCCGTCATTCTCGAGGGCCTCTGCGTCTTTCCGCCCGCGGCGGCGCTGTAGCCCAAAGTCTGCGACACGGACGAGATTCTCTGAGGCGTGTCCGTTCCCGCGGGCACAAATGTGGCGTGGTCGCCGTGGACGATTATGCGCAACGTCGACATTTTCGGTGCAGATGCCGACCTCTTCCGTCCAGAGCGTTGGCTGGGAGCTGGAAAGACCAAGCTTATGAAGCAGACAGTCATGATGGCGTTTGCGGCGGGCAGTCGGTGGGAGTGCCTAGGTAAGAATATTGCCCAGCTGGAGCTGAACCTAGTCTTTGTCGAGATAAGTAACAAGACATATGGAAGCATCCTCGGGAGAATCACTGATGGTGTTGTAGCTTTTCCGACGCTTCCAATTCACTCTTGTGGATCCTGCCAATCCGTGGAAGTCTTTCAATGCGGGCATGTTTTCGCAGAGCAATTTGAACATTGCAGTGACTCGGAGAAGCGCCGCGTAAGCGAATATTTTGAAGCCTCGCATTGTGCGCGTGCTTGCGCGTTCAAGATCGACTCGACGCCCATGTTCTCTTTTCACTAGACGTGCTAGTCAAGGCCATCAGTCGGCTTATCTGAGTGATGGGTCAGAGTGGCCTTGTCTTTATAACAACCGGCGAAGTACTTACAGCAGGGGCGGCAGATTAGGTAGATGCAAACCTCGAGCGGTACATTGTTTATCCGACTGGCTGGTATACTCGCTGGGCTGTCTAAGCCACCAAAGAGGGTTTGGATGAGAGATAAGCCCCATTTGCCGCTCCATCATTCTTGAAAGGGAGGCTTGACTCAAACAGTGAGAATTCAGCATCTTCACTGACCAAAAAAATAGCTTGACATGCGTCATCGAAAGCAGCCCCTTACAGTTCTCTAATAGGGCTGCATGGCGGGTCAGCCCTGCGGAACGAGGCTTCGCTAGTTTTTTTGTTACGCTAAACTCTACTCTCCAAAGAGTGTGTCGAGTCTTGGAGAGCATTGTGTCATTTATTAGTTATTTTCAAGGAATGTTGTACTTCATTACACAACAACACGGCTCAATCTTCTCCGACGTCGATTTCAGACTACTAGTACTCATCTCATCAACACATTATAGCCACATTCATTACTCAGGGTCTCAGCACAGCTCGGGAGACTCGCATTCCGTCACCGGGACTGGGGTAAGGTACCCGCTGGACTCGTTGTAGGCCGCGTCAACCTTTCCGCTTTGGGCAGCTGTAGCTATCAAGCTGACGTGCTGAAGCATTCATGTCGCGAGCTAGCTGTCGGCATTTGGTTTCCGCCAGTTTCGTGATTTCTCTTCATCACTGCGGATCGCACAGTTTCCATTGTAACCACTTTGCCTTTCTCCCTTCTGTCGGAAACGTAGAGAGACCATACCCGGGCACTGAGCCATCTTTTCATGGACCAGTCATTCCAAGATTTAAACACTCTTGGCTGTACAACGACGGTCCGACATGTCCGGAAGCAGTGCCGACCCAGAGGCCGGCGATGGCCGCGTGCCACACGACACCAGACCTCGCGATTTCGATGAGCACCAAGTCGCCGAGGACACGCCGCTTCTGCCGACCGATTTGCCCGCTGAGCTGATTCCCGATCGGTCTTTGCGTCTGCTCGTGAGCATCATCGGAGGCTTATGCTTGACGTTCGTCGGCGTCAGCCAGAAGCTTTTTGCTCCTGCGCTGCAACAGATTATGGAGGATGTCATTTGCAGAGGTGTACATGCGGATCACCAGCTCAACATGCTCTCGCGTCCAGACAGCCGCTGCAAGGGTAACGACGTGCAAAAGATACTGTCCATGGTCTCTGCTGTCGATCTTTCAGCAGAAATGATAGTCCGTACGTACCAGCTTGTATTCTATTGCCTTTCCTTGTGGATACTAACCAGGCGGACAGCAATACTAGTGCAAATTCCATACGGAATCATCGCAGACAAATACGGTCGTCGAATCGTCATTTTCTTCTCACTCTTTGGCTGCGTTCTGAAGATACTTTGGACTGTAGTTGTTCGTAAGTTTGCTTTTTTCTCCCTACTCATCAAAATACCAATTCATGTACCTTGGGGCTTTGGAGCTTTCTGGTCTTGTCCCTCTCGCTTTTACCCAATTTGACGCAATGTAGTCTCCCTGCCCAACAACCTCAACATCTGGGCTATTCTCTGGGGAAATTTGGCTTATTTCATCGGTGGAGGCGGGACCTTGGCCGGTGCCATGTGCTACACGCTCTTCAGCGACGTGACGCCCGCGGCTGAGCGGACTATGGTGTTTTACCAGGTCAACGCCGTGCTTCGCATCGTCGGCGTCGCGGCCACGCCGTTGGCGGCATTCCTCCTCGGCGTCAACCCGTGGATGGCTCTGTGGATCGGCATCGGCCTGCTAGTAGTTGGAACAGCTTGCACGCTCCTGCTTCCCGAAACTCTTGATTTAAGAAGAGCGGCAGATCAAAGGAGAGCGTCCCATGGTGTTTGGGCGGAACCCGGGCCGCAGCCACTGACCAAGGTGTCTGCCAAGTCTGCAATCCAACGCGCGCTCGCCTCTGCGCGCAACGACTTTTCTCACATTTGGCGCTTTCTTCTGACTTCCCAAGGAGTCATGCTACTCATGGTGTGCAATGCTTTGGCGTTTCCTTTGAAACTCGCACTTGAAGGCGACTTGCTCCAGTATATGACCAAGCGTTTTCACTGGTCATGGTCAACGGTACAGTCTTGCCATACATGACATCACCGCAGATGAATTGATGACTGACTCTTTCTTAGGCTACATATGTTGTCTCCATTGAAAACTTTTTCGCCCTCGGGGTACTCATGGTAGTATTGCCCGCAACGGCGTGGGTACTGGATCGGCGAGGGCGTTCACCACTCCAGCGCGACTTGTTTCTCGCCCGTGTGTCTGCCGTCTTTGCGTTCTTGGGTGCGACGCTCATTGCTTTTGCACCGGTGGGCTGGCTCTGCATGCTGGCCCTCGTCATTTACAGCTTTGCAAGTGGCTTCTCACCTTTGTTTCGGTCGATCCTCTCCATCATCGTCGAACCGCATACAATAGGAGCTCTCAATACCGTCATCGCGACGATTGAATCAATCATGGGACTTATCTCGGCTCCCACCCTTGCTTGGCTTTTCAATCGTGGCATGGATCTTGGCGGTGTCTGGATTGGACTTCCTTTCATGTTTACTGCTTTGCTGGCAGCACTATCCACTTTGGGAGTATTTGCGTTTAAACTACCTTTCTCATTTGCTCAAAGTTAGATGTTCTTTGTTCACTGATACTACACAACCTACATAATTTTCTATATACATCCTATTTCCATTGCTCGCTGCGTCTTGAACTTCTTACAGAGAGCGCGCATTGTGATATCATGCAGGGATGCTGATGTAATTGGTGCAACGTCTGAATCAGTGTTTGATCTTTCCTGTTCTACACATACGTGGCCAAATACGCATTACATTGTTTGATACTTTTAAATGATATCTTGACACTGCGCATAGCTTCTTGCCTTGCACAGATCGGCTGTCAAGGCTCGGAGCAACCTAGATCGATAGTGGGGTGACAAGAAGGCTAACCCCGCCACTTACCTTCCTAGGTACCGACCTAGGAAGAGGTCGCTCCGCAACAGCTCTTCCTCTCCTTCACCACCATCGCCATTTTGTAGTCGGCATCCTTTACGTCGCACAGTCTTTTTGGCGTTGGAATCTTCTTGCGCTTTCCTTTTTTTCCCTGGGGAATTCTTTCCAACATGTCCGACGATGAGGACTTCATGCAGGAGTCGGATGAGGAGCAGTGAGCTTTTGCACATGCCCCGTCTCTGCACATCGACGTTGACTGAAGCGACGCAGGTACGATTTCGAGTACGAAGAAGACGAGGATGAGGACTCAGGCGATGTCGATATCGAGAATAAATACTATAATGCGAAGCAACTCAAACTTAGCAGCCCGGAAGAGGCTGTGGACGAGTTCATTGCGATCCCCCAACTGGAGCCTGAAAAGGGTGAATGGGGATTCAAAGGCCTGAAGCAAGCAACCAAGCTGGAATTCAAGCTTGGCAGATACTCCGAGGTATGCTTCCGACACGTTACTTACGAGACTACCCAGCTAACGTCAAACACCCATAGGCGGCGAACCATTTCGAAGAGCTCCTCACCTACGTCAAGTCGGCTGTAACACGAAATTATTCGGAAAAGTCGATTAACAATATGCTAGACTATATCGAAAAGGGCGCCGATGGAAACGATGCCGTCCAGAGCATGGAGAAATTCTACTCATTGACACTTCAGAGCTTCCAGAGCACCAACAACGAACGGCTGTGGCTCAAAACCAATATTAAGCTTGTGAAGTTACTACTCGATCGCAAAGAATACGCAACCGTCTCCAAAAAGCTTCGAGACTTACACAAAGCCTGTCAAATGGAGGATGGGACAGATGATCCGAGCAAAGGAACATACTCGCTGGAAATTTACGCCCTGGAAATTCAGATGCTCGCCGAGACCAAAAATAACAAGCAACTCAAGGCACTATATCAGCGCGCTCTTAAGGTCAAGTCCGCCGTGCCGCATCCGAGAATCATGGGCATTATCCGAGAATGTGGTGGTAAAATGCACATGAGCGAGGAGAACTGGAAGGAAGCCCAGGGTGACTTTTTCGAATCCTTCCGCAACTACGACGAAGCAGGCTCGCTTCAGCGCATACAGGTCCTCAAATACCTCTTGCTCACTACCATGCTGATGAAGTCGGACATTAACCCGTTCGACTCGCAAGAGACCAAGCCTTACAAGTCGGATCCCCGCATCTCAGCCATGACGGAGCTGGTGGATTCTTATCAGCGGGACGACGTGCACGGCTACGAAAAGGTGCTGCAAAAGAACCAGGATATTCTTGCTGACCCATTCATTGCCGAGAATATTGACGAGGTCACGCGCAATATGCGCACCAAGGGCATTTTGAAGCTCATTGCCCCGTACACGCGGATGAAGCTTGAGTGGATCGCCAAGCAGCTCAAGATTTCACAGCCCGAGGTCCAGGACATTCTCGGCTTCCTCATTGTTGACGGCAAAATCAAGGGCCATATTGACCAGCGCGACGGCATCGTTGAGATGGAATCGGCCGCTGACGCGGAGCGCGTCAGAGCCATGAGCCAGCTGACCAAGTCCATCTCTGATCTCTTTGGCGCCGTTTTCCACGATGGAGACGGCTTCCGGAGCAGTGATCAGGGGGGCATGGTAGACGGGCCCGCGTATGACGGAGAGACGATCAGGATGGGCACCAGGACCCACAGCCGAAGGAGCAAGACGAGCTCGCAAGCGTGGATGTGAGTCTGGTCAATTTAACTGTTTGTGGCTCTTTCTTTATGGTGTTCTTCCCGCGACGATGGGGGTAGTAGGGGCTGAAAGCATTCATCATGTGATATATCGCCGACCATTTCGCAATGAAATGCCAGCTCTGGTATTTCATGCAGGTGGCTTACGTTCAGAGGTGCACAATCGTGGTCCTACAATAAGTCAGGTGTATGACGCAAGGTGTTGTACACAGTCTAGACTAGAAACAGTGGTACTATGATTGACCATGTTTGGCACACGAAATCGACTCACTGCGCTTCTGCATCGTACATTACAGATGACCGTTTTTCTTCTTGCCTCGGCTACGTCTTTGCACCACCAATCTTTGCTGCCTAGCTAACAGCATGGGCTCGTGGAATGCGCATCATGCTGCAGCGGATGGATAGTGGCAGGTGACCGACTCTGTAAACCAGCTCAGCAGAAACGGCATTGCTTCTCCAAGCACACCATGCGCGAGAGAAGGGGGCCCGAGGAGAAACATGACATCTCGAACCGGTACATGCGGTACGCTACGTCGGATGAAACATTTAGACAGTCATGCTCTTTTGGTGCCTTGTTTGTTGGGGCTGACTTGCCGCCGACGGTTTGCTTGTCGCTGGGGCTTGCAGCGTGCGTTGCACAGCACTGTGTGGAATACGCTTTTACGATGGGAAGTATTGCGGTCTTTTTGCCCAACGGCCTTCTCTATTGTTGAAGATCTGACTTTGATGGAGGGGGGGGTAAACGGTCTGATGGAACCAGAGATTGGCGGCATGCCAAAGTTGAGTTGGTGCCCGTGGTGCTGCGAGCCCTGTTAAACACCAAGGCCAAGACCATCAACGCACCTTATGCGAGTCATATTGTTCGTGTCCCATCTGCCTTGTGACTTATATGGCGAGTGTGGGCACAAGTAACAAGCTTTTCAAACTCAAACCTGCCGCGAGGCGTGGCAAACATGGCCTTGGCCAACCTCTGTCGTGCATGTCAGGGCGGAATTGCTGCGGATGGACTGGGGAAGACGGCGGGCGCTGTTCCGCTAATCCTCTTTCCCCCCCTCTCCCTCTCCGCTTTACCTATCAAGATCTGTTCTTCTTTCTTCTCTCTTCTCCTCCATTTCACTATTTCTGCGTGCAACACTCGCGGGTGGCTGCGTGAGGTTGTGCTTGGTTGGTTGGCCCAGTCCTGCGGTTAGGTAGGGCGATGGTGGCGGCGCAGCTGGGGCGTAGGAAATGAGGAGAGGATGGCACAAGTTGAACGGCGATGCAATGCGCAGAATGGAAAAAAAAAAAAAATGCGCGGTGCGACGCAGCCCTGATTTCTCTTCAGGACTGTGGATACGAACATGTCTCTGCAAAGTACGGCCCGTAGGGGCGAGGATGGCCGTGGTAACTTGTAACCTGTAAGCACTGCATAGTTGCACTTGGAACTGATTCAGCCACGACAGAAATGAAAGCTGAGTGTCGCATTGGATCTCATTTCATGGCCCGTCGTGATTGTCGTTGACTTTGATTTCCTGCCGCATCCTGGTCAACGATGCACACTGTCTGACGCTTTTGCTCGACTCCATCTTGAGGCTTTATTTCGTGCGGTTTTCCCGTCTAGGACAGTTGCTCGAGCCGGAGTCGATCGAGTCACACAGGGTCTGAGAGAACACGTATCACGACGGGGCCCATTTGGGGATGTGGTGCAACAGCGTGGCTGCTTCTCGGCTTTGAAATCACCTAGCAGCGTACTCGCGGCACAGTGACGAATGCTTGCTTGGCACCACTCGGGCTTACATATCAAGCAGGGTGAACAGAAGACGGCGCACACGTCGACCGCTGCTTTGACCAGGATCAGTGAATTTGCGGGCGCTGCTGTGTCTGGCGGCGGTGTGGCGCGATTAGGTGACCTCCTTTATTCATACGTACATTCAAAAGGCTCGGGCAGACGATTGACAAAGGCGGTGACGGCGGCATCATCTTAGATGGAGAGGGTTTTAAGGGCCCGGCTGTCGATTATAATCCGTGACCCCCACCACTTAAGAAATACAGTGACGCACGTTGCCTCGATGCAAGTCCGGAACTGAGGTCAGACCTGCGTGAAAGCGGGTGGCGCCGTGGCGGACGGTTGACGGGTCAAAGGAAACCACACAAACCAAATTCTCGGAAACCTTGTACGCGTCTGCTGAAGCAGCAGGATCTTGAGTAGCCAGGGGACCTTGCTCGTTGAATGCACCAGGCCGGCAGACTGCGCAGCTTCGGCCATCGAATGGGGTGCGCGGGCAGCGAGCAGCAAAGGCTGTGACACTGTCAGCCATGGGTTGTCACTTGTGTATAGAGTGTATCGTATACAAGTAGGGCTGAGTAAGAGGCAGGCAACCAGGTCGGCCAAGCTCCCACACAACTTGGCAAAAGTCGGCCACCCAGCTTGCGAGGCGGTGGACGACCATGTTAGTGATCAGCACATGGCGCGCCCCCCCTGGCCGCAATGCTGCAAGCCAACTACACATGTTCGTTTGATTTCTCTTTTCTTGCTCATTGCCATTCGTCTCTGGGTCGCAACTCCGCCCTGATTGAAGCAATTCAGGCTTTGACCTGGCACAATCGCGGGGGCGTTGCACCTCCTGGTCGTGCTCCAGCAGGAGCGGCATTAGAAAGAATGCAAGGTGACTGCGGTGCATCCCTCAGCATTGAACGACCCGCCGCTTTTTTCTTAGCTATCTAAGCATGTCGTTGGTACGATGGGTTCCGTACGGCTGGCCGCGTTGTGCTGCGGTGCTGTGGTGCGGCGCAAGGCTGTGGCCTCGGCGTGGCCATTGGGATCGTAGTACCATCTTGAAAAATGTTTTGTGAGACATTCGAAGGGGATCTTGTTGCCTGAGGATGGCGAAAGAAGAGAACCAGAAATGATGAAAAGCAAGAACCACAGAGGTAGCAGAAGCGCAAGGTACGAACATGTGGTTTGTTGAGGCTTTCAACAAGTGAGGCTTGTGCAGGTGACAGGCCGGGTGTCTGGTAGAGGAGCAGGACTGCTCGGCTGCTCGCCTTGGTGCATGAGTACGCATGTCTGATGCCGGGACTGGGGGTTGGACGGCCGCTGGCCAGTGGCATCGCAAAGCTTGTTGAAAGTGGAAGCTATCGAGTTTGTGCGCGTGTAGGAAGCTGGCGGTGTCTTGCTGATGCTGGGCGCGTCGCAACTATATATTGCAGGATGCACTCGCTTCACATTGCGGTTTCAATCCTTGCACAAAATTATACCTCTGCATCTTGTCCTGCGCGTATAAGCTGTCCGGAGGACCAACTTTACCTATCAAAATATTGTTTTTGTTTTCTGGTCAGCGAGTTGTTATCGTCAGCCTGGTGCATGCGTCGCAGCTGAAATTGATCTACAGAAGTAGCTCTCAATATTACGATCGGACAGAGAGTGGGTGCAACAGTGCGTCTACTGAGTCACCAAACACAGAATTGGGATGAAAGCAGTCGCTGCCTTCGTCTGATATCATTTCCACATCGACAAGCTGGCAGTCGTGCTCGCGCGGTGCTCATCGCCATCGCAATTCAGCGCGCAATAGCATCAGCACATGGGCAGGCAGACAAGCCTCACCCAGCTGGAGCATTCTCAACCTCAACGGCCACTAGTCAACGGAACTTGCAGCGACGCCAGATTCGCCAGTGATCGTCCGCTAAAGAAGTCTGGCCCGGCCCGCCCGCTTGACGGCCGCCTGGCGTTGTCGGCACCTTTGTCGGAACTCGAGAGCATACGGGGGGGAGCAGGAAATACAAAGCCATCACTGAACGATTCTGACGCTCTACTGCGTGAGAAGCGTCCTCCAAAAGACAATCTTCTTGGCGCCTCGTGCTCGACTGCAGTGACAGGACCTTGGGGAGGCACGCGGAGGGACCGTGGGCTTGCAGTAATTCTGGGCAAGCCACAACACAACTGCGGTCAAGGATTTTGGCTCCGAGTTTTACCTGTTGGTGCTGCATTTACCTAAGAAGTAAAGTCAGCGACTGAGATTTCGAAAATAACAAAGCATCATCACCAGCGCGGCCAACAACTGCCCGCCGCACACAGTGCACCCAGCTTCCTAGCGTTACAACGCCTAAAACGGCCCGCTGTGAGCAGGCATGGGACGTCATCAGCCGCAGCAAGACCCGTTGAGCGACATCTACCTCGTCAACACAGCGACAGGTAATTTTATCGGGCAGTATTCCAACATACCTGGGTATTCTTCTTCCAACCATGGCAACGACCAGCCCCGTATGCAGGTGGCATCAGAGCCGATAGCGGTTGGACCAGGCGGTGCAGCATCGAGCCTTGCAGCGCGGGGTGCGGCTGCCCACCAAAATCAGAGGCAGGACCACAGCCAACGCTACTTTGACCCTCAAGCTGGGGCCACGGCGTTTTCAGCGGCTCACCCGCATTTCGATCACCACAACCATCACAACCATCACAGTCACGGCCTCCATCTTGGCCCTCTTCCTCTGCAGCAACGGTCGCAGTTCCATCAACCTCATCAGCATCACCAGATCCAGCCTTTGCACCCCCAAAGCCATCGCGCTCCAGGCAGCCGCCCCCTCGCCATGGTTAGCCCCAACGAGCACGACATGGCTGCTCAGCAAGAGGCCGCCAGAGCCTATCAACCGACTCAGGATGTAAGCTTCCTACCTATGTTACCATTGCAAATTTCCCTCTCTCCACAGACGTCTGCTGAAATTGCTAACCGCCCGGATCGCAACGCAAACAGGGTCCTATCATTGGTGACAAAACTCCGATTGCAGCCATTATACAAGAGTATGCCAAGGCAGATCCAATATACGTCGACAAGACGATGGCATGTACCCCTCCAGCCAGAACCCCGCCCTCTACTCACCGTCTCTCTGTCTCTCTTTCTTGCTAACGCCGACTCATTCAGGCTCTACCTCAAACATACATCTCATACCGCCCCATCAAGGGTGATGGCAACTGTGGATGGAGAGGTAAGCATTCACTTATCCTTGCTACGCCCATCTTGATCATCCTTTCTGCTAACACAACCGCTCTGCAGCCATTGGCTTCTCATATTTTGAAAAGCTTGTCGAGGCCGGCGACGCCGACCAGATCGAGGGTGAGGCCGCCCGTCTCATGAGCATGAATCATTTTCTCGGCGGCTACAACTTCTTCGAGGATTGGGCCGACGAGGCCATTGGGCTTCTGCGCGAGCTGGCCGGCTGTGTGACTGATACTCAAAAAGCTCGTGCCCTCATCCATGAGCGCTGGGCAGATGCAAACGTCGGTGCCTACCTCATCTACTACCTGCGCGTCCTTGCCGCCGCCCATCTCAAGGCCAACTCGGACCAGTACGACCCCTTTGTCCCCGACGGTCAAGGCATTGGCACCTACTGCACTCAGTCCATCGAACTCCCTGACAGAGAGATTGAACAGCTCGGCATCATTGCCCTGTATAATTGCCTCCTCAAGCCTCTCGACTTTGTCCTCGAGATAGCTTACCTCGACCGCAGCCCCGGCGCCGAGGTCAATATGTATCGCTTCCCGGAGGAAGCCAACGGCAAGGACATTGCAACTCTCGGGCCCATGATTCATTTGCTCTACCGCCCAGATCACTACGATATCCTGTACCGTCGGCCAACAGTGCCATCTCTTGTGCCAGCTCCGGAGCCGGTTCCCGTTTCCATGCTCGTAAACCGCGCCACCAATTTTTACTCCCATACCCCCATCAACAGCACGCACAACAGTCTCGGCGCCTTTTCGACGGCCGATTTTGGCCTTTTGGCATCTCTGCCGTCTGCCCCCACATCAAGCATGACGACGCTCTCCTCGCCAGGCGACATGCAGACGCCGTCGTCGTGCGGCTCTTTTGCGCCAGATGGGCAGTGGATGCCGCCGCTCCTCACACACGCCTCGCCGAATGCTGACGTCGACGCCATTCCGTGTCAAAGGTCCCATCCCCCCGTCACCGAGAACGCACTTGCATTGTCCAGCTCCTTCAAGCCTCCGCCGCCCGACTCGGAGTGCAACATTCGCTTCACCAAGATGCACCACCACCAAGAGGACAGCAGGAGGGCGCTGCTCGGCCCTTGGCCCTTCAACGTCACCACCACCACCTTTAAGAATAGCGTCTGGAATAGGGCGCATTTTGGCAACCCGGAATTCCGCCCCGAGCAGTGGCGGCCGGGCGACGACAGCTCTGACGACCGTCATGGCGCGCGTAGGAAGAAGGGGGGCGCCAAAGAAACGTGAGGAAGAAAAATATTCTCGGATTTTTGGCATGTGCAGCGGCCGTTTCGGGCCTTGGGGATCTGCAACAGCCTATATCAAGACAGGTTTTTTTTCAATCTACTTTCTTCTCCCCTTTTGTGAATGTGGCGTAGGTGATGCGCACGCAATGGGGTGGCTGGGTGTGGTTGCGTCTTTGAAGCGATTCGGCATGATAAGCACGTACACATTTTTTAACACTCAAGAGCAATCTCGAAATTTGAGTCATATAGCAAGCACCATTGTTAGTTTAGCTTCACGTTGCGTTATTCATGATCCATTATGGCATGCAAAAAACATGAAATATGGATCCCAAAGGAAGTAGCAGCGCTGTTGCACACACAACATGCCCGTCTCATGATATCGTCTCTATCGTCTCTATTTGCGTTCTTGAAAGATGCGTCAATATAGACCGAAAGAGGTGAGATGGGAAAAAAGGGGAAGAAGAAGAGTTGAAGATACGGCTAAAATCAAAAGTTGCCACCCTTTTCATGTCGTATGCACGTCTCTAGACTGTTTCGATATAACGCTTCATTTCCCTATATCTTTGTTAGCAACTTTGAATCTAGTGTTTTGAAGCCATCTGATGATGGTAGGAGTAAGACGTACCAGTCCGTGACTGCTTCGTCGAATATCCGCACTTCATTCTCGCGAGTCCCACCAAAGTGGTCGACAAAATCGTCGCCAAAGACCTCGCGGGCGATGCTGCCCTTGCGCATGAAGCGCTCTGTGGCCTCCTTTAAGGTCTTTGCGAGGCGTTCGCCCATGTCGGCGTCGCCGCCAACGTCTTGGCCCATGGCGAGGGGAGGGCAGGGGATGTCGAGCTTCTTCTCTACGCCGCGCCATCCGCAGCCGAGGATAGCGGCCATGACGTAGTGCGGGTTGGTATCGGCGCCGGGGACACGGACCTCAAAGCGCGTGGCAGCCGGCTTAGAGGTAGGCGGGGAGAGGAGGCGGATCGAGGCGGCGCGGTGCTCGAGGCCCCAGGACACGGTGACAGGGGCCCAAAAGTTCTCGACGAGGCGCTTGTACGAGTTGATGGTGGGCGCGAAGAGGGGCATTATGTCGGGCAGCCCGGTGAGGATGCCGGCGAGAAAGTGACGGCCGAGGTCGGAGAGGTGGGCAACATCCTTCCACGGCGCATTGTCGTCGGGGGTGGCGCGGGCGAGCAGATTGTTGCCGTCGGCGTCGACGAGGGAGACGTGCACGTGGCCACTGTTTCCGGGCAGGCCCTGCTTGGGTTTGGCCATAAAGCAGGGAATGATGCCGTGCTGGGTGCCGACGCTCTTAACCACGTATTTGAAAAGGCTGGCGCGGTCGGCCATTTCGGCAATCTCGTCAAACTCGAGCGCGGCTTCGAAGACGCCGGGGCCGGATTCGGTGTGCCAGCCTTCGATGTTGCAGGCGAAGTTAACGCAGCTATCAAAGACCTCGTAGTAGTAGTCTTTGTTGTGAACAGGTCGGTTCAAAGAGTAGCCAAACATGCCTTCTGTAAGAGAGGGCAATTGGTCATGGGGGTTTTGTTGCAAAAAGGATGCGGGGGATTTGGAGTCGTCGGGGGTCTTGAAGGTGTAGAATTCGTACTCGGCTGTGGCAGGTGGTCAATTAGCAAGTGATTTCATCGTCTCGAGAAGCTGACGGGAGTAGAGAGCGCGAATAAGACATACCACCGGCCATTGCACCGTAGCCTTTGCTGCGTAGATGATTGAGCTGCGACTGCAGCAGGCCACGGGGGCAGGCGCATACGGGCTCCTTGGTCTCAGGATCGACGAAGCTGATGAGGAAAAATGGAATGTTGTCTTCCCAGGGAATTCTGCGAAAGGTGGTGAGGTCGGGGATGGCGAGGATGTCGCGGTAGCCGTTCTCGGCGTTTGAGATTTTGAGCTCGCGCATGTACGTCTTATCGTGCATGTCCCAGCCAAAGATGACGGAGCAGAAGCCGAAGCCGGCCTCGGCGACGGAGAGGAACTTTTTCTTCGAGACAACCTTGCCGCGGAGGATGCCGTCGACATCGAGACCAGCCAGCTTGACGCGATTGTCGTTTTCGAGCAGCTTGGGCAGGTCCTGGGCCGTCGGCGGCGCTTTCCGGTTCGGTGTCGTCATGGTTGGTGGGTGGACGGGCGGCACGTCGGTCGCGCAGGCGAGGAGGGGGAAGGGGGGGAGGACGAGTAGATACGCACAAGACGTCGACAAACAGATTTGACAAAAAAAGAAAAGAAAGTCCTACGTAAGTAAGAAAAGAAAAAAGGTCTGAAGATCCCAGAGAAAAAAAGGGAGCAAAGAAGGACAAAGGACGGGGGGGCACAAGCTGAGAAATAGCAGAGCTGTGCACGAGATAGGGTAAGCTTGGATTTTGGAGAAAGGCGGGGGAGACTGCGGGCATGAAAGCTGCAAGCTGCAGGGTTGCAATTTCTAACTCTGGGGCGAGTCGAGGTAAGTAATAATAGCGGCAGCTTTGAGGAGGATAAGAAATTGTAAAAGTGCGATAACGGAGGCGCGGAAAGCAGTTGGGGTCGCGGACGCAGAAACAGAGCCGCGACAGAGGGGCAGCTGTAAGTTGTCCTGCAGCTTTGTCTCGACGCAAATATTATTAGAGCGCAGAATTGGAAGGTGAAAATGGTGGCGGCAAGTTGTCTGTCTGGTGGGTGCATCATGGGCACCAACAGCCGAGTAACGTTTGAGGTACGTACCCCCCATCAGCTCTGGTATTTCTGGGGTACACGTGCTTCATGGGCGTGTGACTCGGCAATCCCATCTAGACGAGTCATCCTAGACTACAGAGTTACACTAGTATTTTGGCATCATCTAGAGCGCCTAGATGATGGTAATTCCTTTATTCGGAGACAAGTTGCTCGAATCCTCAATTTCTCATGCAAAGGCGGACCGCCAAGTGGGCCACCGGTGTTGGAGAAGTGTGATCCACTTTTCCCCAGCGTCGCTGGTCCCTAGACACCTTGACATTTTGGCCATTTGAAAAGAAGCTGGTGAGGGAGACGAGCAGGCAACCGTGTAATTGGAGGGCTTGTTTTGCCTATGTCTTCAACCGACCATCTGGCCTCGATAGTAGATCTGTTCTCCATAGTATTTGGAGCGGACCGACTGATATCAGGCAAAATGTACAAATATAGCTTCCACAACTGGTAACTATTTACAGGCATTTGGCAGGGACCCCGACAGCACGCAATTGCTTCGCCACGTGCCCTTTCCACCTGGCAAAAACCACAGAGTCACAGTCACCTATTGCCAGCCTATCAAGGTGACCAGGTCGATTGGTGGGGGAGGGGACCGCGCTGCGACTCTGCAAATCCACCTGCGACAACTGGTCCAGCGCGCTCCAGGCCCGGACACAGCACAGCGCAGCGCAGCGCAGCATTGGATCAGCCCTGCGTCAGCCCTGCATTCGTAGCGATGCATGGAGAGGATTGGTGGCTTCTCGCACCCATGACCCTGCTTTTAAAGAGATGTGATTGCATGGCCGTACCTCTGCCAGAAATAATGTGCTCGCTCAGAGTAATTTACATGTACGCTTGCATTGCCGCGCTGCGCAACTGAGTGGGAGCCGCGCTGTGCCCAGGCGGCGCGCACCGCTTCCAGCGTTATCCTGCCCACGTTGCTAGGTATCCGTACAACGTTGCACGGCACGTGTACCCTGCCTTTTGGAGCGGCCAGGTCTGCATGATGGTTCATGGATGCGTACGTAGGTAGTAAGGGTGCATGAAACTCTGCTCATAAATTTTTTATTCGCATTGTCGCTCCTAGGGCTTAGTCTGGCTGATCATCTCGTGCACGCGCAATACTTGTCACTTATGGATCGAGAGCCACACGTCCTACTGAGTGACCTCGACATTTGTCGTGCCAACACCTGGCTATTTCTCTGTTCCCCCGGCCAGCTCATTGCTCCATCACTTGTCTCCCCTCTGACCGATTCGACTCTAAACCCGTGCCATTTCCGCCTTTCAGATCACCCCCACGCAAGTTGGTCGTCACCACTACAGGGTAAGCCTCTGAGTGCAGTGATGAGCAGACAGCAACTATAACTACTGCAGCGACCGGGAAAAAAAGCGGTCATTGATCAAAGCATGGCTTTAGCTTGATTGATTAGGACACGACAAGTCGATTAAGCGTCAGGGAAAGGATGAGTACTGTTCTTTTTACGCCTTAGAATGAGTGTTTGAACTTAGCTTGTCCACCAATCCCGACCCTCTACATTGTGGCCAAGCGATATGAACTACAGCTTGAACAAACATCAATTGATCGTCGAGATGGCCATTTTCGAGAGGGCAGATATTGGGACCAACATGTTTGCATAATTGATTGACTTCTCTCCAACCTATGCCTGCTGGGTTGCGGGAGTGCCCAGCGTTGGCTTTCGGTAAAGACCGGGGCTGGCAGACGGGTTCGATTCGGCTATAAACAAGCGGCAGTCGGTTGCAATTGAATGCCCGTTGGATCAGTCTGCCACCAACACCAAAGGACTAGCAATGCACATGTCAACAACAGCCAGCTTTGACACCCAGACCAACAAGCTGATTTAACGGCGTTCATCGGACCTGTACATGATGAATTAGTAGAACCGGCAATTTAACACACCCAACCATGTCAAATCTTTTTTTTTTCTGGAAGCAAACACGTTAGCGCTCCGGTAACCGGACACCATGTTACTCTCATTGGCCAATGGCTTGCGCCGCTCAGCCGGCTTCCCTCGGCTGTTTCTGGCTAAAGCTCACCCACCAAAAAATCCGTGTCGCCGAGCCGACCCCAGCTTGCGTCAATGGGTTCGGCCGGGGGGCAGCTTACGGGCGGTCACTGGGTACAATCGCAAGCCGCTGGCAACGAGGAAAAAAATAAAGCCTCTCAGACCAAAGGCCGAGCACATCTTGCTTCCTTTTTTTCCCTTCTCATCTCTTCTTGTCTCTGTGTGCGTGTCGTCTTCCATCCTCCCTGACGCAAACGTTCCTGTGAGTTTCGACCCCAGTCACCTGCCGGCCACATGTTCACCCCGGCTGGCTGCCCGCCTCGCACCGACCACCAGCTAACCAACCCCACGTTGATATTTCTCCAGAGATCGAGATAGTTGATTGCACCAACTCTCTCTTCTTTCAAACACCCAGCATACACCAGCACATCATGGCGATGAATCTGAGAACCTCTAGCCGGGCCATTGGCTCCTTCAAGGTACGTACACATACACACACCGCGACGTGACGGCGACAGCAATCAGCAATCACAATCAATCACACCCGATGCAACCATCCGCCCTCATCACCCATAACCACCTCTCGGACTTCGTTTCGCTAACGCTTTTTCCACCTCGCTCCAGCCCTTGGCCCGCGCTGCCCTCGGCGGCGCCCGCTCCTATGCCACCGCCGAGCCCGACCTCAAGGCCACCCTCAGGGAGGTTATTCCCGAGAAGCGCGAGCTGCTCAAAAAGGTCCGCGCCCACGGCGACAAGGTCATTGGCGAGGTCAAAGTCGAAAACACGCTCGGCGGTATGCGCGGCCTCAAGGCCATGGTCTGGGAGGGCTCCGTCCTCGACGCCAACGAGGGCATCCGCTTCCACGGCCGCACCATCAAGGAGTGCCAGCGCGAGCTGCCCAAGGGCACCACCGGCACCGAGATGCTGCCCGAGGCCATGTTCTGGCTGCTCCTCACCGGTAAGGTGCCTTCGGTCGGCCAGGTCCGCGCCTTTTCCCGCGAGCTCGCCGAAAAGGCCGCCATCCCCGCCTTCGTCTCCAAGATGCTCGATGACTTCCCCCGCGACCTCCACCCCATGACCCAGTTCGCCATTGCCGTCTCGGCGCTCAACTACGAGAGCAAGTTTGCCAAGGCCTATGAAAAGGGCCTCAACAAGGCCGACTACTGGGAGCCCACCTTTGACGACAGTATCTCCCTGCTCGCCAAGCTGCCCACCATTGCCGCCAAGATTTACCAAAACGCCTACAAGGGCGGCGGCGCCCTCCCCGCCGAGGTCGACGTCAACCAGGACTGGTCCTACAACTATGCCGCCCTCCTCGGCAAGGGCGGCAAGGAGAACGAGAACTTCCAGGACCTCCTCCGTCTCTACCTCGCCCTTCACGGTGACCACGAGGGCGGTAATGTCTCTGCCCACGCCACCCATCTCGTCGGCAGCGCTCTCAGCGATCCTTTCCTCTCCTACAGTGCCGGTCTGCAGGGTCTTGCTGGCCCTCTTCACGGGTAAGTTCTCGCGTCTTTGCTTCTTGAAAGTGAAAATGAAAGACGGGGAAAATACCAAGTCACGTACCTACTAAACATGCTCCACAGTCTCGCCGCCCAGGAAGTCCTCCGTTGGATCCTCCAGATGAAGGACAACATCCCCGCCTCGCATACGGAAAAGGACGTCGAGGACTACCTCTGGTCGACCCTCAACTCGGGCCGCGTCGTCCCCGGCTACGGCCACGCCGTGCTCCGCAAGCCCGATCCGCGCTTCGAGGCGCTGATGGACTACGCTGCCGCTCGTCCCGAGATTGCCAACGACCCCGTCTTCCAGCTCGTCGAGAAGAACAGCCGCATCGCGCCCGAGGTCCTCAAGAAGCACGGCAAGACCAAGAACCCCTACCCCAACGTCGACAGCAGCTCCGGCGTGCTCTTCCACCACTATGGCTTCCACGAGACCCTCTACTACACGGCTACCTTTGGCGTCTCGCGCGGTCTCGGCCCGCTTGCCCAGCTCATCTGGGACCGCGCCCTGGGCCTGCCTATCGAGCGTCCCAAGAGCATCAACCTCGCTGGACTCCTCAAGCAGGTCGAGGGCAACTAGGAGGATGAAGCCATGATCGCTCGGCGATGGGCTGACCGGTGCCAACCGGATTTGTTGACGAATGCGTTTGTATCAATGAAATTGTTGTTCTACTTTGCGATGAGCATGAAAAAAGAGAATAGAAAATAAAGCTTGATTTTCATGTAAACAGACAAGCATGTTCTTGAGTCGTGTTTAGTTGTGGCCATTAGCTGTTATATTATGGGCTCGGGGTCCATCCCTGGTGGCCACATCCGGGGCGGAATTGGCCGACACCAAAACCGGGGGAATGGCCGCTCCCGCCTGCTGATGAACAGCCATGGAACATAGTAAACCGTTTGAGTAGCGATAATTGAAGGCTGTTTGTAAACGTCCATGAAAGTGCGGCAGTGTAAGGATGACTACTCAAACAGGAGATATGCTGGCCTTGGACCAAATGAACCGTTGAAATGCCATCGGCGAATTAGGCTTCATCTTTCAACACCATCGCCCGACTTCTAACTATCAGACCCCCTGCTTTTTGCTCAGCCCTTGCGGCCCCCTATAAGTTATAAATAGTCACCAGGTTCCTTCTGACATGTTGCGCATTATGCATGACGTCCGGCCGCACAATGACAGTGTAGGCGCCTCATTTTTTCAGCAGCCCCTGTTGAAATGGTCAGCAAGAAGAGAATTGAAAAGGATTATCGCGTAGCCTTGCTCAAAAGACGTAAAAATTACGACTGAGCTTGGGAGCCAAGCCGAATTTACTTGCTCGCCCCCCTCAGCGGTGGCACTGGTGGAGTTGGCTCCAGCCTGACGCACCACCAGCGTTGCGCCCCTCGCAAGCGGCGAATCACCTTGTTTGCCGTGCTTGTAAGCTCGGCACCAGGGAATACCAAGAATTTTCGAGTCACCGTGCTTCGTCTCCATGTTAAAAACAGGCGATATAAATCTCGGCACATAGCAAGCACTTAACGGTTGCCATTGCCCGCCAGCCTTCTACGTGTTCCTGTTCGGTACCCGCAGTCAAGTAAAAGACGGATCAACTAGCACCTCAACATCCTCACGGAGACAGCTTCCGAAGCGAGCTACGGAGTACTCAGTACATACAGATGAGCTCAGACAAATTCGAGCTTTTTAATATCAAAGTCTCGCATCGCAATAACACCTCGACTGGGGCTTAAGACTACCCCTGCCAGTACGTTTTTCGGGAGCCACGGGATCGACGGCGAACGGCATCGGAAAGCATAATTCTGGGACCCCTTCACATCCGCCCACACTCGACAACTGCGCGGGGACCAAGCCTGCAGGTCTTTATCAGCAACGGGACGACGGCCAAGACGAACGAGTCCATTCGACACTCATTTGATACCTGCAATTGCTGCCGCTGGTTCGACACATGCAGTAGTGAAGCGACCGCTATGACGTCCATCCCGTTGCTCAACATCGACGCTTCGGCGGCCATGCCCACGCCGCTCAAGCTCGAGTCGACTCTGCGTTGCAACGACAAATACGTCATCGTCTACGACTTCTCAGATATAGGTGCGAAACAATGACATGCGGGTTGAGCAATGCCACAATGTCGTGCGCCAACATACTTGCTGACTCTCCATTCATCGACTCCTAGACTATGACATCGCGACAAAGGAATTCACGGAATTGCTCGTCGACCTCGAGGAGGCTGGCCTCCACACCGAAGTACGACCCGGTTACGAACGCTCGATCCTGGTCTTTGTCAAGGCCCCGCGACAGCTGCTTGGAAATTCAGTCTACAAGGAGAGGTGAGCAACTTGCCACGCAACGAAACAGACTTCTCGTGTGCTCTGATGCTGACCATGCCCGCAGAGTCAAGGACTGGCTCTACTCGGTCACGCAGGTCCATCCAGGTGGCGACAAGGACTCGGTCGTCGATGGCCGCTTCGAGGCCGAGGAGCTGCTCACCATGTACCACCTCGTGCAGTGGCCCAAGGACAAGGGCGGCGCCGGTATCTACCCCGGCCTGGACAAGTGGGCAAACGTCAAGTCGTGCTTCCCCATCCACAACGAGGCCGTCAACAGAGCGCTACTTCGCCACATGAGCAGCCGGCTTTGGCTCACCACTGAAGACCTCGACAGCATCCGGAACCTCTTTGGCTCCAAGGTGGCATTTTATTTTGCCTTCATCCAGCATTACACTACCTTTCTGACGTTTCCCGCCGTGACTGGCGTCGCCGCCTGGCTGTGGCTGCCGAAATACTCGCTTGCATACGCTGTCCTCACGAGCGTTTGGTGCACCGTGTTTCTCGAGTACTGGAAGTTGCAAGAGGTCGACCTCAGTATTCGCTGGGATGTCCGCGGCATCCACAAGACAAAGGTTAACAGACCCGAGTTCAAGTACGATAAGATTATCAAAGACGCCCACGGCCGGGAGATACACTACTTTCCAAAGTGGAAACACATGACAAGGCAACTCGTGCAGATTCCCTTCATCGCAGTCGCTACCGTTGCGCTCGGCGCCATAATTTGCGCCGTTTTTGGTGTCGAGGTTCTCATTTCCGAGACCTACACCGGCCCTCATCAATTCTACCTGGTGTGAAAGGCCCTGTCGTGGAGCATAAACCCGGCAGCTAACAACTGTATAGGAGTACTTACCGACCATTATTCTCGCCGTCGCGATTCCATTTCTCAACTCTTCTTTAGAGGGCATAGCAGAGACGCTCACTGCCTTTGAAAACCACCGCACAGCCGACGCGCACGAAGTCTCCTACACACAGAAACTCTTCATTCTCAGCATCATCACCAACTACCTTCCCATTCTTCTAACTGCCTTTGTATACATTCCATTTGGGCACGAGATTATCCCGCATCTCAAGAGTGCAGTCCTTGCCGTCCTGCCGGGCCTCGAGCATACTTTTGCGACTCACTCCTTCGAAGCTGATGCGGACAAGCTTCGCAACGAAGTTATTGCCTTGACGCTGACGGGTCAGCTCTCCAGCTTTTTTGAAGAAAACATCCTGCCGTACCTTAAGCACAAAGCCACGGAATGGTACCGCGTGTACAGGAGGTCATACCCCAAGCACGCTATGCTTCTCACCATGGTCGAAGATGACCAGGAAGAGACCGAGTTTCTAGCACGCTGCCGCAACCAGTCATCTCTCCAAATTTACAACGTGCACGATGACATGGCTGAGCTTGTTTTGCAATTCGGATACCTGGCCCTCTTCTCACCCGTCTGGCCCTTGATCCCGCTCGGCTTCCTCATCAACAACTGGATTGAGCTGCGCTCCGACTTTGCCAAAATTTGCATCGAGCACCAGCGCCCCCACCCTGTGCGCGCCGACGGTGTCGGTCCCTGGATCTTGTCACTCGACATTCTCACCTGGATTGGCAGCATCTCGACCGGCGCCATTGTCCACATCTTTGGCGCCGACGGCATCAATAAGAACTGGGTGACGCTGCCCATTACCATTTTCGTCAGCGAGCACATCCTGCTGCTGCTACGCGCCGTGACGCGCTGGGTCTTTACAAAGTACGGCTCGGAGCAGATTCGCCGGGAGCGCGCCGAGCGATACGCGCGCCGCCTGGCGTATCTCGAGGAGATCGAGGCCGACAAACGCGCGGGCCTCCACCTCAGCGTTGCGGAGCGCGAGCGCCGCAAGTCGATCCTGGTCACGGGGGATGAGCGGTTCTGGACGAAGCAGGTCGAAGACGGGTCGAGCGCCGAGGCGGGCATCAAGCTCATGTCGCTGGCCAAGGAGTGGGAGCAGAGTCGGGGCATGAAGCCAAAGAGTAGCTGATTTGCATCAGCTGAAATTCGTGATGTAATCGCCTCTGCCACGCGGGAATGAATAGCTGCCTATGCAGTCGACTGTTCCCTAGATTTGCTGGCACTCCATGCACATTTCTTAATTTGAAAGACGGATATAAAAGTTGTGTTTCTACTGGGATAGACGACACTGAGAATTTGCGGAATAAAACTACAGACTCGGCCATTATACAGACTCAATCAGATTATAGACTCATTCATATCTACAGACTAAAATCACAAAAACATACTCAATCGTAATTACATACTCGCATAGACGGCTTGCTAACGAGCTCAATCATATATACAGACTCGATCGTATTTACAGACTCATCAATATGTACAGTCTCAATCAACATGTAATTGGTCGTTCCAGCAACGCACATCCGTTGGTCTTGTCCTGCAATGTTTTCCTCATACCCATGTGATTGCGTGCTCGAATCATGACCTCTGCCTGGCGAAGAAAATCTACCATGTGCTGGGTCACTACCCGCAAAAGAGCCGGCTCAACCACAGCCATGCTGTCGGAAATCGGCTCTGATGAGCAGGCAAAAGACAATGCCGAAACATTCTTGGCGCAGTGGCGGCCCCGTTAGTGTACGCGACAGCCGTCGGTCGTTTGCAACTGGGACCTCTTGATCGTCGTCGACTTTGCCTTGTCTAGTAGGTTGCTTTCTCACTCTCAAAATTCATTGCAGTTTAGCTGCGGATGTCCCTCCATCTCAAAGTTTACGGTAGTCTATTTAGCTTTCGATAACGTTGATCATACCGTCGGCGACGGCGGCCAAAGCCTCGGTACTTTTCCCCAGTTGATGAAGTAAGTCTACGTCGCAGAAAGAAACTGCTCTCCTTCCCAGCAAGGTAGGGTAAGCATTGGCAGGTATAGGTCCTAGATTCATTGTACGCCTTTCAGATCGCCAGCCCAGTTCTTTGCTGATTTGATCGATGTTATACCAACAGCAGATTAAAGCATGGTAACTAATCAGCAGACGAGCTTCCACCAGCCAGAAAAGCCTCTCTGCATGGAGGTTTCTGACAGACATTCTTGTTCTCGTACCCGACTCTGAAGTTTAATAGATAGCGCTCCTGTCATCCTGTCATCCTGTCTTTTGGCGTGATAATGCGAGATCAGTGGATAAGCTGTTCGTACTGCCCATGTTTCCATGTGATGGATACCCCATGGCCACCTGGAAACTATCGGACGACACGAGATCGTCGAAGAAAAAAACGCAGCCACAAAGTTTCCATCACGCGGTACGCAGCAGATCAGACTGATGCGCTTGGTCCTGTACCAGTGCGGTGGCACCGGTTCGGTGGGCGTTGGGTGGGTTGGCTGGAGTACGGTGGGTTGCTGGGTGGGCGCGCCAAGAAAGTCTATCTTGCGTTGCGCATTATCGAAGTTGCCAAGTCGGCGCATGAATACAATGGAAAGAGGTCCCGACTAGGATCAGGCCAGCAGTCTGCTCGGAGCGCGCGGCGGCGGCGGGGGGGGGGGTTTGTTCTTTGCCTCTCTCTGTGTGCCAATCCATCGAAGAATGACCCCGATTCGTGCGAAAGCCTTTTGCCTTCCCCAGCTCTGTGGCGCCCTCTTCGAGAAATCTCCGTATGCGCAAGGTGGACCAAAGGGGGGTTGCCAATGGTTGGCAACAATCTCGGAGTAGCTTGCGTAGAGTTCATCAACTTTGCCCGACTCGATAATATAAACAACTTGGTGATCTGCTCGCCTGCTAGTATGTGAAGACGGTTAGGCGAATGTGCACCCAGCTGAACAAAGGGCCCCTTTCATTGGTAAACTGCAGCGTCGTGTTTGGCTTGTAGGCGAAAAGTTTAAATGTTTAGGCCCAGTGGGAAGAAATGGGGTTGTGAAGACGAGAACTGTCAGTGGACTCGATGGACTTGTCCAATTGCTTTTTCTGGTATTGCAAGCGGGCTTTACTTTTCATGCACGCGCGCCACTTTCGCTAGTTTTGCCGTTTTCTTTTTCTTTTTGCTTTTTTCCTTTTTTTGCCATCTGCTTGGCCACTATTTCTGGTATGAATATTTCCTAATTTACTGATTCCTGCGGGCGCAACACACACCTTGAGGGAATTGATACTTGACAGAATACAGGGAGAAAGGAGTAAAAAGATACAAGTCAGTTGTAGTTGCAATTGAAGTGAGGGGTAAGGCTCGCTTAATGCTTTCGATAGTAAAGAGGCGAAAAAAAAAAAGTAAGGAAACAATCAGACCTCGGCACTTTGTGGTTGTAACACAGCGTGACAGGCTATCTATCTTGCAATCGGTAATAAGGTGCTGTTAGTCTGTGGCGAGAGTGCAGTCTGTGCGGACATTTGATTCTTCAGCAGCTGTTTCGCTGAGCACAGCCAGGCACCCAGGCCAAATACATACAATGTCTCGGAGAACAAAGGCTGTCGGCGAAGCGTACGTACCAGATTACGCTCTGATGTTCTGCAGTGGGCCTGACGGCGATCCAGCTGGAACCCAGGCCCAGATTAACCGAGAGCTGGTTGGCTGTCAAGCTGTATCGTACAGTGCCTCGGAAGTGGCCTTAGCACATGATCCCTGCGCATCTCGTTGGCGAGATGGCATAGAAATTAGGATATATTTGTTTAATTATTAAAAACGATTAGGAGGGGAAGTGCTCCTCATCAAGTGGGCTTGCCCAGCGTGTCGGGACCTTGGAGCCTGGAGGTGATTAACGGCCAGGACCTGCGCATTGCCGCAATTCGCCCTGCATTTTTAGGCTTGCTTCCTTGCCTCCCGGCATGTTTGATTTGCAGATTCCTTGGTAATTTGTGAGAAAGAAAAAAAAAAACGCCACGGGCTTGATTCCTCTCAGCTCCAGGTCCGCAGTTGTGGCGCCCGCCAAACGCCAAACGCCAGCAAATCGCAGCCTCAAAGACTTCGTTCGCGCCGCGTTCCCGGCACAGCTTGCCCTGCTGTAAAAAATTGGGGCGGAGTGCCCCGGGCCGCTCAGGCACTTTTTTCCCATTTCTTCCGGGGCACCTTTGCCCATTTTTTTTTTGGCGTGTAGCCAAGCAAGGGTCATGACTCTCTGGCGAGCCGGCGGGTCTATTTTTTTCTTCAGTCAAATCAAACCTCATGGGTATCAACAACAAGTTTCGCCCTTGTACCCACGCCCTCTTCCCATTGGGGAGACAGCGACAGGTTCGGGACAAAGCCGTGTCGAGTCGCGGTGGATCCCCCTTGCATCCCGGTTGAAGCGATCCCCCAGCCTGTGGTTGCGTCCGTGACCTAGATGGGAAAACCGGGCGGGTGCTTGGACGTTCGTCCTAAGCAAAAGCCAAGTGTATAAAAACAGGGGGGGAGGGGGTTTACGCAGCTATGCGTGGACAATCGTACCCGCTCGCCGCTGCTCGAGGAGGAAAGCCTTTCGTATATACTCGCCGTGGACGCTCATCGTGCTTGGGTACCAGGGTCTGTCTTTGCATCTTGGTCGATCCATTCCAAGACAAACACCAACACATCGACTGATTCGAGTTGAATCACCTGCAACAATGTCGTCGGTAGAGGAATTGTACAAGGAATACTCGGGCAGGACTGTACCCTATTCCTTCCATGCCGGCTTCGTCTGTCTTAGTTATGCCGTGAGCCTGGTCGGTGCCGGTTCGACGCTGGAACTGATGAGAAGGAGGACGTCGCACAAAGGGTTTCACAATTTGTAGGTTGAAGAATCTCCGACCTTCCTTCAAACGTGTTGGCTTTACTGACGTTTCTTGCAGCTTCCTACTGGCTGGTGCAGCCATGTGCATGGGTGGAATCGCCATCTGGTCCATGGTAAGCCTCTTTTGCTGCTTTACTGCATATATACAACGGCCAAATTTGACGACTAATCTACTGCTATCAGCACTTTATCGGAAACCGAGCTTTATTCATCTTCGACGGCCAATCGGATCTTCAGATCGCCTACTCGACCGGCTTGACGGTAGCCTCTCTCTTCGTGCCCATTCTCGTTCTTCTTCTCGCCTTCCTCGCTGTCACCAACAATGATCGTGTACAATGGTGGAAGATATCTCTGGCTGGCTGCCTTTCTGGCGGAGCCATCTGCGGTATGCACTACTTGGGAAACGCCTCGATCAGCAATTACCATTGTACCTACACAGCCGCCTACGTCGTAGGCGCAGCAATCATTGCAGTCAGTGCGAGTACTACAGCGCTTGCTGTCTTTTTCGTCTTCGAAACTAGTTGGAAGTCGGCCTGGTGGAGGCGTGCTCTGTGCGCTGCTGTGCTCGCCGGCGCCGTGTCGGGCATGCATTGGTGTGCCGCCGTTGGCACGCAATATGTCTTGCTCGGCCCACGCGCCGGCTCTGGCATGTCTCGAGACTCGACCATCATCATTGTCATCTGCCTGGCCATCGCCGCCTTTGTAGTGACCGGTGCCTGTGCGATATATTCGGTGATTATCAAGAGGAGCTACGCAAGCAGAGCTCAGCAGGTTGTTCTCGCAGCGGCTGTCTTTGACAAGCGTGGCCGTATTCTTGTCAACAAGGAGGGTCTGCTTCCCACAGAAGTTGTGACTGACTCTTTGCTTCTCCGGTCCAATGACGAAATCTTCGACACAAACCACCCTCTTTTCCACTGGGCCTATCGGGCATCGAGAAACTGGGCCAGCATCTCCAATCTCATCACCCGCATGGTTGCGCATGTCGGACAGTTGGCTCGCCAGCGCTACAGCAGCAGCGTAAAGCTTATGCAAGAGGATGGAAGTCCCATTCCCCAATATGACGTCGTTTGCTGCGAGTTATTCAGTATCGCGGCTGCTTCTCTCGCCTCCAAATTGAGAGTCAACCTGGCCGACGTCGGTGTTCTATGGGACGAGATTTTTGCAACTGGCCGAACGCACCAAGGATCAGACCCCCAACCCGTTGAAGAGAGAGCGCCGACACCACCCGCTAGACACGCGTCCAAGATGGCGGACTCGGATTCTCTAGCGGAAAAGGCCGAGGTTACCCGTGTAGAGTACGGGCGCGGCTCACTCATGGTACTCGTCCAACACGTTCCAACCCGCCATGTCGGCGAGCAACTTGAATCCATCGGATATCGATTCGCCGAGCTTGACCAAGTCGTTAGAATTATGCGAGCAAGCATGCAAATCAAGACACCGGACTTGGGACTGCGTCTGCGACAGATGGCCGCCCTCAATGAAAGCGAAACTGCTCTCGCGCCCGGAGTTCACGTCGGCGCTTTTGCGATCCGAGCTCGAGTAGACCACACTGGCTTCGATGTGCTGGTACGCCGCCGCTCACGCGATCTGCTGCCGACGGTGCCACTCCCTATGGCACATCTCGAGCAGCGCCACATCGGCTACCTTAACCATTTGCAGAACCAGACCATGACGGTTGTCACCGACAGGCTTGCGGCCGCAGTTTCTGAACATACTGACATTGGCACATTTGCTTCAACGCTCCTCGAAGGCATCACGGAGCTGCGTAGTACCTTTGAAGACGATGGTACATTCGATAATGCTATCCTGATGCAGCAGCCCATCAAGATACCCTACCATGGACGAGACAGGGCATCACTGTCTCTCAACGCTACGGTCATTATGTTTCAGCTGGTGCTTCCTATCCACAACGTCATCCACATCCCGAAATGCACATTCATTCCCCTGCGCTTCTTCAAGATTAAGCAGCTATCGCAGGAGAACTCGCCATACCACCTGGACTTTTCGCATGCCGTCCACCGCGACATGTCATCCATTCTGCAGAGCAGCGGAAGCAACCCCATTCGGGACGTTCTCGAGAGATTCAAGCAAAAGACTAGAGACGCACTGCCGACGTCTTCCGCCTCGCACCTACACAAAGACAAGTCTGCAGCCAGAGGCCGCCACGGATCGCGCCCAACCGGGGAGCGTTCAACGAGCCAAGCAAGATTGTCTCCCGGCAAGCTCGAGGATAACTTGTCCATTAATGCTGTGAGCGAGGGATACAGTGAATCCGAGGCAAACGGCTCGTCCATTCACGATGGGGCCGCCAACACCTTGGACATGGAAATGGCGTCGCTGAGCACCAATGGTCTGTCCTCGCCCACAAAGTCCTTTGGTGGTATCATGGTGTCGCAAGAGATTGTGGTTGAGACGGCGGAGCTCCCCGGCGACGTCCCGCCATACAGCCCTGGCAGGCGCAAGTCCGGCGTCGCCGTGACGATTTCGCATCAGCCAGACGCGATCAACATTTCCGATGCGCAGAGCATCGACGACGGTGCTGCTGACTTGCGGGTGGCCAACTATCGCGTTCCCCCTCCCGTCAGGCAGCAAGACGTCTTTGCACAGACGCGACATGCGGCGGGTGCTTTCCGTGCCGAACAAAATGCAGAGAGGCAAGGGGCCACCTACGTCGATCAATTACTCTCTCTTTGTATGCGGAAGCAAGTCGCCATTTAAAGCACTTGCTAGATGTTCAAGCACTTGTTGTAGATGCCGGTCGAGTTTGCGACCGTTTATAGATACCCAATGTACTAATGACGATTTAACATGATTACACAACATAAGTTTTATGCATCAATCGAGGTGATTAATAAGTGGAGTCATGTAGGCATGGTTAAGAATAACAAAAAATTCAATTAGCAGACTCTCCTGTGAATGCACGCAGACTTGTCTAAACTGCGCATCTCGATTATACTTCTCGATTATAGCTTCGCCGCGGGCGTGCGTTGCGCTATCTCTTTGTACATTCTGACAATGTCGTCCCGATACGCCTTGGCTGCCTGTTGGCGCTTGAGTTTTAGCCTGGGAACAAAATATTAGTTGTGCACAATTCAAAGTCAGACTTCTGTTTTTGGAGCATCTTACGTCGGCGTCAGCAGCTCATTCTCGACGGAGAACGGCTCCACTGCTAGGGTCAGGTTCTTGATACGCTCGTAGCCCGACAGCTTCTTCTTCTTGCCAATGTCCTCGAGCGTGCGTAGAAACTCCTTCTTGACCGCAGGATGCGCCGCCGCGTCCCGGACCTGCGCCAGGTCCGTGGGCGAGACCTTGCGGCCAATGACTGAAGAGGCAAAGGCGGCAAAGGCCTCGGGCTCGACGCCAAAGATGCCGACCAGGGTGGACTCGGAGCTGTCGCCGTGGACGAGGCCGTTGGCAATCATGCCGCAGTTTGCGGCGTAAATGTTTTCGATGCGCTCGGGGGCGACGTACTCGCCCTGCGACATTTTGAGAATGTTCTTCTTGCGGTCGATGATTTTGACGCGGCCGAGCTCGTCAATCTCGGCAATGTCGCCCGTGTGGAACCAGCCGTCGGGCTCGAGGGCTTTGGCGTTTTCAGCCTCGTTCTTGTAGTAGCCGCCAAAGATGGACGGCCCGCGCATGAGAATCTCGCCGCGCGGCCGCGGCTGGTCGTTGACGCGGTAGTCGAGCTCGGGGACGGACTCGAGGCAGATTTCGACGCACGGCATGGGCGGGCCGACGTGGCCCGTCTCAAAGTCACCCTTGAGCTGGCAGGTGGCGACGCCCGAGGACTCGGTCATGCCGTAGGCCTGGGCAAAGGGCACGGCGAGGGCGGCGCCGAGAAACGTCTGCACCTGCGGGTCAATGGGCGCGCTGCCGCCGCCCATGGCGCGCAGGCGGTCAAAGCCCATGGCGGCCTTGACCTTGGCGGTCCACACGCGGTCGTAGAGCCAGTGCGTGTTGTAGGCCTCGCCCATGGGCAGCTTCATGGTGGCGAGCTTGGCGTCGATGACGTGGCGGGAGAGCGCGCCCTTGAAGCCGGGCGCGTCGATGCTGGCGGCGCGGATGGCGGCGTTGAACCGGTTGAAGACGCGCGGCACCGAGATGAAGGTGGTGGGCCGCAGCAGCTTGATGTCGTCGGGCAGGCCGGTCAGGTCGCCTCGAAAGTAGCCGATGCGCGAGCCAGAGGCAAAGGCCTCCTGCTCGACCAGGCGCTGCAGGAGATGCGCGAGCGGCAGGTAGGAGAGGCCGACGTCGCTGCTTACGCCGCCGCTCATGATGCGGCTGACGCAGTTGGAGGAGAGCGCCGACTTGTGCGTGATGATGACGCCCTTGGGAACGCCCGTGGTACCAGAGGTGTAGTTGATGGTGTAGATGTCGTCGGCGGTCGAAGGGCGCATAGGTCTCTGCGATGCGAGGCCCAGCTTCTCCACCTCGTCGAGAGAGTAGAGCTGCAGGCCGCGCTCGCTCGCCAGCTGCGATAGCAGTGAGCGCTTGGTGTAAGCTTCTTGCTCTCCATTGTCGAGAGGATCGATGGAGATGATCATCTTGAGATGAGGCAGACGGGAGCTGATTTTGAGAAGGCTGGGGATGTGGGGTAAAGAAGCAACGATGCAGGAAGCCTCGACGTGGTTGAGGATGAATTCTGCGGTATCGGGCCCGAGTGTCTCGTAGAGAGAAACGGTAAAGAGGCTTTGTGACATGCAGCCAAGTTCTGAGGCGATCCCCCGTCAGCAACACGATACAATACATGGCGCTTTACGGACGAAAGCAGCTGGGAGGGTGTGTGATCTTACCAACAATTTGCCATTCCGGCTTGTTCGGCGCCCACAGAGCAATTGGGTACTGGCCCTGCTTAACATGCCCGATGCGGTCATGAAGCTCCACGATGCCCGCGCCAAAGTTCTTGCGCCGCTCGGCGACTTCAGCATAAGTGAGCCAGCTAAACTTGGAGTCCCAGGACCTGGACTCTGGCAGCCATTTGCGCGCGCCGAGGCAGGCATTCCTGGAAAACTGCTGCACAGACGACTCAAACAGGTCGTGGAGGGTCCGGACAGCGGGATCGAGCGTCTCGAGCAGCGGCCGGTTGGCAAACTGCCAGTGGCGATATATACGGCTGCGATTGGGCTTTTCGGTGCCGGGCAGCGCAACACCATGAGGCTGGCCGGCTGGCGGAGGAGCGCCGAGCTCCTCAATGTAAGCGGAAACTGCGCCGGGATTATACATGGTGCGGCGGCGCGGTGGTGGTGGTTGCTCTTCAACAACTGCGAATGTGGTAAAGGTCACGCCGGCAGCGTCAAGGAGAATGGCCAACTCGATCAAAGTATCAAAACACACTGAAGCAAAATAGAATCAGCAACGGTGACTGGACAGCCTATACGCTTCTATTTCATGGGCAGACAACCCCCGGTACCCCAGATATGGGCATAGCCGCGGGACCCGCAACCCTTGGGCGGAGTCGGCTATATGCTTACTGGGGAAGAAGGTCCTTCTTGGGCCGGCGGACTAAACAAGTGTTGAAAATGCGGGGTAAAAGTATGGATCAAACGGAGGGATTCCCCTTTAGCGTGGGGGTGTGGTGATTGGTTAATGTTCAACAACAGTTTGTCAGTTAAGCGGGAAAGTTGCAAGTAAGGAGCTGGCTGCCACAGACTGCCGCTTTGCTCTCAAGTATGATCAAACTGGAAAGAAATTGGAGATGTTCGCTCTGGTGCTACGGATTGAGCATGCAACGGGGAAGACGTAGAAAGCACACAATTTTCTGATTTCTCCGGCCGGCAGTGGCGAGGAGTTGGACGGACCGAAGTCGCACCACATGTCGGAAGTAGGCAGGAGCAAGGGGACAATGCCCAACATTAGCTTGTAGAATGCACTACATCCGACGGACGCCTTGCTCTCTGGTTGCATATCTTTATACGCTGCAGCAGTGAAGGCGCGTGTATTTTACCAGCGCTGCGGTCCGGTCTAAGCTAAGAAGTGGAAGGCTAATCTGGAACATTGTTGTATGGACAACATGGTGGAAAGATCATAATCAAGTAATAGGGTATAGGACGAATAGGTCGGCCGCCAAGGATTGTATGTATTGATATAAATAATGAGCGATATACAATCTAATACCTGCGACTGCTTTTCAAGAGATGTTATCAAAAAGTATACGCACTAGCAATTCAGGTGATTGGTCATGGAATGTTTTAGATCATCTGCGACAGAGGGGAAAAAGGACCAATTACCATTTGCGTAAAACTCAATTGTGTCTGCTAATCAGAGCTTCCCCGCGGCTTATGTAGTCGTCGCAGCCGTATGCCTTGTCAGCTGTATGCCTTGTCCTTGAGAACTGGGCCCAGCATAAACTCGGAACAAACTATCGGCATTCATAAGTTGCATGGCCAACTCTGGTAGACAAATAGATATTAGAAGTTATTTTTCTACTAGTTCTTCCGGCTCTATTGTGAAAATTAATAATACTCACCATGATTTTCCTGGGCACTGTTGATGCCATGCCACTGGGCTGTTGAGAGACTACACGACACTGACCTCCCTACCTGTTGGTATCCGCCAGCTATGGCCGCCACACAATTACTAGAAAACAAAAGAGAAAGGTTGTCGAGAGATGATGATGAACCCGAATACGAGGATAAAGGCCTCATTTAGCCTCGAAGCGACCCAGACTTCCTGCTTGCACTCTTTGTAGGAGTGAGCAAGTCTTTTTCTGCATCACTTGAACGCCCGTGACAGCTGGGGCGTCCAACCGCCAGAGCCATGCAGGAGCCGACCCCTTTTCAAAAAAGTACACGAGGCGACAAGTAAATCTTTTAGTTTATGCAGCCAACTGAGAATGAGAGAAAACATGCTCCGAGTGCATTCTTCCTTGCTTCATATCATCTACCCTTTGTCTAGCATAGACACCTGATTCTACAATCACACCATATTATCATGTGCGCATCTTTTCTAGAAACTTGTCAAATTACTAGCACTGCTCTTAGGCCCATCCGCCGGCAATAAAGTAGCTGGCGTCGTCGCTGAAGAGGTATTTAGCATCTTGCGCAAACGGGCCGCCGCTGCTAGCGATGTAAGCCTTGCCGTTGAAATGTCGCCAGTAGCGCGTGGGCTGGCTCCAGGAACGAATCGAATTGCCCTGGCCAATCAGGCCAGACTGCGGGCAAAACGTGGCATCCTCCGAAAACAACTTGCTGCCGTCATTGCGGTGCAGACGTAGCTCATAGTTGTAGTGGCGGATGAAGCTGCCGGGCGTGTCCTTGGACTCGAATGAGAAGCAGGCCTTGTTGCCCAAGCCGGCGCCAACGATCCAGGTGGACTGACGTTTGAGGCTGTCGCTGCTCGACCACGATACGCCCTGGATCTTGACAGTGTCGTTGCCGTCGTGGCTGATGTAGCTGCTGGTGCAGCAGGAAGTCAAGGCGCGCAGAGAGATGGAAGAGCCGGCGCTGAGCTTGGGACCGCTGGTCAAGGGCGCGGTGGCAGCATAGCCGGCAGAGGCAATGTTGGCTTGCACCTTGTTCTCCGTGTCGTCGGAAGGGTATCCCGAGGTCATGACGCCCTCGTAAAACGTACCTTGGGCGCGGTTGCTGTTGTCGCCACCGATACCGAGAATGATGGACCCTTCCTTGGACATTTTCTGGTATGCGCCTTGGGGACGGCCGCCATCGTACAGAGTTTTCAAACGGGGTGAATTGGAATCGCCGCCTCGAAGAGCCCAGTGCTGTGGCTCTCCCTTGAGAATCGCAGTGACAAACCTGGAGGTGAGGTTTGAGTCGAGTCTCTGATCGCGCTGATCCGTGGCGAATAAGCCGTTTTCCAAATCTGCGAGAACCCAAGGGCTCTTGTCAGGGCCACCCCAGTACAGAGCTTCCATGTGACCGTCGCCATTATCTTTGCTATTAGTCTCGGCGTTGCCATAGTCAAAGCAGCAGTCGTTGTTGTAATGGGTGCCGTCAACAACGGCGTACATGCCCTGGGCTTCGTCACCTTTGGCCGTGCCCTCGCCAATCAACTTGCGATAGCCAGTACCGATGGAAACGAAAACGCCATATACTTTTTGCCCGTTCAAGTTGACAGGTGCTCCGGTAGCGCTCGCGAGCCAGTCATGGCCGTTTTGGTTGGGGCCGCTGCCAGCGCTTCCCGGAGGGGCTTGAGTGAGGTGATTAGACTTGCCAGACTGGTCAAAGATTGTGGTGATGAGGCAGGTCGTGTTGGCACAGAATGCGTCCTGGGCAGCAGCGTCTGATATGCCGGTGGCCCAATTTGCGTAAATGTCTCTGATGGCACCGTCAGAGTCACGTGACACTCGGTATAGTGCGCCTTTGAACGAATCGTAGAGGGCACGAGTTGTGCTATGCGCCGCAACGCAGGGTGTGCCGCCGGATTTGTAGATGTCGCAGGGGCCGGCATTGACCATGGACGGTGCTGCAGCGAGGGCCAGAGCCAGCAGGCTCGTGATGTCGAGTCGAGGTTTGAATAACATGACTTGCATATGGAGGAAAAGAACTGCCCAGATCTTGACAGTGGTTCAAAGTCTTGGTTACTCGGAAACTCTGTAAAGAGTCTCTGGAGAGAGCAGAATACTTGTAGGCATTCTGTTCGTCATGGCCCCTCTCTCATTGATACCTTGAATGCACGCCAACCTGCGCATGAGAGCAGAATCCAGTATGGACGGTCAGGCTAGCGAGCAGCTAATGCGATGGAATGTCAATGCGCTACCATCGCTGGTAATGCTGCATCGACCTTTGGAGATTGTCTAAAAATAAATATTCGCCGGCTTCCAGTGCCGAAATAGGGCCGCTAGCTCGGCCCCCTCTTCCTGTGCTGGCCGAGTATAGCCTTGTGACAGACTATGGTTGGCGATCTATATACATCTCTCATGCACAGAGTCAGATGACCGGCTCCCTAGCTTACCTACGTGGCGACTGTGGGAAGCTCTGTGAGAGACTCATGCTCGGTTCGCCTTGGACATTCACAGACTCCAATCAGAAAGGAGGGAATATTACTTGCCAATTTTACAGAGTCTGTGGGAAGAGTTTGAGGGCTGTGCGAGAGTTTAGGTCTTTATAGGCAGATTTTCCAAAGACCTATGGCCTTCCAATAACACATATGAGACAGCAGCCGTAACTAGTCGACGTGCCTAGTATTCGGCACAATATGGGTTCTCAGTGTCATTTGACAAAGCAAGGAATACGGACACGACTCGGAGACTTTTGAGCGGCAGTGGTAGTAATCCTGATGCCACACTTTCTTTGCAGCTGCAGTCTTAGCTGGTACTTTTGCCCATGTTGGGTCTGTCTAGTCCAAAATCATATGCTGCTGGCGCATTAGATGCCCCGCGTTTTCATCGGAGCTTAGGGAATAGTCCCAGGTTCATGCAAGAGGTCAACACGAACACAGCACAGGCGTATTAGACATGAATGACTGCTATTTCGCCCACTACTTTTCGCTCAAAGGCCAGAGCATAGCTTGCGTCTCAACTTCATGTTGCTATTGCAAATGGCAGTTATCTGATCGGGCCCAAATCCAACGATCGATGTGCTCCGCACCCCTAATAGCAGTGCTACAATGCCCATTCCCATTCTAACCATACAACTGCAAGTGGTGTGTGTGGGCGGGGAACGAAGTAGGATTTTATTGCTTTTGCCAGTTGCTGGTACTGATAACGCCCCGCCTGCATGATGGACGTAATTACTGAATAGCCGAATCTGAAAGTAACGGGCAGTGCGCAATGCATTGCTTTGGCGATGGGTGACACGATCAAGTTCCAGCACATCACTGTCGCTATTATGCCAGTATAGCGTGTCTTTGGGGGCCACAATACAGCTCGCCAGTACCGAAAAGCAGGCAATGACTCTACGAGTCATTTGGTGTCACAATGTACATGCAAGTGCCAGACGGGCGCCTCGCTAGTTTTCGGGTTAGATCTGCATCTTTGTCGATTTAGACTGCCTTTCTCTTTGTGGATCTCGCGATGGTGATGATGATGATGCTGATTAGTACCGATGAGTGACGATGTGTAATGATGAATTTGACAAGAATTGGTCATGAACGCAATGACATCGGAAGGCAAAATTAAAAAGACACTTAGTGTATGCTGCACACCATGACCTTTTTGCATCTCGTTCGCACGAGTTTGCTTATTCGAGCACATGTTTTGTTCGTCAACATGTTGGAGACGCAAGGCGGATCTGGGGCTAATTAATCAACTATTTAGCTGGAGCCGCCCTGGAGATGATGGCTGAAAAGAGTCTTTTCAACGCGGCCGAGCTTCATCAGAATCGAAATGATGATGATGCGCTAGATTAATAAATGCAATTTAATAGGCCAAGACCGAGGCAAAACATGATTCGATAATTATTTCTCGACTGAAGCCTCCTGATCAGCTGACCAAAACGGCAAAGCCGAGTCCAGCTCGCCAATGTCATACCACCCGCAAATATCGTCAAAATCTCGAATCGTTGAAAAAACATCACTATTCGACGAACTCGCCATTTCGCAAGAGCTTTCATTTTCCCCCAAAGCACAAGTTGCAGAGTGCGCAGAGCCAGACGCACCCTTGTCGGCGGCGGCGCTGTTGTGCGTTTCAATACCTAAAACGTGTTTCGCTATGGTCTGGATCTGCGACACGTTGCGTGCGACTCTCGGCCACAAAGCGCCCAGGTTCTTCAAGCATCCGATTGTGAGACGTATCTGGTCCCGTGCGATGGCGAGCTCGTGTCCCCGCAGCAAGAACTTGCAGGCGGAGAGGAGAGCAAGCGTCCCCTCGCTAATCATGCACGTGCAAAACGGCGTGTGGTTAAACGGGCGGGACGGCAGGGCAAGCAGCCGAATCTGCGATTCGACCGCGCGCAGGACTCGTACGGTGTGCACGTTGATGTGCTCTGGGGTTGGGCCGTCGGGCGCGGGATCGCGGGCGCAGCTCGAAATGTCTTCTACGGCATTGAACTTGAGATCTGAGAGCGGCCGATGGAATCCAATCATGACGCTGCCTGAGATTTAGTAACACTGCTGGAGTGAATCAAGGCTGAGTATTTAGGAGCGGGGGAGGCGTACACGTGTATGAGGTGATGGGCTTGAAATAAAAGCTCGTCAATGTCACCGTTTCGTAGCATGACTTGCTTCTTTGATTTTGGTAAAAGAAGCATCCAGCTGTCCAGTATAGAATCTGCAACGTGTAGTATGTCATTGGGATTCTTCCGAGAGTCGCTTTTTAAACAAGAATCTCTCGCCAGGGTTGCGCACCGGATGGCACCAACAAGACAGGCAAAGGAAGAAAATGGCTTATCCTCTTGGTCAAACTCTCTGCAGTCCCATTCGCGGAGTGAATTCGGTTCCGGGATATCCTGGGGTCATTCAAGCAAAATTAGCCGTCAGTCATTGACTTATTGGCATTGACTCATGTGCATGAGGGCCGAGCACTTACTCCTGATTCATATCGAGCTTCATCGCAGGGTAAATCGGCCGTCGCATCTACATGCACAACTGAAAAGCCCATGCTCCCCAGCGTGCCTGCATAAAATGCATCAAACACATAGACCATCCACCACGTTCGTCTCCAGCACTCTGCTAGAATCGGGTTTTGATCGCTGTGCGTCGATGCGAAATCCCTCTCAAACATTTTGAGTTGCAACGCAATCTCAACCGCCTTGCCCATTTCGTTTTGAGATTTTGATTTCTGATCTTGCCAGAAAAGTGCTGCCGAGTATAGTAAATGGCATTGAACACGAATCGGATCCGCCTTTGCCAGCCACTCCATCTTACTCTCGACATCATCTTGCAGAGAAGTAGACCACTCATGGCGCAGGTAGATTCTGCCCAGTAGTCTAAGAACGGCAAGAAGCGGTTCCAGCCTGGGCCTCCAGCTGAGATTGTCTAGAAAGGTGGCGAGATGGAGGCGAGGTAGAACCATGGGATGGAATTTGTGGAAATTTTGATAGTATGCCTCGAGAAGCGCATCTTTTCCGAATGCTTCGCAATCGAGATTGGCAGAGCCTCTTCTTGAACAAACCCCTCTGCGGTCCGTCAGAGGCGAATGTTTGCTTGACAGGCCTTGTGCTAGAGAGCTGTAGGGCAAGACGCTGACCGTCGCGGGCCCTTCCATCTCTGGCGGTGTGATGAGCGCCGACATGTAGTCATCGAGCTGATTTGGAGTGTTTGGTGTTTGATGACGCCGCCAACTGTCTTCCCTTGCGCTATTGGCGCCTCGACGAGATTTTGTGTACTGACAGTGACGATCCGCCTCGCCGCAGCGAGTACACTGTGGCTTCTTAGCGTCACATTTCTGATGGCGAGAGCGGCAGGACAAGCATGCCAGAGATGAACGGGTCAAGACTTGCTTCCGTACTTGTGACATTGACGCAAGCTGCGATGTAGATATTGTAAAGCCTGATGCATAATGGGAAAGTAACGTTGGATGCCGCACGTTGAAAGATTAGCTTCTAGATGTCTGGTGGGTCATCCGACTAGCGACGCGAAGCCGGGTATGCGGGTATTCGGGTATCGGCCGAAGTGCGACCAAATGGATCCATCATGGAATACATTACTTGAAATAATAATAGAAAAGATTGAGAGCTAGAGAAAGCCAGAATGCTAGCAAAATGTATGCAGTCATTTAGCCAAGAGTTGACCGTTTCATGCGTAGCGTAGCGTTCGGTCGCTCGCCCGGCCCTGTGCGGGTAGAGGCGCCCATGCGGCTTCAGTACCGAGACTCGTCCGGCATGAATATGGAGCTTGCTATTAAGGAGGATCGGGCTTCATGAAACTAGTTGGCCCCCGAACTCTGTAACCGGCCATCTTGTTGGCCAACTTGGCCGACGACTGTGTATAAATGGGCGCGTTTCACCCTGCTCCCTCCAATATCTCATTACCGCACTTTGCTGTCGGGCCAGAGCTCCCATTAGAGTCCTCATTGATTCACGAGCATCACGCCAAAAATGCCACAACGCATCCTCATCATCGGATCAGGTTTCGCAGGATTGTGGAGTGCGCTTTCCGCCAAGCGCCTTGTTCAAATTCACAAAAAGGAAAATGAGGTCGAGGTTGTCGTTGTAGCGCCCCAGCCTTCACTGGTGCTAAGGCCAAGACTCTATGAAGACAATCCTTCGGCCATGGTGCACGACCTTGAGCCATTGTTACAAGCCGCAAACATCGCATTCGTCGAGGGATTCGTCGAAGTCATCGACACTTCTAAAAAGAACATTCTTTTTGCTTCCGAGGCTACTGGCATCGCGACGCTTGGCTACGACCGTCTCATTCTAGCAGCTGGCAGCTCCGTCGTGCATCCGAGAGGAGTAGACGGACTGGCCAAGTATGCCTTTGCCATTGACTCCATTACTTCCGCTTCAACCCTTGATCTTCACCTGAAGAACCGGCCAAACCTGCCGCCGAGCAAAGCCCGCGATACTGTGGTAGTATGCGGCGCCGGCTTTACGGGCATCGAACTCGCCACAGAACTTCCCTCGCGCATCGGCTCCGGCGTACGCATCGTACTTGTGGATGGCGCCAGCGAACTTGGGGCCCAGCTTGGCCCGGGCCCTCGTCCCGCCATTGCCAAGGCCCTCGAAGAGCTAGGCATAGAGGTGAAGCTCGGATCCGCCATTGCGAGCATCGACAAAACGGGGGTGACGTTGCGGTCTGGGGAGCGCATCGACACGCTGACGGCGATATGGACGGCTGGTGTGAGAGCGACACCCTTGACGCAGCAGATTGCCGAAGAAAAGGACGACCTTGGGCGCGTTTGTGTGGATGCGAGACTGCGCGTGCCCTCGACCGATGACGTCTTTGTCACGGGTGACGCTGCCCACGTTCTTGCTGACCCGGGGGGCAACGTCGCCTTGATGTGCTGCCAGCATGCACTGCTTCTTGGCCGCGTGGCCGGATACAATGCGGCGGCAGACTTGATCCAGATACCCAACATGGACTACTCGCAAGAGGCCTACAACTGCTGCCTCGATCTGGGTGGGCACGGAGCCGTCATCTGTCGGGGCTGGCAGCGGGAGATTTTGCTTGCTGGAGACGTCGCAAAGAGGGTCAAGAAGTATATCAACAGAACGCTGATTTATCCCCCAACAGACGCCGCCGAAGCTCTCGCGGCGGCGGATCCTGGCCTGTACGGGGATTCCGACGCCTTGTTTAGCAACATGATTAAAGCCATCCAGGGGACGCCCTAATTTGAAAGACAGGCCCCTCTCCATATTTTTAGGTTGCAACACGTTTCCTTTACATGCTTTTCTCCAAGAGCATAACTATATCAAATTTCATGCAAATGGGATACTCATCTGCGGCCCAAGCCTAGAATTTCACCTTTAATATAAACGGCGCTGACTGTGGTGAAAGAACGTTTCATAAAAGTTATATATGGGGATGATGTCTACAATATGTACCAACAAAATATATACAGATTCATCAAGGAAAACAGGGAGTGCGAGTCAGTCAAGTCCAGTTTCCCCAACCATGAGATTGCGGGGCCCTAACATGACATTCAGCTTTACGCAGTCCCCAAAGTTCCCTTGGCATTGTCGCCAAACGTCCAATTCTTGGAGCCATCCCAGTTCAGAGACCAAGTCATCAATCCCTTCAAAGCGCCCTTGTAGTGAGAGAGAACTTGCGCCACGTTGGACGTGGACATGTGTCCGCCACCAGCCCCAGGCTGAGCAGGAAGGCCAGGCACTTGCTTGTCGTAGGGAATCGTGATTGTCACGCCCTGAATAGTAAGTCCCTTGTTCAGGCAGTCGGTCTGAGCAATGAATCCCTCGACAGTACCGGCCTTGTACGAGTCGCCAGAGCAGCCGTACATCTCGCCATTGTAGTACTGCATGTTGAGCCACCAGAGACGGCCGTTGTCGAGGTACTTTTTGATGATGGGGAGATAGGATCCCCAGATTGATCCGTAAGTAACAGTCCCGCCGGTAACGTATGCAGTCTCTGGCGCCATGGTCAAGCCAAAGTTGGAGGGCATCTGCGCGAGAACGCCATCAATGATTCTAATCAAGTTGGTTTGCGAGGTGGACAGGGTGTTTATATTCCCGCTGCCTGTGAGGCCGGATTCAATGTCGATATCAATGCCGTCAAAGTTGTACTTTTTCAGAATCGGCACAATGGTCGAGACAAACTTGTCAGCAACAGCCGACGAGCTCAGGTCAATGGCCGCAGTAGCACCGCCAATCGACATCAAGATTGTGGCGCCCGCTGCCTTGGCCTCGCACATGTCGGCCGGGCTCGCCACCTTGACGTCTGTGTCCATGCCGTCCTCCCAGAGCGCGGTGCCGTCAGGTTGAATGATTGGAAAGGCAGCATTGATGACGTTGTAGCCGTGCTTGCGAATGTCGGGGTTTTGTATGGGCGTCCAGCCAAACGGAGGGTGAACTCCGTTCTTGGCACCGTCCCAGTTCTCCCAGTAGCCCTGGAGCACTTTGCCTGCTGGCCGGCCTTTGGTTGCGCAGGTGTCGGCTCGTGGCGCCAATGGCGAGGCGCTGACCATGCTGGAAGCCAACAACGGAAGAAGCGCGAGGCTGGTTTGAAGAAAAGGAGCCATGATGGGTGTGTTGCGAACAAAGAACAGTCAGAAAGAGGGAAGGGAATAGTCAGAAAGAGAGAAGAGAGAATTCTGAAAGAGGTAAGAGGATGGTCAGAAAGAGAAAAGAGAAGAATCTGAAAGAGGAAAAATATAAACACGACCAAGCTTTTGTTCGCTCGAAATCAAAGTTTGGCGGTTGATTGCTAGCGCGTGTGAGTTGGTCGCTTCATCGTGAGGTTAAAGAGACTTGACCGTGGTATTTATTATTCTGGCTTCTTGTTCGCATTACAAGCCCAGAGCCACCATGGCATGGGGATGGCAGCATATTGATGACCTTGCCACCTTGGTATACCAAGCTCTTTAGAGACATTCTTCGGTAACACCGAGTAAAGGCCATGAAAGAGTAACGTGGGATTAATCACGGCGTACTATGCCGGTATAGCATGATGACAACTAGTCTCCTCCTCCAGCAGACAATGTTGGCTTATTAGTGAGGATGGCCATTCAACAATCACCCCACATGAGCCTTGCGTGCAAGGGGAATCACGTTTCAGCCAAAGGTGGCTCGTGATGCATGCGCCAGTGAGCTGCCTGAAAAGGCATGTAGTACCTCTTTGGCTCCAGTAGCTTCGGCTTATTACAGGTGGCGCCGCCACTGGACTCTATTTCCGCCGTCAGGAAAAAGCGCCGTCTCGCAGGGCCCGATTCATTTTGGCATTTGCGGGGTGAGGCGCATACGACGTTCCGAGTGTGACCTCTGGGCTCGGAAACCTGGTGCGATGATGAATATGATGCGCAATATACAGGTTGACGTCCGGGGAAGCTCATATACATGCTGGCGTATGGGAAAGCTTGGGATACTCGTGAATGTAAAGGCTATGATATCAGTGACGAGAAAAGGCAAGCACATATTTCATTGTGCCACTTTCACAAGACTCGTGCCACAAGAACCTTGGTCAGTGGCACCCACGTATTCCGGGCATGTGAGCTTGGCAAATGCAGGTATTTTTGCGGAACGAGCTACTTCTTTTGGGCAACAGTCCAGAGGTCGCGTCCTAAAGGAGCCACGTTGTAGCATTCTGATCGCGGGAGGGGAGCGAGGGGAGCCTAGCGCCCTCAAAAGTCACACGTTGTGGTCCAATATATTGAGCTGGGCGATTTTACAGCCACCGGTTCGAGAGCAATATCGGTGCTGCTCACTAACTGGGAAGTGTTATAATCGCTTGCGCAGTGTGGGGTTGAACATGTTTGCTACAGCTGTTCCTACATTGCCCCTGAGTTATAAAGTACTTTTTTTTTTCAGTCTCTGCGACCGCTGTCTGTCTGTTCTATCAAGGCCTTAAGGCGCTTGTTGTTGGAACAGAATATAAACAGATGTCGCAAGACACGGCCATTACCCGGTGATTGATTGTCTCAGCAGTCACCAGTCTCGCCTTCAGGTGAGCAGCCGAAACAATGACGACGGCTGGAATGGCTAGTTACCCGCAATTCGACAGTCTGCTGAATAATTTGAGTATTCGGGCCTGATAAAGAAGGCGTGATGCCGATCGAGGCACAGGCGAGTCAGTAGCCATAAATATTGAATTTTGTGCGAGTTTGCAAGCATTTCTCTCCTGCGCTGCCCTCCGGGAAGCAATATGCAGTCTATAGCCCGCCTTGCCCGCCAAAGAACGACATGCCTCGCTCACCCGATATGCAGGGAGGCTACAATTGCCTGCCAGAATAGGCAAAGCAACACGGATTTTATCTATACATTATGCGTTTAGCTACGAATTTTAAAAAGTAGCTTACAAACTATCTGCCGTCTGCCCGACGCCATGTTTCCGGCAGGAACTGGTAGCTTGCTCACCAAGAGCGTATATATCCTGCATCGTAAGACACTAGAGGGCCATCTTTGCCCACATAACTGCGAACCCAACTTAAATACGCCTGTCAACCTTTTTTAACCATTGATAAAAGATCATCAATGGTGGATGAAAAAGGTATCAAGATGAAGCGCTCTGTCATCAAAGTGTTCCACACATGAATGGCGATAGACACTGGACTGCCTCGACAACCCACTCAAAATGGCCCCAATGGTGCTTCTCCCGGCTACAATCGTGACGTGGGCTTTGCTTCTGGTTCTCAAAATGATCTTTCCCTGTGAATGTAAACCTTGGGGCATTGACAGGAAAATAGCATGAATTAATACTCGCAAACTTTTCCGACAGCAAACTGTTGATAGCAGTAAACCAAAAGTTTCCTCAAACTCAGAAAGCTTCCGCCATACTTGTGTTTTTCACGGTCGCTTCGCCAAGCATGTATCCGGATTGGAGGGCCACCGACTGACACTAAAATAGAAATCGCCGACCAATACATGGCGTCATCTGTGCTGATCCGTCCGAATGTCGCTTATTCTTTGGTTTAAACAAGCAATTGCCCAGCTATAGCCGCTCAGAATAAGCGCATATGTGCACGGGGTGATGCGGTCCCTCTCACTATAGTCTGCCGTGTTGTGGATGGTAAAGCCAAAGCTAAAGCTGCCAGCACTGTATCGTCGCTCGCGTCAAAAAGAAGTAATTGTAGCTTCTCATTGTTTTCACAGGGTACTCGCATCATTTGCCGGGTGCCTCAGAAGCAGACGGCTCGCAACCCCAGCTTTACATCAAGGCATAACGCAGCTGCACCAATCATAACTCGTCAGTTGCTAATTTGAGACCATGGTGCGGAGATATCCCGTCTGTTGCATGCAATCCCCAGATTCCACTTTTCCGCTTCAAACTCTGAAGGCGAGCTCGCAGCTCACTATTTGAACCGCAAGTAAAGGCTGTATCGCTTGCTAGTTGACTACAGTATCAACTACTAGTTGCTAGCTAACTAGTGGGTGACTCGCCGACTCAAGCCTGTTCCACCCAGTTGCCAGGCTAGCAAAAAGTTACTTTGTCGGGAAATCTCCGCCGGCTTTGACCCCAACCAGAACTCAACATTGACAACAACAACACCACCATCATCAAAGAGTGTTCGACAGCGCCAGGGGTTATATTATTAGTGCCTTTTGTATCTATTATGAGGTCAGTCATAGTGGTGGATAAGCGGACCCAAAGCAAGCTCGTTCCGCGGACACTGCGCGGATGAGAATGCCGGCAATCAAGTATCCTTGCGTGCAATGCAAAGGTAAGTGGACTGGAGAAACGAGGAGAGCATTGGTTGACCATTCTGCTAGAGAAACATGTCAAATGTAAGTAGACATTGCAAACACGAATATCTTCCCGCCCGAGGACTAGAGGCGCTCGTTATGATTTGTCGCTGACATTACTAGGCGACGAGGAGAGGCCGAGGTGCGGGCGATGCCAAAAGAAAGACTTGCCCTGCTCGCGGCCTACCAAAAAGACCATTTTCAAACACGGCGCCGCGGCGCGTTTCGATAAAGATCAGAAATGGGTCAATAGCTCTGCACGACAATGTAAGGAACGCAGAATGAAGCACTGCCGAGCTAGCATCCAACTTACTCACTGCCACCAGTTCGGGTCCAAACGACAGGAAAATCTTCTCCTAGTAATAAAGATGCCGAGTCGCCGTCAGGTCCTCGCGGAGAAGCAGACACAGCTGATACAACCTCAAATCACTCATCATCTTGTCGCACTCCTGTCCAGACGCCGCATCATACATCTGCTCAGTCATCAACATCACACCTTGCGAGAAATGATGTTTCGACAGTACACCGACCCAACATTCCCCCCATATCCTATCTAAATTCGGCGTTGAGTCCACCAGTTGGGCTTCCAGGCATCGCTAGCCTCACAACGCAACCCCTGCTAGGCCAACACGATGACGCCAGCTTGCGAGAATTTCCACTCCGTCATGTCCAAGAGGCTTGTCTACTTCGTTATTTCATTGACGAAATCTCGCAATGGGTAAGCTGGAGTGATTGGCAATTTTGAAGCGTCACTTTGCTGACTGGCCAGTTTGACCTGTGTGATGAGAACCGACACTTTCAACTTGTCGTGCCTTTGAAAGCGAGAAAACATTCGCATTTGCTCAATGCGATTTTTGCCGTCTCGGCGCGCCATCTCAGCCGCCTACCCCAGTACAAGACACCGCAGGGCATCTTGTACCAAGGGCAGCTTCTCACAAAACTTGGAAATCACGATGCGGTGGATTATATGCTGAAATGTATCCCTGCATTCCGTCGATTTCACGAAAACGGAGACGACGATTTTCGCGAGAGCATCATTGCGACAGCAGTGATTTTACGCCAATTGGAAGAGATTGATGAGGAAGATGAGGACGCGGACGACGACCTGCACATGACAGGAGACGATGATCTTCTTCACGAAAAGCAAATCAACTTTATGCCCATTATAAATGCAGTTCTACGCGACCCAGCATCGCAGGCCATGTTTGGGCATAGGAGCCTCATACAAGCAGCGTACTGGTTCGCTCTGCGACAGGAGATTTACCACTCCTTTACCCGCCGAAAACCTCCCCAGCTAGATCTACCCCCAGAGTATTGGCAGGGCGCCTCAAACGTAAACAAAACGGTCATGCATACAGTGCAGGTGGCCAAATGGCATTGGGGAAGGGGCACCGATGACGAGTTTTGTAAGTAAGGCTGCACCTGATGCTAGAACACTCACACTTACCATAGCTACCGCAGTACGCCTCATGGACCAACAGAGCTACCTGGAAAATGCTGTGCTCGCAAACACAAAGCCGCTGTTTGAAAAGCCAGCAGACAAGCGACAGGGCGAAATCTTTCCCATCATCTGGTACACGTCGCACATTGAGCTGACTAGCATTCAGCAGTCGCTCATGGCACGATCAGTTTTGGTCTCTGAAAATCCGTACCTAAAGTAAGAATACACAAGAAAAGAGGGAAATCGAACCCTGGACAGTTTCTTTTTTTGCTAATTGCCAATCCAAGACAGCAATCTTCTTCACGTGCTAGCTGGCGCAAAGTTGAAAACGAGGTGCGCATGCTGATGCTCGACCTTTGTGGCATAGCACTGTGCCATCCTGCGTGTGCTCCGGCGCTGGTGAATGCAGCGATTGGCATTCAGCTCTATGGTGATTATTTTACGGATCAGTATGAGCGGCTGGCTCTTCGGGGCGTTGTTGAAAAGTACCGCGATGCGCATGCCTGGCCAGTCCGACGACTACTAGAAATGTTTACTTAGATTTAAAGGTGTATGTAGAGAACTAAAGAACGTGCAAAGGGTGAGATTCCACCCCAGCTCGCCATCATACTCGTTAATATGCGTGTCCAATAACACAAGGGGACTCTCATTTAGTAGAGGTGCACGTGGTAGGCTATATATAGCTGCTGAATGATTGTGGCAGGAGGCGTATGCAAGTTCCAGGTCAGCGCAGTGGAGGCCGCTGCCTATCAACAAGTATTTAAAGTCCCTGATCATCCTACCAAGGCGAACAACTGACATCAGCAGCGGCCACCCTACGTGCCTACGTAACAGCAAAGCAGAGGGACTCGGAAAATAGGAGCCAGGACAGCAAGATACAGGTTATACACTTGATCTTGCCGTGATATTGTCATTCATTCGTGCAACCGATTGACGCCACCCGACAAAATAATACCAAGTCAAGCGCAAGACGCCTCGCGGTCGGAGTAATGCCCCCGTTCATCTCTCAGCTGGTGCGCCGTACCTTTGACTTTGGCATAGCATCGCGCGAGTTTTCGGATCAATTCAAGAATCCCAGCGACATATTCTCAGTGCTCCTGCTCCTTGGAGGCGCAAGCGATCCCGTCGGCCGGGCGCTGGCGCAAATTAGTGGTTCTAGGGTCACACCCGTAGCATTCTCCTTTGGTAACTCGTACTTTTATATATATTTATATCATTTCCCTGGCGGGTGCTCTGGTGCGGGAAAATATCTGCAAGCGCTGACAATTTTCCACCAGGATGGGTCTCCTATATGCTCGAAATCGCCGTGGGCGCCGCCGTTGGCGAGATCAAGCTTATGCCGCGGCCAGACTATGCTTGCAAGGTAATCAATACGGACAGCCGTCAGGTCACCACCAACTGTAGCTGGGTCATTGGCCGGATCATGCGAGACTATGAATTCTGGATGGACAATCGCATCCGGGAGAGCTTGCACGCTGCAATTCAGTCATCGTGGGAATCTAGCCTGCAACGTGGGCGCGATATCCCCAAGCCAACGCGCGTAGGCTTGTGCGTTTCTATATACAAGGCTGACGGCCAGAGGCGAGGCGCTGGCCGCGACTCCCCATATTGGTCTGGTGTTGGAATAATATGTTTCCAGCTCATCGTTGCAGTCATTGCCTTGGCTGTGTCTGGCGACTGGAGCATACTGCTCATCCTTGCGTCTGGCACATTGTTGGCCATGTCAACTGGTAGCCTGGGACAGTGGTCCCGGGAGAAATGGGCCTGCAGAAAAGACACGAGAAAGAATTTTGTCTTGACGCAAGGAAACGGTAGCCAGCATGCCATTGTGATTATCGGCGATGACAAAGGACTCGATCTGGAAGACCTGGCCATGGGACTTGACGGCCGCGTTTCTGCCTCTTTGACAGCTCGAATCACTGTCATGGCTCTAGCTCTGCTCTGGCTCTTTCTTCTCATCACCGCCACCGGAATCAAAGAACATACGTGGTACATCCTTGCCATCGGTTTCCTAGGTATCCTGAGAAATACCCACATTGCTGGTGCGAATCGACGTCCAGAGATGCAAGGAATTCCGCTCACATTTGAGAGTGTCATCTGTGAAACAAAAGTCATGGCTACTCTGTTAAAGGTCGAGAAGGAGTATCCGAGATGTGGAATCTGCATGGTGAATATGTTTTTTCCTGGCAAATTGCGACCAATCGAAGAAGACGAATGGGCAGCGTTGGACCAGAGTGTGGGTGAGAGATATATGGCGTGGAGGGAAGCGAGGCGCAAGAACTGAGGACACGGTGCACCATTGGAGTGCTAGCTGGCACGATCTCGAACCCAAAGACTTGACCTATTTCAGTGTCCACTACGATAATTGCCAGAAGGGCTGGACGTCGGTCATGACAACGATGCTGGCGCTTCGGATATTGACGTGATTAACATCCTTGGCCGCGCTCCAGTTTGATATGCGTTCCTTCATCCGGTAAGCATCTCTCCGCCCTGTAGCCCTGCAGCTCTGCAGAAACACATTGTCGTAATGTGATTGACATGGCCAACTCTGCATCTTTCTCTACAGTCACCTGGGCGATAGTGAGCTCCCCGGCGGCAACAGCGACCTGTTTCCAAAAACGGAAAAAGTTAGAGGGCTGACCATGGCGAGAAACCCGACGACACCATCAAGTCGGGGAACATTACCCTCAACCGGGTGCGCCCCAAGATCAAAGGCCAGGTCACCATTTGCGATCATCAGCATGAAAAAGATGTACTTGTTGTAGATGCAACATTGCATATAGTATGAAATCTAGATGAATTGAATATAGTTGATCAAGAAAGTTCTATGGATGCAAATTTAATGCGATGCGCCGCCCGGGCACGCGCTAGGAGGCTGACTGGCTGGGTGGGAATCACGAGATTGGGCGTGATTCCCTGTTTCAACTTTGAGCAACCATCTTTCCGCTGACAAAGCTCGAAAGCTCGACGATGTGCAGATTCATCCGGCTGATACTCGAAAATCTGCTCATTCTCTCAACATATTGAAATGCGGTTGAAAAAAATCGCTAGAGCTGTTTCCCGTTTGGCAGTGCTTCAACCACCGCGCCTCGCAGCCATGGCGCGCCGCTCTTCACGCCTTGCCCAAGCCGCGATACCACAGATTCCCGCCTCCGCCACTGCCAAGCCGTCATCAAAGATACCAGCCCGCTCAGCAACGTCAATAGACTCTTCCAACACGCCGTCAAAGAAATCAGGGGCCAATGCCACAGACCTTCCAACTCTTTCCTTTGCAGACGCCCAAGCATTCCGGCGATACATGATCAAAGTCGGCGTGACTGCGCCGGGAGTCTGGCTCAAGATTGCCAAGAAGAGCACCATGATCCCCACCGTCACCTACGGCGAGGCCATTGACGAAGCCCTCTGCTGCGGCTGGATCGACGGCCAGCGACGGCGCGCGCTCGACGACGCGCGGTACTTTTTGCAGCGCTTCACGCCGCGCCGGCGCAGGTCCACCTGGTCGCAACGCAACGTGGACAGGGTCGCCGCCTTGGCTGCGGTCGCCGGCCGGATGCTGCCGGCCGGCCTCGCAGAGGTGGACGCGGCCAAGGCGGACGGGCGCTGGGAAAAGGCCTATGCGGGCTCCGCGACGATGGAGGTGCCGGCTGATTTTCGTGCGTTGCTGGACGCGAGGCCGAGAGCGGCCCAGGCGTTTGACGGAATGAGCAAGGCGGCGAGGTATCCGTTTTTGCATCGCCTGCAGACGGTGAAGAAGGAGGAGACGAAGACGAGGAAGATGGCCGAGTTTGTAGAGTTGCTAGACAGAGGCGATACATTGTAAATTGGCAATGGTACTTTGTTCTAGATGCCCAGGTTTCTGCCAACTTGCCCTGGTAGGAATCCCGTTTCTATTAGTGTCCCTGTTGCTGTTTATATCTATGGTACTAATCTTCAAGGTCTAGCATCATTTGTGCTGACAGCCAACAACCTGAAAAGACGCCACCATGCCCAGCATCTCATCATCATTGGTGTCAAGGTTTTGGACAAGACGAAGATGCTCCGACGGGCCTTTTTATGGAATTGAGCAAGTTTTCTGGGGTCACTCCGATAGCCCATAGCATTCAGTTCTCCTGCGGCATGAACTCGATTTGCCAGTGATGAGTCGCTCGTCAATGGCACTTTTGTCGATGCAGCATGCTCAGCTTTCATCTCATACTTGACGCGTAAGCACGGCGCTTGGCTTCGCGTCACTTTCCTTTGGCGTTTACCTTTGGCGTTTACCTATGACGTCATGAGACAGTTGATATCGCCTCTCTTTGCATTGCAAAAAAGGCTTGTGATGGCGCCGGTTGCCCACTCGAATTTTCGGTCGGCCCCCTAAGCTGCAATGGGGGTACGCATGGTAAAAGATACAATGTTTCGGCAACTCGCATTAGTCCGCAAAGCCTTCAAAACGTGCCTTGCTGTTTCCTGCAAGACGCCTCCCTCGGGTGGCGAGGTCTGCGTCGAGGGCACCGTGGCGGACGGCGAGAGCGGCAACTACACAGGCCTTTGCCAGTTTAGCTGCAATCACGGCTTCCGCCCGCGCAGCCCTTGCAACTGCACCCGCTACGGCAGCCAGGTCAGCCCTCCGCCCGAGACTGGCGCCCGCGGGTGCCGTCTGGAGGGTGAGCTTGACGGCTACAAGGGCCTGTGCAGCTTCACTTTCAACATGCCGTAAATGCTAGATGCTTAAAAGCTGCAATGGATTGAAGAGTGAGGCTATCTCACCAGTATGTAATATATAGCACGAGGAAGAAAACATGGATTTCGCATGCGAGGACGTCAATTTCCGTGGCCGTTCAAAGTCGAAACTATTCTTGAACGTCCAAAGTTCACATCATTGGCGGCAATGAACATCACACTCTGTAATTCAATCGATGTTGCGCTGATGAAGCTATTGTACTATCTTGCGTCATCCCGATTCAAGGGCGTCAAATCAATCGGAGAGATTCACACTCAAAACATCGTGGCCAGCCTCTAGCATCGCCTTGTTGGGCATCCTGCCGACGCGCATCAACTCTGCCGTCTGCATCACGGCGGGATCCATGCCTATGCTGGCGGCCGCCACCACCGTGTCCTCACGGGTATAGTAGACGATGAATTTGCTCTGCTCAAGGTCGCCTTGAAGAACCAAATCATCCCATCCACCGACAGACGGCCCCGAATTGCCGCAGTACCGCAGCTGCGCCCCGAGCGCGGACCAAAAGACGGGGACAAAGAACGGCGCCGGGGAGGCGGGGTTGACAATGTGCTGGGCGGCCGAGCGGCCGGCGTTTTGCGCCACGTTCCAGTGCTCAATGCGGGTGTGCTTGCCGTCGCCGCCGGGGCCGTTGTACGGGTACGTTGCGATGTCGCCAATGGCGTAGACGTCTTTGAGTCCCTGGACCAGAAAGTTCTCGTCCGTCTTGAGCGAGCCGTCTTCCTCGAGACGAAGGACCGGGTTGTCGCGCAGGTACTCGGTAGCGGGAGCGACACCGACACCGAGAATCACGAGGTCCGCCTCGATCCTGGTCCCGTCCTTGAGGTAGACGGCACCAACGTTGGATGGGTCGGAGCCAGAGGGCTCGGCCTTGTCGACGCCGGCATTCATATGAAACTTGACGCCTTTGCCTTCAAACGTCTTTTGGATGGCGGCGCCAATCTTTTCGCCGAGGATGCGGTCCAGGGGCACCTTTTCCATGCCAACGACGGTGACGGTATTGTCCTTGCTGGTGGCGCCGGCCACCTCCATGCCGATAAACGAGGAACCGACAACGACAATCTTCTTGCCCTTGCTCTCTCCAATGGCCGCGTTGATCTTTTTCGTATCGTGCACGCTGCGCAGCGTAAAGATGTTGCCGAGAACTTTGAAGCCCTGGAGGGGGAGCAGGCGCGGAGTGCCGCCCGTGGCGAGGATGAGCTTGGCGTAGGAGTGAGAGCTGCCGCTCTTGGTGCGGACGGTGCGGGCGGAAAAGTCGACGTTATCCACCTCGCCGTCTACCCAGCTAACGGAACCGGCGTCGAACCAGCTCTTGCCGCGCCAGGCGAGCTTGGCGGCGTCGGCGATGAGGGCCTTGCTTAGCTTGGGGCGGTCAATGGGCAGGTAGCCCTCGTTGGAGATGATGGTGATGGCGGCGTCGAATCCCTTTTCGCGGAGGCCCTCGACGGCGCCCATGGCGCCGGAGCCGCCACCGACGATGACGATGTGGCCCTCGTGTTTAGTTGTGGCGCCGACGTTGCAGCTGAAGTTGGGTCGGCGGCGGGAGTTTTTGATGGTGGCTTCGTCGCCGGTGACGTAGACGGCGCCGTCGCGTTCGGTGAGCTTGAACGCGGGCAGGCCGTCGAGCGCGGGGGCGCTCTCGATGTCACCGGTTCGGGTATTGAAGCAGGCTGTTCGGTCAGCTTTTGACTGTCTGGAGTACATCCTCTCCAGCACTCACCCCCGTGCCACGGGCAGGTCAATCGGCCTGAGCCGGTCAGTACACCCTTGACCAAGGGAGCACCATAGTGGGTGCATCTTGAGCCAAGAGCTTGGATGTGGCCACCGGCATTGACAAGAAGTACCTTGCCATCTTCGATTCCCTCGACCTCGACCTCTTGCTTGGAGCCGGGCGAGATGGAGAGCGAGGTAAGGCCCTTGAGCTTGTACTCTTGGGCGGCCATGGTCGGGGAGTGGGCAAAATGACGTCGGCAGGTAAGATGGCGAAGCGGGAAAGCAGTGGAAGCTGAAGCGAATATTGGGCGAGAGATTGCGACGCGAATTAGACGCTCACGAGGGAACAATTGGCGGTGCATATGTTATTGATTGAGGCGACAGTAATGAATAGAGCATGTGGTGTGCTACAGGTGAGGGGTCTCTAATATACAGTCGCGGCCATGACGGAAGAGTGCCAACTGCAGGCAGTGCTGCACCAGTGTTCTCTGCATCGGGCGTAGCTAGTGAGCATCAGTAGAAAGACGAGATCATTGGTGGTCATATCAGAGGGGAGTGTCAAGTCATGATGCCATCAGAGAGGGGATGACAATGTGGGCGAGTTGATTGGACAGCGCTGGAGCTGCCTTGAGCCAAAATCTGGGGAGCTTCAGAGGTGCTATTTACAGTGGATTCAGTGGGTGAAACGTGCTGAACGATGACGACATGAGCTGCGTGCAGTGGCCTACACTAAACAAGATAAGGATAAAGACGATGATTCAAGGTGGTGTGCATGTGAGTGCTCGCGGTAGCTGATTGATGCACGATTTCAACGTGGTCAACGTCTGCTGTGGGTAGCTGTTGTGGCCGATGACAGGCTATTGACAACGAGGACACGACTCGCTTGGGCATGCCCGGATCAAGTCAGTCTCCAAGCTTAAACCATACACCTGTCTCAGCAGCCCGGATTGTTTCACGAGGCTGATCTGTTTACATACGCGACTTGGTCTGTGCTGCTGTGCGAATTCATTTTCCAGTCTTCCCTGTCGCGGCAGTCAAGTCTCGCCGGGGTGCCCGTGGTGTGGACTGGACCGCAGAGTGGATGGGAGGAAATAGGTAATAGGTATCGGCTTGTGATATCGAAACCCTGCCAAGGACTGGATAGCCAAGATGAAAACGAATGGGCAAACAAGGCTTAATGCCTTGGTTGGATGGGCGACAAGAGGAGGTTGGTATAGGCATTGGGCACGAACGCATTATCAAGTACGGTGTAGATGCGAGGCGCTAGGTGGATGGTGAATGAGTGGTGATCGGGCATACAGAGGCGACAAAATACGGGTACTTGCAGTAGCCGGGTGGCAGCGGTTCGTCCCTGCAAACGGCTGAGCTTTCGCTGCACAATAGTTCCCTGCAAGGAAGCACGCTCAGCAGCTCCATCTTCAACTGTGTTATGCTGATACCGGGACGCGGTGAAAGAAAGATTTGGTAAAGTCTGATTACAGTCACCACCTCCTATTTATTAAATTTGACTAGTTAGATTTTTATTCTTCAGATTAGCCTCTCCTACGCTCAAGCCACCTAACCCAGTAGCACCCCACGCGACCGTCGACCTCATTTATTAGCAGCCTCAGCCTCCAGCGACTGGCAGCGGGACTTAGCGAAGCCACAGCAGGGTTACAGCGCCTCAGACCGCTGAAAAGTTCTCAGATGCCCGCTAAATCCGGGATACCCCACCACGCCCGCCTCCCCACCAAACCCTGCAGGGCAAAATGCAGCAATTACTTGACAATTACAACGCTTTACTGGTGTATCTGGAGGCCCGAGTATGTACACTCGAGTACCCTCACTGGCACTTGACCCATGTTCGGTTAGTCCAAGTTCGCGAGGTGTCGAGGCACTCGTTGTGCCCAACCTCTCTTTAGCCGCTGAAACATAACATGTTGACGCCGTCTGCTTTCTCGCCTCTCCTTCTTTTGCTTCCTATCTTTTGAAAACGATCTCGCTCTCTCGAAACGAAGTTCTTCTTTCTTTTGGTTTCTTGTTTTCTCCTCGACGCAGGTCCTTCAAACCTACGCCGCCCTAGCTTCAACGATCCCTTCGCTGTACCACCATCACCGCCTACAAACACCAACATTATCAACCGCATTCCCTCGCCCTCCCTTGCCAATATTCTTATCCTCTATACCTCGCCGACACTTAAATATCGTCCCATACCTATCCACTTTCCATTACGCCGGCCATTATCAGTACCATGGTCGTCCCGTGGTTCTCGACAGTCCAGGTCCGCTACGTCACGCCGCTGCTCTCGCCCATGACTCGTTCCGAGTAACCGACCACGACGCCTTCATATTTTCTCGCCATCACCATAGAGTACAAAGACACCAAATATCGTTTGCGACTGCCCTCAACGGCTCGAGATGGCGCCGCCGTCGCGCAGATTGACTCCTGCACCCGACGGTCGCCGTTCCGCGACACCTTCAGCCACGCTACAGTGCTGCTGTGGTCGCGCCCAATGTCTCGCCCTACGAAGGAATACAAATCTCATTGAGGCTGTTGAAAAAGATGCGCATACAGCTGCTCAGCTCGGTCAGGTACGACAACCAATACTTTTTTTTTTCTTTTTCCTTTCTTTTTCCCTTTCTTTTTCCTTTCCTTTTACTTTTCCCTTTCTGTGCCTATCGCGTGTCACGCGTCCACTGTGGCTCGCTGGCCTGGTTCCAGCGCCTCGGCTCGCTGCCCTCCACATTCATGTCGCCATAATTCACGTTCCAGCCCGACAAAGACCATCCAATACGCGGCCTCATGCAACCCTCTTTCGCGCCCTCTTCTCCTCGGCGCTAGCTCTCCTTGGCATTGCATCCTTGGTCTTCTGCACCCATTCCACTACTAGTCAGCTTCTGCGCGCGCGCTTCCAATAAACATACCCGTTGTTTTTGTGCTTCACGACCAAACCGGCTCTTGCTCCCTCTCCGACTTCCGATCTCGCGCCGTGGCTGGCTGATCATTGCATGCCACCCGACATGGTCTTCAACTGTTTCACCCAATCTTGTTTTTGCTTTTCCATGTCTCTCTTCTCTCCTATTTTTCTGCACCATCTTTGTCCAACTCGATAGCCATCATTTATATACGATTCCCATTGTCGCGCATTTTGGCCGCACAATGGAGTGAAAAATCGCCACTAATCGTAACGCACACAGGCTCTGCTCGCCCGTCACGAGGCGTACAAAGCCGACGCCGAGCGAGATCGTCTCGAACTTACTGCACGCATCGCCCGCCTCGAAATGGAGAACCGTCTGCTCGAAGCAGTCAACGCTGCCAAAATCGAGGAAAATCGTGCCCTTTTGGATCAGCTCGAAACCCTCAACACCACTGTTTCCGACGCCGACTCTAAGATCAGACTGCTCGAGACTAATCTGCTGTCCTCGACTTCGACTGTGCGCCGTCTCGAAAGCGCAGCAGCGCGAGCTGCCGATGCCGAGCGCCACCTCGCTCTGCTCGAGCAGGAACAGGATCGGCTGCACGAGGAACTTCGCTCTACTAAGGATGATGCCCGCTCCCACGCCTTGCGTTTCAAAGAGGCCCAGCGCGGCATGATCGATATGCAAGATCAGCTCGACCGTTTGGAAGCAGAGGCCTCACAGGAACGCGAACGCCATGCCGAGACTGTGAAGCGCATGGAGCGACAGCGTGACGTCGAGAAACAGCTCGACGCCGCCGCTGGTCGCCTTAAAGGCGCCGCCGCCACTCGCTCCTTACAGAGCGATGGCAAAAACAATAAGATTGTTGGCCATTTCGTCCGAGATCTTCTCCAGGACAATGCCAATCTTCAACTCGGAATCGCCGAGCTTAGAGAGCTTCTCGAGGGTTCCAACGACGAAATCCAAGCTTTGCGAGAGCAGCTAGTGTATCGGCAGCCCGTCGAAGACGAGCAGTTTGCAAGCCCTGCCTCCACTCTCAAGGCCGAACTTGAGGGCAAGTTGGACGATCGGCCGCATCACATTGGCCAAGCTCTCTCTCAGGAAGTGCACATCCACCATCACTATCACGCTGCGCCCACACCAAAGCCGTCCAAGAAGCTGAAAAGGCCCAGAACAGGTCTACTGCCTATCGGAATATGCACTCCCCCTACTTTGATTTCAGCACCAGGCACGCCACCTCAAGCCACATCTGAATGGGGCGGGCGTCTGCCTTCTTCGCCAACAGCTCCAGCTCTGCTGTCTCACGCCAGCCCAGAGGAAGTGGCGCCGACTACCTCGAAGCCCCCACCAGTGTGGTCTGCGCTATCGCAGCTGCAATCAGAGACGGACTATTCATCTTCTGTGCCCAGCTCGCCACTGGCTAACCACAAATCCGTGTTTGATTCCACTCCTCCCACCGCCATGGCATCGCCTGTTACGAGTGTGGATCCATTGTCTCCGCCTTGGCTGGCCTCGCATGTCAAGCAGCATTCGGTAGCGTCGTCGCATAGTTTTCAGTCGCTCGCCTGCTTAGACTCGGAACCGGAATTACCTCCAATACCCCGACTGTCGATACCCGAGGGAGATGAGTCGAGGTCTGATCATAGCTATGGCGACCCGTCATCAGACATGATCTACTCAGATGACGTTGATACGTGCCCGAGCAGTATTGCGTCCCCTCGACGCACTTTGCGCAGAACCGCTTCGCATGAATCGATTATGTCACTGTCGGGAGGACTTGACATCCACACGCTGCAAGCCCGCCCGAGCCAAATGACTCTTCGTCCTTTGGGTGGCGCCGACGCTGTCGTCACTGGCGTGGTGGCCCAGCCCACCCTCGCCCGCTCTTCCAACAAGCGTAGTGATGTCGCTCTCCGCGATAACTTTGCTGGACTCAACCCCCCACGTTTCGTCTCTCCATCAACGACAAGCAGCCAGAGAAAGCGACGCGGCTGGGCAGCTTCTTGGCGACTCTGGGGCAGTAGTGGCACTGGGGAAGCCGGCACATCGAGCCCTGGCCCTGCTACCTCCGAAGATACCTCGGAGACACCCTTCACGCCTCAAAAGAAGGAAAAGGACAGGGATCTGGATAGATCGCCTGGCATCAACCAGCCCGGATCTATTCCAGGATTTCAAGAATACTGGGCATCCCAAAAACGAAGGGGTGCGCCAGCACAAGTCAGTGCACATATCATCGATCACGACGCACTGCATGAAGGCCTCGAAGGCCTAAGCTAGGGAGTAGCAACAGCAACAACGCATGTGCCACTGCATGCGGACCCTACAACAATCTGCATAGAAGGAGGCTTGGGGCTACTGTTCTTTATTTTGCATACATTCACGGAGTTTTTATCACTACATACGATAGCTGCTTTTGCATGTTTGAATTCGGTTTGGATGCACATGGTCGTTTTAGCACGCGATACCCGCGGCCGCAGTAGGCCGTCTCTTTGTCTTTCGACATGACGAAATATATATGAATCAAGATTTGGCACATGTCGTTTTCCAACCATACATTGAAAGGGCACTTGTGACCGACATGGCGATATTCACCTTTTTTACTGAGAAATCGTTTGCTCTCACAGGTTACTCTACAGTCACATATCTCGAAAGGTCAGCCCTAGCTTGGAAACAAACAGAACTAAATGTAGGTGTTATAAATAGTAATCTAACATGAAGATCTTCGTGCGCTCTTGTCAGACTCGCCTTTCAAAGATCATCTATCAGTCTGCCAACTTTTCGTCACTGAATACGCAAAAGACAAGATCCGCGAGGTGACGACGCCGTCAAGTCTCAAATCAAGCATGTCGGGCCTCGCAAGTCGAACACAACGGGCGTCAAACGTGCCTCAATCATCATAGTGATGTTGGCGTCGTACCTCCTCTTACAAAGGCCGAAATTTTCACCTTTCCTGTAGGAGGAAACAAGATGAGACGAGAAAGGGGTGAAGGCTCTACTGATACGGATTATCACTTGCTACTGACGCGCGGTTTAATTGCCTTTGCGACTGTGAGACACGTGATGGAGGAGAGGAAGTATATTATTGGCTTGCTTGTTGCTAATCGCCTTAGGAATCAGGACAAGGCAGAGATGAAGGAAATTAGGTGAGAGAAAGGGGGGAGAAGCCGGTTGGCGGGTAACAAGCATGCGGCGGGTAGATGTGTGGTTGTGTCTTGGACGGGAATCCGGTCTTTGCATAGAGAATACCACATTAAATGCTCTTGACGTAAAGCGGATTCCTTTGTAATACACTGGCAAGTCACACAGCGACCATGAAATCACACATTAGTATGGCAACGCTACATTTTTTCGATGAGTCAATGAGCCAAGCGCGCGCTCATGCATGTCTCGACATGAATCCTCGGTCGTAGCGAGATCCAGGAGCGATCCGGTTGGGACAGCATTATCAAGTCTGATTACGGATATTGCATGGTTTCTGCTGCTGTCGTCTTAGCTGTGATGACTTGCCGAGATGGCCATAGTTGGGGTGGTATGGGCACCGAGTATGAAGGCGCCGGTCAAGCACTTGTCGTACAGCTATTGGCAGCAACTCGCCCCTCAAGAGCAGGGTCAGAAAAGTCGTAAGTCTTGAGATACCTGAAAGTAGGCTGCGACTGAACTTCGTTCATACTTGCCCTTAATTCCCGGTGTTTTGTACAAGGTCCATCGTTGAGTGAAGAATCCATCGCAATGGACAGTGTTGAGCCCCTAACAAGATGCGAGCTGTGTCGCCCGCTCTGCCCCCACAACGGCCATTCTTCAGGGTCTAAACAACTCTGACGTCTTTGCTTCGCCGCAAGCAGGCTTTTGTGTATGTAAAGAATGCTAAAGATTCGTCAAGAACGTAGAGACAGACCAGAAGGGGCAAAAATTGATGTGCCTGGGAAATACCACAGACTGTTTGACATGAAAGAAAGAAAAAAGGCAAAAATAAACCAGGAGCGGGAATTGAACCCAAGGCGATTCGAACGCCTAACCTTCAGGAATCTCCAGGGAACTGGAATCTGACGCGCTACCGTTGCGCCATGGGTCCTGGCTGAAAGTAAGACATCTTTATTACACATTACAGAGCTTTACTGTTTTCCGTCTAGACTTCAGAGAGATTTTTAGTGAGCATAGCGCAGTCAACAACACCGCAAGACAGTTCCCGCGATGGGCGGCGCGAAATCTTCCCGCTTGCCAATCTGGTGACTACAATCATGTTGGATTTTACTCATAGTTAAGGTTCTCATAGCACATCTCGAACAAAGAATGACTATCGTTTGAGGAACTGAGGAGGTCCAGCGGGGAGACATATGTAAACAAAAAGACAATGAATGAATATTGTCAGAGTAATCAATCATGTGTGAAAATGGTGATCAGCACGGACAGAATATATATATCAATAGCCGAGAAATGGCAAGTTGAAGGTCTCATTAACATGTGCCTGCCATGCAGCCTGGCGGCTTCCCTCTGCAGCCAGTCGCAACAGCCGCCGCCACCGTTTACTCAAACTGCAAACAGCGAAAGATGACAAAATCGCTTTAAGAAGCCTTCTTCATCCTCTGCAAGAGTCGTTCCCTATGAGATAGACAACTCTACGTATGCAACACGTTCTGCGTCGGCGCTACAACACGACAAACGTCCAATCAAACGCCCCGCCCAAGCCCAATCTGGCCAAAACTCGTCTCCTTTGACCTCCCCACCACATATCTACCTTCAGCGCACTTGCCCCTGCGGTACGGCCCCCAAATCTGTTTGTCTGCCAGTCTCAAGACAACAGCGTTCACCATGGCGTTAAAGGGACGGAAGGGAGGTGCCACGCCCAAGCAGGCCAAATCGTCAAATGACACCGCGGCCGAGGCGACCGGCTCCCCCACGAGCATGATCCAGGGCGCGTCCATCCTCATCATCCTGCAGCTCATCTCGCGCCTCATCACCTTTGTCGCCAACCAGCTACTCGTGCGCTACCTCACAGCGCCGCTACTCGGCCTCTCAACGCAGCTCGAGGTGTACTATCTCTCCGTGCTCTTTTTTGCACGCGAGAGCCTGCGCGTGGCCATCCAGCGCCAGGGCAGCATCAGCGACGGCATAAAGGCACCAACGGAAGATGATGCGACGACTGTGGCCAAAAAGTCCAAGACCAGCAAGGATGGGAACGAAAAGGAAAGGGACAAGGAAAAGACGGAATCGAAAAAGACGTCAATGGACCCAATCGAAAGCCAGGCCCTCATCAATCTCGGCTATCTGTCCATTGCGCTGGGCACCGTCACCAGCCTCGCCCTGGGCTGGATGTACCTCGCATACGCCAATCCGGCGACTCTGGAAACGCCGTATATAACGCTGTCGCTGCAGGTTTACGGGCTGGCGGCCATGGTGGAGCTGCTTTCGGAGCCATGCTTTGTGCTGCTGCAGTCGGTCATGCAGCTGAGCACGCGCGCCGCCGCCGAGTCCATCGCCACGTGCATGCGCTGCTTCGTCGTCTTCTTCACCGCCGTCAATGCCGCCAGCCGCGGCATGGAGGTTGGTGTCATGCCCTGGGCCCTCGGCCAGCTCGCCTACGGGACGGCCCTCGTCCTCGTCTACGTCTCCTCGGGCTGGCGCATCGGCACCCTCGTCGGCTACTCGCTGCTGCCGCGGCGCATCACAAACGCCGCCCCCGGCGCCTTTATCCTCTCCCGCTTCTACAAACCCACTATTCGCCTCGCCGGCAGTATGATGACGCAGAGCGTCGTCAAGCACGTTCTCACGCAGGGCGACACATTTCTCATCTCCCTCCTCGCCTCACCGGTAGTCCAGGGCTCGTACGCCCTCGCAAACAACTACGGCGGTCTGCTTGCTCGTCTCCTCTTCCAGCCGATTGAAGAATCGACCCGCAGCTACTATTCTAAGTTGCTTGTCAAGCCCGAAAAGACGCCGTCGGCTGTCCGTGAGGCTAGCAAGAGCCTTCACACACTGCTGCGCCTATATCTACTCCTCTCTGGCTTGATCGTTGGCATTGGACCCTTTGCGGCCCCTCCGTTACTGCGCATCATCATCGGAAGCCGCTGGGACGGCTCCGGTGCAGGCGATGTCCTCGCCATTTATTGCCTCTACGTACCTTTTTTGGCCATCAATGGCCTGACCGAGTCGTTTGTCGCCAGCGTCGCCACTGAGGCCGAGGTCCATCGGCAGTCGGTCTGGATGGGCTTCTTCTCTGCCATGTTTGCTGGCTCGGCGTACACATTCATGGGAGTTCTGGGTCTTGGGGCCCAAGGTCTCGTTTATGCCAACATTGTCAACATGTTTTGCCGCATCATATGGAGTCTCCTGTTTATCAAGAGGTATTTTGCTCGCTACAACGAGAATTTCTCCGTGCGTAAGCTTATCCCGGACGAGGCCATTGCCGCCTCCGTCTCTACGTTTGCCGGCCTCTTTCAAACTGGCATTGAAAAGGAAAGCTACGAGAAACCCATCACGGCCGCCATTATCATCGGTAGCTCTGGTGTGGTGCTGCTGATGTTGATGTGAGTGTTTTCCATTGCCCTGAATAATCCCGAACCCAAACTTTTCATATGCTATAGAATAAGCTGACACAACAATCAACAGACTGTTCATAGAAAAAGATTTCCTCGTCGAATGCGTAGACTCTCTCGGTGAGCCTCCCAAAGAAGGCGAGGCGGAGTTTCCAAAGGAGAGTGTTCAGGACAACCCCAAGGAGAACTCCGATGAAGTTTCGAAAGACGGCGCCAAGGGCTCCAAGAAAAACATAAAGAAATAATGTATAAAAACCAAGTCAGGAACCCAACAACTCCAGATGAAAATAAATAAGTATGGCAACAACATCGCTGAACCTCTCGCCTAGTCGAATGTAATCTTGGTCGCCTTCTGGTTCATGTCAACGTCCTTGAAGAAAGACCCATACATGTCGTGCGTCTTCTTCTTGACGGTCGTGCCGAATTTGAGCAGTTCGTCCGGTACGGGCTGATTGGCACCTTTGAGGATATTTACGAGCCTGTAGTCGTTAGTCATGGCCTTATCATAGTAAGAATGGAAAGCACGCACGAGCCAGAGTGGGCCTTGTCTTGCGCCGTGAAGAACGTAATGGCATCACCAGTCTTGCCAGCGCGGCCGGTACGGCCAATTCTGTGGACGTAGTCCTCGATTGTCAAGGGAAACTGAGCAGTTAGTGATGAGGGTTCAATATTCGAGAGCGTGAGCGTGCTGCACATACAGTAACATTGACGACAAGCTTGACCTCGGGGATATCCAACCCACGGGCAGCGACATCAGTCGCCACCAGGACAGGAGTGTGACCCAGCTTGAAAGACTCAAGCGCTTTGGTACGCTGTTCCTGGCGCAAATCGCCGTGAATGCCGCCGACGCGGATCCCCTTGCGGCTGAGAAAGTTTTCCACACGTGTGGCTTCCTTCTTGTACAGGCAAAACACCAGAATGCGGTCATTCTTTTTGCTGCCCTGCTGCGCCTGCTTCAGCACCTGCAGCAGACGGAACTCCTTGTCCTTGCCGTCCAGGACCTCGACGCGCTGCGTAATGCGTGTGTTGGCCTGCAGCTCGACGGCGCCGTTCTCCGTCTCCTTGCCGCCGCAGCCAATCGTGATTTTGACGGGCTCGACCATGAATGTGGAGGCCAGCGTCTGCACGGAAAACGGCCAGGTCGCGGTGAACATGAGCGTCTGGCGTTTCTCGCGCGGCGGGCAGCTGCCGAGGATCTGCTTAATGTCGTCTTCGAATCCCTTGTCGAGCATGCGGTCCGCCTCGTCGAGAACTGCAAACTGGCAGCCGCTCAGATCGACGGTGTCGTCCGACATGAAGTCCTTGAGACGGCCGGGCGTGGCGACGATGATGTCCGCGCCGCGGTTAATCAGCGCGCGCTGCTCGTCCTTGGACGAGCCGCCGTAGAGGCACACGCAGCTCAGACGGGCGAGCGTAGCGAGCGCAGCCAGCTGCTCGTGCGTCTGCATAGCGAGCTCGCGGGTCGGCGAGACAATGACGGCCTTGGTACCGCGCTTGCCAATGGCGGCGACGGCCTTTACGCAGGGCAGCGCAAAGGCCATTGTCTTTCCGGAACCCGTCTCCGCGACGCCGACAACGTCGCGCCCGGAGAGGGTAAAGGGCCAAGAGGCAGCCTGGATGGGTGTAGGAGCCTTGTAATTGGCAAAGGGCGAGCCCTTCTTAGTCAAGAGGTCGGTCGGCGGGAGGTGGGCGAATTCGAGAATGGGTCGCAGCGTGGCTTCGCTCGACTTGGGGTCGGTAATGGTGATTTGTTCGGTCGTGAGGAAAGCGTCAATATCGGCTTGCGCCACGTCGTTTAGGGCAGCAGTCTGTTCGTAGCCATTGGCACTAGACGGAGCCGGTGCGCTCGCGGCCTTGTTTTTCTTCTCCTTCTTTTCCTTCTTGGGCTTGGGCGTCTCCTTCTCTTCCTCCTCTTTCTCGTCAAAGACAGGCTCGGAGTCCTCTTGAGCCTGTTTCTTGACCTTTTTGGCCTCCTTGAGCTTCTTCTTCTCTTCCTTACGGGCCTTCTTCTGTGCCTTGGCCTCGGCCTCGTCCTGATCCCCCATGACCTCGTCAGAGTCGTCTGCAACGGCGGTCACGGCTTCAGCCTTGCGCTTCTTTTCCTTCTTCTTTTCCTTCTTTTCTCTCTTCTCCTGTTTTAAGCGCGCCTTCTCGGAAAGTTCTTCATTGTCGACGGTCTTGGACTTTTTTACAGGGCGGCTTGCCTCCTCGCTGTCGGCGATGGAGTGTTTAGTGGCGGCCATGTTCGTAGAATAATAAGGATGCAATTGATGATAGGAGTTGTATTGTAGAGTGTAAGGAACAAGTCCGGGAGAAAGTCAACCTGACCTGCTGGAAAGTTCGTCAATTCTGTCCCAGTCGCCTTGTATGTACAAGCCGAAATCTACTTTTTCTGCCAGAGAAAATCTGGCGGTCGGCCAATGGCTGTCCAGAATGGGAAAAATCACACTTATCGATAAAGGAGGGGCGCCGCGCCGTTGAGCCACAGGTACAGCCACAGAAGTAGAGTAACTAGTGTCACCACCCTAGAGGCTATTTGTCCATCAAGATTGTGGGCAAATTTTGCGTTCTGTCTGCAATAGTAGAAGTAAAAGTTATACGAAGTCATATGCGAAGTCCTAAAAGTAGGGTTGTACCAATATATGTGGTATACCAAAAGGTCTTGTAATGTGAGTCTCAATTTGTACAGGTACGGTTGTCTTCGTTCCCCACCGCCGCCGCCGCTCAACCCCGCTGGACATCCACATGAGCTACTGCCAATCTGCCCTGGAAGTAAACAACCTCTTAACAATTGCACAAGGCGTCGTTACAGAGGCTCCCGGATCCCAGTTACTCGCGCCTAGTGCCAACTTCACTCATAACCAGGTCCTCAGCACCTTGATCTGGGTTCCGCGCCCGAGTATTCAACATAATGGTGTCTGAAAAACCAACCAAGGACAAGAGCAAGGTGCACAAGCTGTCGCTCAAAGGCAGTGCCAGGCTCGTCGCCGAATTCGTGAGCATTGCGCGACGCATCTGATCTTCACATCCCTTTGCTAACCCCGCTATCAGTTCCAATATTCTATTCATACGATTCTGTACGAGCGAAATCAACGATAAAATGTGCGAGCCGGGCTGACGGGCAATAGTTTTCAGCGAGGCGTATACCCAGCAGAAGACTTTACTGCGTAAGAGACAACTCGGTCGCTGTAGGAACAAGCAACAGGCTAACCCACGGACAGTGTTAAGAAATATGGTCTCAATATGTTGGGTGCGCTCAGCTACATATTCCGCTTCGCTCCGCGTCCTGCTAACAAATTTCAGTCTCGTCGGACGACCAAGTAAAATCCTACATCAAGAAAATCATGACCCAGCTCGACAAGTGGATGGTGGGCGGCAAGATTTCGCGTCTCGTCATCGTCATAACAGACAAGGACACCGGAGAGCACGTTGAGCGCTGGCAGTTCAACGTGGACATTACTGCTGCACCCAAGCGATCCAAGTCTACCGCCGCCGCCGACCAAGAGAACGCCGCAGCTGCTGCTGCTGTTTCCGCGCCCGAGCCGGAGAAGACGGAGCAGGAGATTCAAGCCGAGATCGCCGCCATTTTTCGCCAAATCACCGCTTCCGTCACCTTCCTGCCCCAGCTGACCGGCGACTGCACCTTCAACGTGCTCGTGTATGCCGACGCCGACAGCGACGTGCCCGTCGAGTGGGGGGACTCGGACGCCAAGGAGATTGAGAATGGCGAGCGCGTACAACTGCGTGGATTCAGCACGGCAAATCACCGCGTGGACACGCTGGTCAGCTATCGGTTGGGCGACTAGGATAGCTAGCCGGCGCGAGTTTCATCACGAAGCTTTTGGGTTACATGGGTTCGGCGTTGGGTTTCCGCATCTTTGACAGCTAATAAAGGACATTTCGACGAATGATGAAATAAGAGACTTCTAGGTGCGAATGGAGAGATGAGAAGGCAAATGCATGCGCTGTATTTCATCGGTCTATTTTCATCTACTCCATAGCACCAGCTCAAACGCGCCTCGTAATGCAACCCCTCATTTCTCCTCAACTCCGCCTGTATGAATCTGCTTTTTGTTTATTCCCCATCTCTTTTTAACATCTCAAGCACCGTCTAGCACCTTGAAAAAAAATATACGTATGCAAACTTGCGCATCTCCTCCACCTCGTATGCCTCAACCACCTTTTCGTCATTGAACAAAACCCAAGTAGAACCGCTGCTATCCTCGGGATTGGGCTTGCGAAGGAAAGCGACGTAATGACTATAGCAAGGTTAGCAAGATAGTGAAGATCTCGTATCAATCAATTGAGACTAACCCGGCATGAATACTGGTGCCCTTGTGACAGGCAATGGACTGAAGCTGGAAGCGTGCGGGCAAAGTTGCTGTTCCTGGAGGGTCCTGAGAGGTAGCGAGTTCTGCACTCGTACCTTCATCGTCATATTCACCTTGATCATCGGGGTGGCTGAACAACCACTCAACAGCGCGCTCCATATCCCCTCCCGTCTCTTTGAGAGCTTTCTTGGCTTGAGGGGCAGCGAACCCCATAGCACCCAACATCTCGATCTTCTCGGGGTCAGCTGTTGACCCACCGCCACTGGACTGCTCCTTGATCACGAGAGGCGCATCAATGTCTGGATCTTCCATATGACCAAATAGCCATTCCATAGCAGAGTTGGCGTCAGAATTGCCTGTGGCGTGAAGTGCCTTTTCGCAACGGTTGCGAGGGAAACCCATGGCTTCAAGCTGTGCGAGGGCAGCCTCATCCGGCACAAATGAAGGAGCTTGTGTCTCGGGCTCGTCTGGCAAGATTTCTTCACCAGGCTGTTGTCCTTTACTCAAGTAGTTATCGAGAAGGAAAGGTTCGTCAGGTACGATGACAGGGACGTCGACCTTGACCGGAACCCAGTTGATGACTGTCATCTTCCTGGCATTGACAACAAGTGTTTCAGGAAACGTCTTGAAAAGAGACTGCTTCGTAAAGCCATCCTTACTTCCGCAGGCGGCACAAGTCAGTTCGACCTTTTCGGCACCCGTAAAAGTATCAAGGCACTCCACCAGGGTTGCGGGCTTATAGGCAGTAGGCTGAGCGTCCTCTCCCTCCACGGCTGGTAGCTTTTCGAGAGGGACGTCGATGAAGATACTGTCCTGCTCATTGGTGCTATACTTGACCTTGTTGCACGACAGACACTGCAGTCTTTGTTCCAAGATAAACCGGAACGACTTTGTGGGGTCTACACAGCCATTATCGTGTTTGGATCTTGTGATGAGTTTGAAGATATGCTGAAGGAACTCAAAGGCATCTTGTTGACGCATAGTCGAGAATTCTTCATGACCTCGTCCAATCAAATGTTTGAGCATAGCTGGTGCAAGACCCTTTTGGTGTGCGACGCCGTTCTCGTTTGTCAGCGCAGGATCAGGCTTAGAGTAACGACCCGACCAGAGACCGTCGGCAAATTTTCGCAACTGGGTTTCAAGATCACCGGCTGGATCATCGACAATGGGGAGGTCGTCATTTGGGCGGTAGTAGCGATCGCGTAAAGCGGGCATATCCATGAGACACTGCATAATGCTGGCCATATAGCAGCTGTTGCCCAGATTTTTTAGGCCGGTGAGACCAGGCCCAAATAGTGGCTTGAGTTCCTTGCCATCCTCGGTGGTCATACTGAAATCCCAGCGCAGATTTTGTTCTATCTGCATCTCAGTTAAGCTCTTTTCGGTCTTTTCTCTGTCGGCCAGTATGATGCCCCAGTGCGCAAGGTGCTGGCCAAGATTTTGGTCGAGGCGCTCGTCGTCACATTTGTAACAGTAGATATCAGCAGTTCCCTCGGGAGTAATTGAGCCCAATTTGACAGCGACGCCATGGGAGGATTCATCGGAATGTGCCAGCGCGTGAGAGTTGCCGTCGACACCACCCAGCTGCTTCCTGCCGCAGCCAAGATTGCCGCATTGCAAGCAGAGCCAGAGATTTTCCCTCAGATCACAAGCATAGCAGTGGCCAAGAGCTCCTTGCTCAATTTTTCGAGACTCGGCTTGTTGCATCATAAGAATATGCTCGCAGCTGGTAAGCTCTTGTTCCCAAGCCTTCACCTCTTCGCTGCGAGAGAACGTGTTTGCCTTGAGTACGCCGGAGATAACAGGGGCCAATTTGGAATTCGCCACGTCGAGGTCGATATTGCACTCGAGGCATCGAGCCTTGAGAGCCATGTCAAATCGGTCTTCGTCCGTCTCGGCGGCGATGGCCAGTTTCGACATTTTCATGGGTGGCTCATCGCGCACGACTTTCTTTCGGGTCCGACGAATGTTGAGAGTAAGAGAATGGGATCGGAGGACGCTATGGAGGCGGTTGTGTGCGCGATCACCAGCGCAACCGCCGTTGAAGCACTGGAGACACACGTCAAGGCCGTCGACATCGTCCTAGCCAGATTAGCTGTAAGCCAAGACACAGAATCAGACACGGCCTACAAGAGAATCAAAGCACTGCGTGCAGTCTTCGCGATATACCGACTGGGATGGGCTCGGAGGGCTAAGATCTGAACGACCAAATTAGCGACGAGGTCAGCGTGAAGGGTGAGGCGGCATACTGGCTGCCTCCAAATGAGGGCAGGCCATGGTTATGTGTGCAAGGCGACCAGAAACTCGATTTTCGGAGATGGTTGTGTTGAATTTTTGAAGAAAGCAAAATCTTGGTGGACGAGGATAAGATTGGCCCTTGTCAGCTCGCAATGTTGTTTGGACATTCACTTTTACGCAGTCAGTTTGCCAGCTGTAGGTGTAGCCCCGCTATGACGGAGGCGGGGAGCTGGTGCCTGAAGTGATGGTGGCGCGTCGCTAGGTGCAACCTACCTTATTATCTACCGTGCTACCTACCCACCTAAGGGTACTTGTCTTTTGCAGGCCACTTCACTAACCTAGAAGTACTAGGGTCGTCCACGTCGCAAAGAAAGGGCCGTTCACGTAGCACTACTTCTTTATAATATGCCGTTAAGTTACGGATAGCCATGTCAGAATATAGCCCTTACCCACGTAGGTACTCGTGAACCATTGCCTGAAGCCATGGCTTCAAATGTGCTACCGGCATGGTTGCGGGCCCTCGTCAGCACGCGCACCCTATAGCAAATTCCATGTGCGGCTCGCTAATGAGAATGCGTAGCCTACGTCGTCTTCATTATGATCCGCCGATCTTTGAAAAAGAAGTGCCACTTATCAATAGTGGTAGATTCGCCGTGCTCAGCTTCATATCGTGGTCGCTGCATTGTAAGGAGGCAAGATGCTGCCGCGGGCCGGTGGCAAGGCGGGAACCTGGGGCGCTCCTTGCATACCCTCTTTTCGGGACAACATTGCTCCTCATCACACCAGGTCATCAGGCAGAGAATCCTGCATTTCGTTTCCTAATTCCAAGCGGAACCAGCAATTGAAATGACGAAGTATTTTGGTTGTTGTCTGGTAGCTTTTAGGCTGTGCTTGGCTAACTGTTGTATCGCTTGAACAACCTTCTATGTGAGCTTCATTGCTTGAGAGGCGCAGACGGTAGTGGTATACGCCGCGAGAAGGGGGGTACGACGACGCTTTCAACCATGCGTCTTAACTTGAAGTTTTGCTAATATAAGTATCGGGTGCTATTGAAAAATTTTTCTTCTTCCCAATCCTTCAACTCGTCCTGACTTCTCTCCTCTCTCGAAACCATCCCGAGGTGATGAGAGGCGTACGTTACCTCGAACATGACCTTACACCCCGTACCGTATTACACTAGCCAGCGTATCAATGGCAAAGTCCAAAAAAAGTTTGAATTTGGACGACTGTCTTGAGCGAAGTTGATCTGCTTCGCACCCAAATTTTACTCTTTATATAGTACCAAGGTACAGATAAGCGGAAAGTCCTTCAATGTACGCCATCGTTTTTCATCCTTTCCCAATCCGATTTTCTCCCTCCATCCCTCTGGAAACACACCGTCCCTCCACTCCATTCTCCCCTTCAGTCCGGCTGCCCGTGCCGTTTTCTCGTATACTGCCTTCCGCAAATGAAACGACGAGAAACGTACACCTTCCATGCCCGGCTTGTCATCAGCCGCTGGCGTGACGACGACATCGAAAATATGCCCCTGACCAGAAGCAAGTGGCTCCGTGTCGTAGGCAAAGCGAACATCTGAGCTGGACCATGCGCTGGCGTTGACGCCGTTAGCAAAGGACAAGACGTCATTGGTTGGGTGCATGCAAATGCCAACGAAGACGCCGCTGGGTTTGAGGTTCAAGGCGATGGTGTCAAACATAGCTCGCAGCTGGTCTGCGTTACCAGCATAGTTGAGGAGCCAAGCTCCAGTTACCACATCGAAACTCCCTTCTCCTTCTCCATTGCCAACAGGGAACAGTTTTGGAGCCAGCGCGTCATCTTGAATGAATTTCACGCGTGTGGCATGATCTGATCCCTGCAGCCGCGCCGCCGCACCGTCGATCATAGCCTGGGACACATCCACGCCCGTCAACGATTGAGCGCCCCATTCAAGCAAACAGAGTGAATAAAATCCCGTACCGCAGGCTAGATCAAGCACATGTTTCGTACAAGCAGGCTTCAAGAAGGGCGTAACGCAAGTGCGGAACGAGTGCCGCTCCACGGCATTGAATGCGGTGGTTTTGATGATATCGTACTTCGTAGCAATGGCGTCGTATTGTGCCATTTTGAAGCTCTCACACGATGCAACTTGAAAGGTTCAGGAATACTTGTACTCAAATTCCAGAGTGCCTTGGAAATTGTTATCGAACTAGCCTTGTATGTGGAGTCTTAAGACTGGCGTCTTTGATTATATTGATCAGTTGATGTAAGTGGTTCGTAGCCTTAAGTGGTAGGCCTACGATAGACTGAGTTATAGATAATATAGTTATGAAGATCATGTATTTTACATTCTCATGATTAGGCGAGGAAAGAATCTCTAGCCCATGAGTGAATAATAGTCGCCCTTATATAGCCCGTAGGATCCACGGGAACCACCAGTACTATCCGTTTTAAACGAACGGCCGAGAAGCGCGGTCCGGCTTTCGCGATCCTGGCTTGAAAAAACAAGGACAACACATCACCCGATGTTAGGTACTATAAGATTACGTAGCTACTACAGCCTTGAAACTAAGGTCCGCCACGACTCGCAACCGAGCCCAAAGGAGTGAAGTCATCGTGACCTCGCACCGCTGAAGGGTCGACGTGGCGTCGCACCGCTGAGGGTTTGACGTGGCGTCGCACCGCTGAGGGTTTGACGTGGCGTCGCACCGCCAAAGGGTAGATGTGGAATCACACCGCTGAACGGTATATATGATGGTCGTGTTGACGCGATGGTCATGAGCGTGCACAGCACCCACGGTAGAGTGGGTGCGGACACATATATAGTGGTTCTTCCGAAGCCTTTCCCTTCTCACTGCCTAGTTAACTCCACACCAAAGAAGAGGAAGGCTAGATTTTCGTTGCAATGACACAATACGACACTATAAGCAAGCAGTACAACGATGTCTTCGACGCTCTTCCACACCGAGCTATGGAAGTCGCTAACGTTCGCGTCGCTCTCAAGTCGATTCTCCGCCCTGACTTACACATCATCGAATTTGCATGTGGCGCAGGCTTCTACACGAACAAGCTGCTGTCATGGGGCGCAGGCTCTGTGACTGGGATGGACAATTCCAAACGCATGATTGAACTCGCTCAATTGCGCCTCGCGTCAGCTCCATATAAAGACCAGGCGCGTTTCGTTGTCTCTGATGGAACGGTTCCGCGCTCACTTAGCGCCGGCGGCGAGTTGGAGGCTTACGACATTGCGTTTGCTGCATGGTTCCTGAATTATAGCGCGACAGCTGCCGAGCTGACTGCTATGTTCACTAGCGTGGCAATCAACCTGAAGACGACCGGCGTCTTCGTTGGCGTCGTTCCGCATCCCACAGAGGAGCTCGAAGCCCGTGCAAAAGCATTCGGAACGGCTCCGCTGAACCGACTTTGGCCGCGCAACGAGTATACGGGTGAGCTGGAAAGTGGTGACGGATGGGGGCTGCGGGTGCACCTTGACGGGTCGGGCTTGAACTTCATGACGTACCACCTACGTCCTTCCGTGTATAAACATGCGGCGCGCGCGGCGGGCTTGAAGGGCAAGGTTGAGTGGCGGCGCGAGACTCTGCTTGACGATGAGACTTGGAGAGCGAAATTGCGTCTGAGCGAAGAGGAGTGGGCGGTCAGGGAGAAGAATCCGCATATGGGCATATTGATGATTTGGAAGACTTGAATCAGTGGAAGCCGTTTACATGAAAGGGTCGTTGACCCAATGGATAAAGCCGGGATTGTGTGCAAAGGTTTTCTTTTATCAGCTTTTGCCTTTATCGCCATTCGTGCAGCGAACCCAACAGACCTGCTTGAAGAAGTACTGAATAACTTTCCTTTCATGTACAAAAAAAATTACTCTTAGACAAATAAAAGACTGGATGATCTATTCTATTCTAAGCTTAACCTAGTTCAAGTTCAACCATCAGAAGCTCACGATGGAGACTACTCATCCTAATCTCTCACACTCGATAGTACAGGCAACAAGTATTGGCCCGCCTCCAGTCATCGCAGCTAAAGCCTTGCTTTAATTAAACCTTGCTTTAATTGGAATCGCTATAATAAGGCTGCTTTGAACTAGAGCTACGAACCCTAACCGTGATGAAGCCACAGTGAATTTTTAGGGATTATAGGGAAAGGCTATCACCCTAACCCTGAAAGGCTCGAACCGGCGTGCTGTAATTGCCCTTTTAAAGCTACCGACTGCTGCAAAACCGCTACCTGGAGGGGGCCAATCCTTGTTGCCACCCACCGCGTCTTTGTATAAGCATCATCAGTCAGCTGCAACAAGACTCTCAACTACTCCTCAAGTAGCCGAGTTGTAAAGCGAGTTGCTTGCGTCATCTTGCATGGCACCGAATCTGACAATTGTAGCAACACGCACGGTCTTACACGGAGTAAATATGAGCATACTGTTTGCTAAAAAGTTGCACTTTGTGGTCGCACTTGGAGATTAACGAAGATACGCCGCACAAATATCTATTTTTAATGTGGCTGTAGTGGTCAAAGCCTATCGGTGACATGTTTTTTTGGAACTGGTGTAGAAACAGCACAGAAAGCTATTACATGCGTGACGCGGGATCCGTTTCTTTTTGACTCTTCTGTCCGCGGTAGCCTCGACCCAGCAGAGAGAAAGACGGGCGTTGAAAGTGGAGCGGCGATATGCTACTGAGAGTGCAGCGTCGACTCTGCTTGGAAGTAGCAAATCCAGATTACTGCAGATGGAGATTTTGAGCATTTAACCGTCGTCATGTTCACGCACCATCTGTCGAGAATTGGGAGGTTTGACCAGCAAACTGGGTAGCTGTTCTGATAACGGGCGCATTAGTAGAGTATAGACCATGCTATGAGCTATTGGCCGACGGCAAGAGTAGAGGCACAGTGGCTCAAATGGGGGAACGAGCGATGATAGAAATATGCTTGCAGACTGCGGCAAGTGCGGGTGCTGCGCAGGATGCCAGGATGTGGATAATTGAGAGTAATATTGCGGGCGCTGACGCCAGCAAGTAATTATGGTGCTGGCTCGTGCTTGCAACCCGGCGCCCGGCTTCAACGGTAAACTGGTTTACTTACGCGGGCTTGACCTCGGAGCAAGAAGAAATCCCGAACGCGTCGGCACGTGATCGGACATAGAGCCCGCTTAAAATCTTATCAGATTGATTCTGTTTGGCTGGGGAAGAGGATCAAGCGGTGGCGCCCCGACAAGCCGGAGGATGGTGTGGGCAGGGGGAGTATTTGAAATCAAAGCCAGCTCAGCGATTTCGGGGGACCGAGCTAGGCGGCCGGGGAAGTAAAAAAGTTCTGGGCAACAGTGGGAACGTAAATTGGATAGGCTGGCACGGCTGGGCAAAAAGAAAGAAAGGGCACCTCGGAGCCCGTTTCTGATAGCTCCGCAGACGCTGCCCAAGGACGGACGTATGGTTGACGACATAGCCGGTGAATTGCGGGGCCCGGCTGGAAGAACTTAGCAGAGTGACCCAATCAGCTCGGAAAACCGAGGCCCACTTTTGCGTAATGGCCGAGAACAAGAGGGCGCTGATTGGCCGGATAGGGGCACTGTGTGTGGGATTTCTTTTTGGCTTTTATTTGCGCCGGCATGCTGGGCGGAGAGGCGACAAGATTTACTAGGCGTCGGCATGCTGGCACAAAGTTGGTCCGCCACCAAGCCTGAGATATCTCATTCTCTCCTCCGCCATCACCATCGAATTCATTGTCTTTGCTTCCCGCAACGTCGGATATCATCAAAGAAACCACAATACACCACAGACAGCGCAAACTCGGATCGACGTGCGCTAATTTGTTCAACCCCTTGAGCTGCGCAACCAGCTGAAACCTCGACCAGCATATTCCGGTCGTCTTTCGCTATTCGCCGCTTTCCAACCCGGGTTTTACCAGCGCGAGATACACGTTCATTCCTTTGAACACCCCGATCATCTATCCCTCTACCTCACAGACACACATCTTCACCAGCAACCATGCTGTCCAGAACTGCTCGTTTCGCCTCGGGGCGCGCCCTCGCCGCCGCCAGCTCCTCCGTTGCCCGAGGCACAATTTCGAGCGCCCTCGTCCGCCCTGCCGTTGCTGCTCCTGCCGTCTTTTCCGTCTCGGCCAAGCGCTCTTACCACGAAAAGGTGCTCGACCACTATTCGCGCCCGCGTAATGTCGGCTCTATGGACAAGAAAGACGTAGATGTCGGCACTGGCCTGGTCGGCGCCCCGGCATGTGGCGACGTGATGAAACTGCAGATTCGCGTGGATCCCGAGACCAACACCATCTCAGACGTCAAGTTCAAGACGTTTGGCTGCGGCTCCGCCATTGCCTCGAGCAGCTACCTCACTGAGCTCGTGCGTGGTATGAGCCTTGATGATGCTGGCAAGGTCAAGAACACTGAGATTGCCAAGGAGCTGTGCCTACCTCCTGTCAAGCGTATGTCGATTTTGCCAAACCTTGGTACTCTCTCGTAGGAAAATGAGGCTAACTGATATATAGTCCACTGCTCTATGCTCGCCGAGGATGCCATCAAGTCTGCCATCTCTGACTACTACAGCAAGAACCCCAAGATCCAGACCACCAATCTGAGCGGTACTGAGATGAAGATGCCTATTGGCGCCACTGCCGAGGCGACTCCGGCGTAATCGAGCTACCAGCATTCCGACTAATCGAAAGGATACCAAACAAAAACAATTAAAAAAAATAAGTACATAATCACATCTTGTCGCTCAACGCTGTGCTGCGGTTTTATTCTCATTTCACGCACAAACGAGCACCGACAAGATGGTGGCGAAACATTGGGTTTATTGCGAGGCACGACGACGGACTTTTTTTTTTTACTCAGCACGATTTGCTTTTTCTCTCTTTTTTTTTCCAATCAACAGGGGACGAGGAGGGCGTTGTGAAATGAGAGCGAGCAAGCTACGCTCGCCTGTGGCCGACTGTTCACGGCACCAAAGAGTCTCAAAAAAGGACAAATTATTTTAAAAAATACTTGTGTTACTATCCGAGGGAAATATTTTGATATCAAAGGACAATGTTTCCTTGTCAATCGTTAGGCGCAAGGAGATTAGGAATCAGGCAGAAATGGATTATGAATACATCACCTCTCTTGATTTCAAAAAGGGCATGTTATGCTTATGACGACAGATATGAAAGGGGTCGTGTACGCACATTTGACAGCTACAAAGCTCTTACACTGCCAATATTCAGTCTGCAGATGACAGTAGATAGAAGAGGCACCAGTTGAGTCATAACTGCAATTTTGTCGAGGTGTACGGTCGGCACCCCGCTATTACAGTTGCAGGCCCAATCCCACTGAAAGAGGCGCTGTATTCGCTTATTACGGCAAGTTCTCGACGGTTCCAGCGGATGGGACGGATTTACAGCGGGTCTTACGGAGATTGGCGGCGAGCCGGCCTCACCGGACAGGGACCGCTGTAAATCTATTGTGCATGGTTAATCATGTCCAACGTTCTCGAACACTTTATTTTGCAACTATTCAGCACCGATCCTCTTGTCAGCGTAAAATCACAAGAAATTTGTTTCAATTTTGTTGCAGCTCAGCAGGTCGTTCAACTGGCCGGCTACCCACCAGACTGGGCACGGCCTGACATGCCTCTCCCTCCAAGCCTCGCGCATCATATTCAATGAACAGGAATGACCAAGCAACGACTGAAAGCGCTGCCATCATGGCTAAAGCTCGACTGGCACACGGCGAAGCTGACCGTAAAGACGTCCATCCCACCCGCCGTCCTCGTCTGCGCCATCCAGTCCGACGCGTGGATTGCCTATTTTGGCCAGAACGCCTACCTCGCGCCTATTGCCGCCGCCAGCGTCATGGCCGGCTTCCCGCAGGGCATGATGGTCGAGTTCAACGCCAAGCAGACGGTTATGTACGCCGTCGCGTACTGCTGGGCGCTGCTCGCCGGCTGGTGCGGCCTGCAGGCGCGAAAGCACACCACGGGTGCGTCTGGGGACCTGACGGCGTATAACTCCTCGGCCGAGGCTGTCGTAGCCGTTCTGCTGGCATTTGGTATGTGGGTGGCGTTTACGGTCAAGTCGGCATTCCCTACCTGGAACATTCAAGTGTCTGTTGCCGCCATCCTGGCCATCGCCATTATTCCTGCCATTGCGCGGTTGCCCACGATGCATGCCATCATCAAATCGGCAACAAATGCGTTTGTGGTGTTTCTCACCGGCCAGGCCGTGGGACTCGTCAATGCTCTGCTGGTTTTCCCGCAGACGTGCAGGGGTCTTTTCAAGAGAGACGCCATTTCTTGCCTCGATGCGTTGTGTGCAATCATGCAGGCACATGATGCATGCATTGAAGATGTTGTGGCAGGAACAGTACCTTCTTCTTCCTCCGAAGCCACCGGCAGCGAGTCAGTTGAGCAGCTGGAGCGCGCTCTTCATCATCTGGGCAACGAAGTCACCAAGGCGAACGGCCATGTTGAGCACGCGGCGCGAGAGATTTCATGGGGCGCATATCATCAATCGGAGCTTGACACTGTGTGTGCATCAAATCATAAGGGCTGGGGAACAACTGCAGTTTGGAGCCAATAATGCCGCCACGCCATGCAACAGGACATTATTGCATCCATAGCCGAGACTGGAACTAGCCAGAGTCAGGCTCTTATTATGAGAGAAAAGGTGGAAATAGTAGCCATCTACTTTTTTTATCTTGATTCTGAGTCTAGTCGAATTATTACCTGGTTCTCCTCCGCCTATCAGGCCGCAGGTGGACGGCAGTTGCGTCTGTCTAACAAGCACGATGGGCGGACGCCAGTAATCCGCGTTATATGAATAAAAAGTCTAGTAGAACTTGTCAGCCGAAATGCCTCGTTGACCGTGAGTTGCCTCCATGTATTCAGCCGCAACTACCCCGCATCTATACACTCGTGATTAATACTACACCAGTGCATCCCTTGGCCGTATAGCGTAACTATCTACAATGTCGCACCAGGCTCAAACATCTCAACCTTGTCTCGCATTGTTGTACAATGCCACAATTTGAACAGACGCGCACCCTCTACACAGGGTCCTGCCACTGCGGCGCAATCCAATACATTCTGCACCTGAACCAGCCGCACGTCCGGAGCGAGCAGATGCCGGCACCCCGCGGCGTGCAGCACATCTACCGATGCAACTGCACTCTCTGCCACAAGATGGGCTACATGCACGTGCGGCCCGCGTCGCCAACCCATGACTTTCTACTCCTTTCTCCCCTCGAACCATTCGCAGAGCTGGGCGACTACGTTACAGGCGCGGGGAACCTGCACTTTTTGTACTGCACAATCTGCGCGGTGCGGTGCTTTATATTCGCGGGGGATGGAGAGCTGCTCGACGTGGACTTGGATGAGATGTGTGACGCTGCGTCTGTTTCGGGGAAAAGGAGGGGAAAAGTCAAGGCCTGGCGGCCGAGACTCGGCGGCGGGCATCCGCAGATGGGGCATTACTTGAGCGTGAATGCACACAGCATCGATGCAGGGCAGGGCTTTGATATGCGCGAGCTGTCGGAGAAGCAGCATGTCATGTATTGCGATTGCTATAGTCCAGAGGAGCTGGAGGCGCCGATGCGCTATGGGCGGCCGCAGGAGAATGGGAGTTACTGATGGTTTGTTTGCCGCTGGCTGATGTTCGCGAGTGCTTTCAATGTCAAATTGTGCGCTGATGAGGCCAAGGGCTATGATGTCTTACATGTTGAATGACTGCTCATGCTAGCCATTTCCCTCTGAATAGCGTGCCTCACAATCCGACCCCGAACCTTTGGCAACCAACTACAATATCAACGGGACCTCGCTTGCTAACATGCTTCCCCAGATGCGACCCGGGAAACTAATATTGATAAAATTAGTTCATATAAAATAATAGTAAAATGATTAAAGATCTCAAGATTAATATAATTTTAAATTTAAAAGCTTTTAACTTACTTCTTCAATATTAGAAACTAGATATCTTAGGTTTATATATATATCATGGTGCTATTCAAGGTAAACCTATGCGGATTAAAACTGAGCTAGTCGGCCGAGCTTAAACTCCAATGGAGAACTCCATACAACGACTTGACATTTTGTCTCCTGCTCAGTATCCAGCCTCATCCTCACGCTGCTTCGACAGCCTATTGACCATTCTTTTCCCTCTCGGCCTGCAATGCTGCCGCAAACTCCGCCTTGTTCTGAAATGGTGATTTGTTTTTCGTCGTGATAACGCTTGGCTTTTCGTCAGCTGCGAGTGAGGCCTTGTTGTAGTCCAAAATGACGACCTTGTCATGATCTTCCGAGAATGTTGCTGAAAAAGAGCCAGCGTTTCCGTGAATGTCATAGAGTATAAACCAAGGTTTAAACTTCCATTCACTGCCCCAGACAAACCCAAAGCCAGAGATCATATAGAACTTTAGCCGTGTCAAACAAAACGCCCCATCCCGGCGATTGACTTCGATGTAAGCATGCGCATCCGCCGAAAAGCCTTCGTAGTCCTTGTATAAGCCCACGTACTTGGTGGCCTGAGAGCCGTACTCCCAGATAAAGAACAAGTTCAAGTTGCAGGGCGGATCATATTCCTGATTGACCGGGTCTAGCTGTTTTGCGTAGGAGCCGATGAGGCCAACATCGCTATCGGTTCCATTGTCGCTTCCAGTTCGGTCGTAGTAGTGAGTTTCAACCCTTTTCAAAGGGAACTGCTTTGTGGACAAATAATAACTATCCTGATACCACTTTGGATTGGTCAAGTCGTTATGATAAGACCCGCTGGCTTCTTTCACCGCCGTGTCGATCTTAATGCTCGCTGTGGTATAAACGATCGGCGTGCGACCAACAAGACTGAAAGAAGTGTCGTAAGGTTCACCCTTGCAGGTGCTGACGAATTTACCATCCGGCTGAATGACCAATGCGGCGATGTTTCGGATCTCAGCAACCTTGGTAGACACCCAGAACCTCTTGGACTGGTAAGAATTGTCGAGCAGCGATGCGCTGGACTGACTTGCGCCTTGGTTACTGGTAGTCAATGGGTCAGAAAATTCGTTTTGGTCCTGTCTGTAGATCCATTCCCCATTGGAATCCAAGTCACTGTAGACATCAATATAGTCCACAAGAGAGATCTCATCGAGCTCGGCATCCGTCAGCCTGTACCCATCGTCAGCACTGACTTGAACATCAACCGCAACTTGCATTCGACCGTTGGCATATAGCTCCCCTGATGACTGAGAACCAATGCCGGTCACAATGTTCAATTGGGAAATTGTCCAGGATGGCATGATGAAGGTAGTCTTGTCTGTGTAGGTGAATAAGTCTTCCCAAGGAGGATAGTCAGAAAATTGGAAAGTTTGTCTGCGGCGTCGTTGGAGGAATTATCAGGGACGTTTACGGGACGCAGGCTCGGACCGCCACCGGGTAAAAGAAAAAAGAGTAAAGTCTGGCCAAAAACGAAAAGCACGGTACTCTTGCATACATAAGTAACCCAGAGGATGTAATAAGTAGCCGCAAATGTAAGCCTGGTAACTTTTAATAGCCAAGCATCTACCGCAGCACAGCCAGCCACACGGTTCAGCCAGCCACACGGTTCAGCCAGCCACAGATGGTGGCCATGTTGGGATATAAATATCGACGGATGCAACTCAACGTTACTTTGGACTTTGAACCTGATGATGGATTTCTTGTCACTCAGCCAGCCGCTGTGAAGCGGTGCGGTTGTTTCGGCGTCGTTCATCCTTCGACAATCAAAATCTCGCATCTCACTGCCAGAGTAGCCGATGCAAATACTGTTATAAAAAAGAGGGTTAGGGTTCCTAGAAGCTAGAAAAAGTCTGGTAATCAACATCCATGCCCAGAGAAACGACTCACATACATTCTTACCCCAATTCTTCATCTGCCATCATGTCAGCACTTTACTCGCAAAGTTTCAACTTTGGTAGCTTTCTTCACAGCGGTGTTGACCCGCGCACTGGCCAGTTTACTACCAGCGTTGCTGTTTACGATGCACCTACTGCAGCCCGCAACTGTCCCCCGCTTCAGCTTGCTCTCTCCTTCAATCCCATGAACAATCAGAATGTGGGGTTTGGCACGGGATGGTCGTTTAACCTGTCTTCGTACCAGCATCTTCAGTCGCCGCAGGTTCTGAGCCTCTCTACTGGTGAAAGTTATCAGGTTACCGAAACCTCTGCTTCGCTTCACGTCAACGACCAAAAGCTGAAGAGCTTTCAGTTTATGAAGGACCCGGCTTCCAACCATCAACACCTTGTCATATACAAGTCTGGCGAGGTGGAAGTGCTGTCCAACAAAATCGACCAGAGAACCTACAATACCACGGTCCCAGTGCAGCTTTTTGGCGCCAACGGCCGCGGGCTGACGTTAGAATGGACTGGTTTTGGGCTACAGCCGCGCCTCAAGAGCATCAGCGACGGCGACCAGACTCTCCTCAGCATCAGCTATGGAGATTCCAAAGTTTCCGTTGTACGTGCTCCTGGAACCAAGGAACAAAGCACCTTCACTTTTACCCTCAAAAATTCTCGATTGGCTCAGGTGCAAGGGCCGCTTGAGAGCATGCCCCCTTGGAAGTTCGACTATGACATCGTGGACAAATTTGTCTGCTTAACCAAAGCCACCAGTCCTACCGGCCTCCAGGAAGAAGTAGTGATAAGCAAGAACGGCCAGGGTCACAAACTTCCTCCCGGCGCCCCATTTGCCTCTGTTCCCTATGTTAAATTGTATAGGGTCCGACCGGGACACCAGCAACCGGAAATTGATACAACCTACGACTATTCCAAATACAACTTCTTGGGTTACGGAATTCTGAATGATTGGAAGAAAGGTCAGGACAACCTGTACCGTGTCAGATCAGACTATGAATACACTTGCACCGTGACAGTGACCGATGGAGCGACATCCAAATATACTTACAACAGATTCCATCTTCTTACTCGGCTTACGACGCTCAAAGGAAACAAGAAAGTCACACAGGAAACAACATACTACATGGAGAATACCGGTCCATTTGATCAACAGCCTGCCCAATATCAGCTTCCCAAAAGCGTCAAGACGACCTTTACGGATACAAGTTCCCAGTCATGCCGAAGCGAAACGATGCAGCATGCTTTTGATGAATGGGGAAATCCGATTCAGACCATCGAGAAGAATGGCGTACAGACTGACCGAGAGTATTACCCAGCTGCAGGGGCGGACGGATGCCCGGCTGACCCTCATGGGTTTCCGCGGTATATGAAGCTGATAACTGTAACTCCAGCCTCAAGTGGGTATCAAAGTTCAGTTCGAAGCCGGAAGTACACCTACGGCAAATACGAAACCCCCCTCTCGCCATCGGCAAGCTATTTTGTGGCTGTCCAAACGATTCACAGCTATGAAAATGGCGGGGAACTTGCAAACTCGGCATTTGTGTACACCGAGGCGCCAAAGGAGCGGAATAATGGTCGGCGTTTGCAAGTGACCACGCAGGTGGCCAATAAATACCCGGTGGTGACCAAATGGGCTTATCAGTACTCCGGCTCTGAAACTCTGACACTGAGAAGCACCACTGAAACGTATGATGGCAATACTCAGCAAAACACGGCCGAGCTTTCCATGTCGTCGGGGCTTGTGCGGAGCCACGAAGACGCTTCTGGTATACAGACACAATACGTCTATGATGCAATGGGCCAGATCATCGAGAAGACGGGATCCTTGAACTCTGTATATCAAGCTACAGAAACTTATGATCATAGCGTGCTCATAAACGATGTTGGCTATGCTTTGACAACAAAAGACCCCAAAGGCATCCAGACGCGTTATACCATGGATGGTTTAGGACGCTTATGCTTGGTTGAGAAGCAAGATGTTGACGGCGTAGACAACATTTCCAATGCAGTATTTCGCATTGTGGGGGAACGCACCTATAATAGCATTGGCCAGTGTATCTATTCCGCTACAGTTGACTGGCTTAGAGGCAGTGGAGGCCTGACAAGTCAAAAATTGAGCCAGTCAATGAGTTATGATGATTGGGGCCAGTTGTATCGAGTTACTGAGGGTACTGGTGTTATCAAGTCTTTAGCGGTGGACCCGATCAACCAAATTCACACCTCGGGCATTGAAGGACAGGGCAAAATACGCTCAAGGCTCGATGACTTTGGAAACCCTATCTCTACTTACCTCCTTAAGTCTGATGGATCACCATATGCTATGTCGACGCAATACTACGACGGATTGGGCCGCCTACGGGAGCGACAAGATCCGTTGGGGCGGGTGACACAATGCAACTACGACGACTTTGGCCGTGTGAACCATACAACTTGGCCGAACGGACAAACATTGGAGGTGGCATATGCGAACGAAACCTCTTCTTCGTGGCCCACTAGCGTTAAAACAAACAATTACACCTTGGGCGAACAAACATTTGACGGCATCGGGCGCGCCACCAAGCAGCAGATTGGTGGCCGCATAACGTGCCGTGCATTTGATGACTGCTCTCCGAAGCCATCCACCGTGACAACATCACGTGGTGGAATATGGTATCTAGACTATGAACCGAAGTTGGGCTTTGCAGTCCTCAATATGGATAGCCATGCAGAGAATGACGCTTTTCAATATGACCCGACAACAGGTGCTTCCACCAGGCATCAGAATGCTTTCAGTACGAGAAGTGCCAAGTATCTGCCGAGTGGTCTTCTATTGCAAGATACTATCGGCGTAGATAATGGGCCTACGTTCTCGATGCAGTATTCCTATACCATGGCGGGCAAGGTGCAGTCCTATGTCGACCCCCATGGGAACACGTCAAATATGGAATATGACACGGCAGGAAGACTCAAGCAGATTAAACAAGGCACGCTGAGTGTTGAATTTTCCTATGACCAATTCAATCGGTTGCTACAAAGCTCTGTCCAGGACGCCAGCAGCAACAGCAGTCTGACGACACAGCTCTCATACGACGACTTTAGCAGGGAAATTAGCCGAAAGGTCTCGAATGGAGGCAAGATACTCCACCAGCTCACGCAATTCTACCTCGAAACAGGTCATCTCGCGACAAGACGTTTGGAAGATGGTAGCGGACAGCTGCTGCTGGAGGAAGACTTTGAGTATGATGAACTGGATCGCCTGGTAAACTATCAGTGCCAGGGCAGTAACCTCCCACTCGACGAACACGGTAATCAAATTAAGCAGCAAGCTTACTCGTTTGGTCCATACCACAATCTGACTCAAGTGTCAACGGATTTTCAGGATGGAACAAAGAATGTGGCCACATATGCATACGAAAATCAGGATGCAACACAGATCAGTCGCATTTCCAATACACAGGGGAGCTACAGCCCCCATGTTGAGATGCAATATGACCAAGGCGGCTGCCTGCTACGAGATGAGAACGGGAACAAGTTGGCGTACGATGACATGAATCGTCTTACAGAGGTGCGCGACGCTCAGAATAACATGCTCAGCCAGTACTGCTATGATGCTGTAGGCAAGCTGATCTGCCAGAAAGTGCCCGGAGGCGAGGATTGCCATCTACACTATCGCGACAGCATTTTGATAGGCTACACGCAAGGTTCTCGCAAGGTCAGCTTCCTCGCCAGTGGTGAGCACTACTGGGGGCAGACGCTACAGGACGGGGGAGGACAAGACAGGACACAGCTCTGGGCATCAGACTTCCATAACTCTATTAGCGCTTGGATCGACACTACCAAACCGAATGAGACTGGCAGCCAGACGTTTTCTCCTTACGGCTACACTGTGCCGGACACTACTTGGCGGCCAGCTATAGGCTTCAACGGCGAGTGGCGCGACCCCATTACTGGCTGGTATCATCTAGGTAACGGTTATCGGGTCTATAACCCAACCCTAAAGGTGTTCCATTCTCCTGATTCGTGGAGTCCATTCTTGTCCGGCGAGATCAACGCCTATGGCTACTGCCTCGGGGACCCCATCAATAATGTTGACCCATCAGGCCACTTTAGCCTATTTGGTATCAAATTCACCTGGCGTGACTTTGCCATTGCGGTTGTGGGCATAGCCGTGAGCGTAGCCGTGGGCGTGCTCACAGCTGGTGCCGGATTCGCCATCGAAGCGGGCGTGGGTATTGCCGCGGGCATCGCTTCCGACGTCGTCACGGGAGCTGTCTACGATGAAGCCTCTGGGAAAACGCCTACGCTTCAAAGCATGGGTACGGACGCGTTGACTGGAGCTATTGGCGGAATTGGGGGTGAAGGCCTTGGCAAGGTCGTCGGAACCGCTGGCAAAGCTGTTGTCCGTGGCGCAAAGGGCCTCCCAAGCGCAGTCGAGACTTTCGCGAGAACCACGAAAGGCCTTCTTCCAGGGACCGCAGAAAGGGCAGAAAAAGCATCTGTTTACATGCAGACCACCGAGCTACATGTTCACTTTCGCCAGCACGACAACCTAGTTGGCAAAGGTCCGCCGCCGCCACCGACTGTAGACAACATTCGAGGCTTCCATGCACTCCATGAAGGTGGGACGGACGCGGTCAAGCAATCGCGTCGCAATTTCCATGCCATGGTCAATCGAGTGCATCAGAATCCACAAACCAGGCTCAGTATACTGGGCAAACGTTTTCAGCAGAGCCCCCAGCCGGGAGAGCAGGTACGCGTCAAACATCTCCCCCCCTTCGTAGGTCGTTTCTTTAACAAGTACGCCGAATGCTGGCGTAATAGCTTTGGTACAGGAATTATTTGCACACCAGCAAATCCGATGTGGTGCCCGGAACCACAACGCGGATTGAACATGGCACATTCGAAAGGGTACAGCTGCTTCCCGATGGGGGAACCCGCTCTCTGGAGACGTTTCATGTATACGAAAGCGGTTATTCCAGGATATTTCTTGGGGACGAAGGGAGGGAGTTTTTGCATTATTTCGACAACTACGAGTATGTAAAATGGAAGCAAGATTAAAATGCTGCAGTGTGGCACAATCTCTGGCAGAATATGAGGAAAGATAATGATGAGTCTGAATATATCTATTGAAAAATAGGAGGCAGATCGATGAAGACCACAGTAGATCAAACAAGACGCGCTGATGTTGGAATTTCCTATGACCAAGGGAAGGACTTTATGCATTATTTTGACGGGTCCAAGTTTATAACATCTAACCTAGATTAAAATACGTCATTGTACTATCTTTAGGAGGGAATAAAAAGAAGAATAGATGTATATATCTTATTAATAGTCTAGAATATACAAGGTATATATAAAGGACCTATAGAGTATACTTACTGTCTTTATATTTTTTGCCCTACTTCGACCAAGGTCGAGGGTTGTTCGACTAAGGCTGAGCTACGTGCTCATGCAACCCCGCATTAGGCTACCAAGATCTTTCGCCTAATAACTACGGAGTACTTGTGCTCGGTAATGAGTTAGAGGCTTATCTAGCTCGGCGCCATGCGTGTTTTGGCGGGGTAGATGGCGGTGACTGCCACGAGAAAGTGCTGGCCAGTGCGGGCGCTCGCTTTTGAGAGTAGCCAACTATAGTCGTGCTAGGGCATAGATGATAAGCTGAGGGCCGTCGGATGTCTTTAAAGCAACCCATCTCCCTCTTCATTCTTCCCCTGGGCGCGACTGCTCACCGTTCTTTCGCTGCTGTCCAGCCACTTGCACCACCACCTCTGCCATGAAGTTCGTATCGGCTCATGCCGCCCTGCTTTGTGGCTGGCTATCGACTGTGTCGTCTGCGGCCCCGGGTTCTTGCCCAGCGCCACAGCCCGACGCCGCGAATCGTGGCGCCGTCTCGTCTGAAAAGGCCATTTGCAGCGGCATTGGCACGCAGCTCATCAAAGAGGGCGGCAACGCCGTCGATGCCCTCGTAGGCACCGTTTTCTGCGTGGGCACCGTGGCCATGTACCACAGCGGGATTGGTGGCGGTGGCTTTATGCTCCTGAGAGACAAAAATGGCAATTACGAATTTGTCGATTTTCGAGAGACGGCACCAGCAGCAGCGTTTCAGGAAATGTACAAGAACAATACAGATGCCAGTCTGTATGGCGGCTTGGCAAGGTACGCAGTCTCTTTATCAGGTGAACTCTCGTACTAATTAGAATAGTGGAATTCCGGGAGAGCTTCGAGGTCTTGAATACGTGCACAAAAAGTATGGTGTACTGGACTGGGCCACAGTCATGGCGCCAGCGATCAAGATTGCGAGATGTGGCTTTCCAGTTGACCAAGATCTTGTGAGTTATATCAAACAGACTCCTAGAAACCATTTCCTCGTGGAGGACCCAAACTGGGCTGTTGATTTCGCCCCCAAAGGCAAGCTACTGGGGCTTGGAGAGACAATCACTCGCAAGCGCTATGCCGACACTCTCGAGACAATTGCCAGTGAGGGCGCGGATGCCTTTTACACTGGCGCGATTGCCAATGCCACAATCACGGCACTTGGCTCTCGAAATGGGACAATGACGCTAAAAGACCTTGAAGATTACACGATTGCGCATCGCCAACCGCTTCAGATCATGTATCGCGGGCACAAGCTGACGAGCACAAATGCGCCGTCCAGCGGCCCGGTTGCATTGAGCGTGCTGAATACCGTGAGTGGCTATGACGACTTTTTCCAACCAGAGACGGTCAACATTTCTACGCATCGTCTCGACGAGGCAATCCGCTTTGCATACGGTCAGCGCACGAAGCTGGGCGATCCGTCCTATATCGATGGACTGTCCAATTACACGGCGGCGATGGTGGCTTCGCGTACCGGCGCGGAGATTCGCGCAAGGATTTCCGACACCAAAACGGAAGAGGTTGCATACTATAATCCACAAGGCATCGAGTCTCTCGATACACCTGGCACATCGCACATTGTTGCAGCCGACGCCAGCGGCATGGCTGTGTCCTTGACCACGACAATCAACACACTCTTTGGCTCGCGCGTCTTGGTGCCCGAGACTGGCGTGCTGATGAATAACGAAATGAATGATTTCAGTATCCCGGGCTCCAGCAATGCTTTTGGTTACAGGCCGAGCCCCCAAAACTATGTCCGTCCAGGCAAGAGGCCCCTGTCGTCTATTTCCCCCGTTATCGCCGAGACACCGAAGGGCAAGCTGTACTTTGCTTGTGGATCTGCAGGTGGCAGTCGCATCACGACCGCAACGATTCAGCTTGTCGTGCACATGCTTGATCAGGGCATGGGGGCGGCAGAGTCGCTGAAGCAGCCGCGTCTCCACGACCAGCTCCAGCCAAACCAAGTGACATTTGAGTACGCATATGATAATTCGACAACGGCGTTTATGAAGTCGCTCGGTCACAACGTCACCTGGGTAGCCCCAGGTCAGAGTACGGCACAGGCTCTCAAGCTTCTTACGAATGGAACCTTTGAAGCGGGAGGGGAGCCGAGACAGAAGAACTCTGGTGGTTTCGCGGTGTAACGAACTGACTCTGGTATTCTAGACGAACAAGACGGCAGTGGAAGCTATAGTACAGTATAAACAGTTATATATTCATATATTCATATATCTCTTTGATCCACAAGTCTCATATCCGTGCTGACCAGGAGCGGCTTATAGCCGAGGCAGGAGGCCGTCGGCTTGGTCCGCCTTGACAGCCTGGTGGTATTCCTGGAGAGCAGTGTAGTATACAGCAATGAGATCCTCTGCAGACTCTTTGGAATCTGTAGCAGAGGCCACGGAACCCATCTCGTCGCGTTTAGCGTAACCACCAAACATGCGCACGCCAGCATAGTAGACGTTGGCAAGGCTATGGCATGAGCGCAGGGCCGAAACATCAGTGCACTGGAATATCATACTTGGACAACGTTAGCCCCACGCAAAACATGTTGTGTGCACTGCTCGGAGAAAAGGGAAAAATATCTCTTACTCATTATAAAAGTTCATATCGATACGATACCGGCTGTCGGACTCAAATCGAGTCTGAGCCTGGTAGTTGCGATAGCCAAAGTCATGGCGCTGGCAAGCAGGCTCAAAGGGAAAGCCAAAGGGGTTGTTGGAGGCATGGGTGCAGCCATCCGAGGTCCAGTCAAGCGAGTCTGGATTCTCCTTTTCCCGATACTGTAGGAACGTGGGGAGAGGCGTGGAAAACAGGTAGCGGTCCGTTATTTCTTCTCTGGGTTCGCGCGGATCAACGCTGGCCGGAGCCGCCAGGGCAAGGGGAAGAAGAGAAGAAAAGTAGGCCAGCTTCATAATTACAAGATGATAATGTGAAAAGAGGTCTTGCTACCGAGTCGAGAAGATGAAAACCACCACCGTCGCGGGTTTATATATACAAGACGTAGGCGAGTGATTGTCTCCGCGGCCAGTGCAGCAGTGCTACTCCCCTTGACAATAGTTCCGGTGACATATCTTGGCAAGCATACCACTTCACATGTAGTAGCCCGAAAACGAGTTTACCGAAGCCCTTGTCGATGGGTTTTGGTGGGTGTCAACGGCTATCGGCTGTCGGCTGGCGCCGTCGCAACGCAACCATGTATGTGTTCTCTGAAGAGGACTCAATATTTTGAGGTAATACCTGCCCCTCTCCCCAATCATGTCCATACGAGGACTCAACTTGCTAGGCCATGGCAAAACGAGAGCGTAATTCTAGCGGAGAGATTTGACGTCCAGAGTAGTAGTCTCCCCACAAACCGGGTGCCCGTGGCGTCCGGAGCGTGATCAATTGGTGCTGCAGCTTATTCCTGCCCAGCTCGGAAAGGTAACATGCTTTGCGGGGGAGGAGGGGAGGGGGGGAAGAGGGACATGAGCCGGCAACAGCCGGCTGTTGCTGATTCTTGTTTGGCCTACTTTCGGCCGTGTCTCCCTTGGCTGATTGGGCTGAAATGAGCAGCCCTTCACATGCACTTGTTTATGCTGCCCGTCATTGAATGCGTGGCAGTTTTGTACATTGAAGGGTTGCTGCGAGATTTGCAGCTGCAAGATTCCCAGCCACGACTCATCTCAGTCTGCTAAATAGAGGACCACTATATCCGGCGTGGCGTCGACGCCTCCTGGGGGTGATTGGGGGGTATTTCGGATTCGGCTATCCACCCTCGCATGTCCAAGTGACCTGCTGATAAGTTGATATCTACCAGGTTGCTTATATCAACCTCAGTAATGGGTTCGGTGAACCTATTCAGCGCGCACTGATCTACATGTGGCTACCTCTCCATGGTTTGAGAAGTTGTTGGGATAATGATATCTGATATTCATGGCTCCGAGTGGCTTGTCAATTAATGTCAATGGGCTTACTCACACTATTCATCAGTATCCGTAACTACTCCATCGCCGAGTTCGGTCGACTCACAGCAGCCCTACCACCGCCCACACATGGCATGCTTGCGATGGAAACGGCGCATGGCCAGTGTGAACCTTGCACCACCACCACCACCACCACCACCACCACCACCACCATGTCTGCACAATATCTCGAGCCAATTCCTGGGCTGAGCGGCCGTCTCGACCTTGTGACAGGGGCTAGCCAGCTCCAATTGGCCGGGCCATTACCATGGGTTCTGAGCCTTTGGCCGGGGGGGGGCCAAAAGTGGTTCTCGTCGCGCGCCGCCCCGAGGGCTCTCCACGCCGCCATTCAACGATTTTTCGCGAGCAGGGGGGGGAAGCATCTAGTTTTACCGTATCAACGTCGGCTTGGACCCATGACGTGGAAAGTGCCGACGCGATCAAGAACTCGGCCGTCTTTATCGGCGCACAAGGCCTTTCGGAACCATCCTGGTCAATGCCGTGTCAAAACCAAGGGTCCGTAGGAAGAAACCTGACGCTGGACCGCCGCTGGGGATGAAGAATATGGCCACCAACCTCACCGCCGCGTTCTCAGATGGGCCAGGCTGGCCATCTTCTGCCCGGAGGAGCGGTCACTTCGTCAACGTTGGCCAGCCAGCAGTCCATCGCGCGTTTTTTTGGCAGCAAGCAGTGTTGTACCGTGTCTTGCCGACTTGAGCTGTCAGGGCCAACGCTCTCAGATCGAGGTCTGGTCGTTGCGCGGCGTGCTCTGTCATATCGTCGCGCCTGAGTTGGTGGAAACACCCTTGGCGGCGGCGGTATGCGTCGAGGAGGCGTTGTCACGAAAATACACTGCAAGAATCACATTCGGGAGAGATGGCATGACTGGACGCTTTGTAGAAACCTCTCATGTTGAATCAGTAGTTTGTGCGAGTGACGCAGTTACAGAAATGACAGGTTTTGTTACAATGGCTTTAACGCAACATGATATGCATACTCCTCTCTTCAACTCAACTTGCTCGAATCAACAGTAAAACTTGCTTTCCTCGCAGAGATATCAGGCTATTCTCAAAAATCGCGTGCTGACTTGTCTGGTGCGCTCAGATACCGGCGCATCGCCAGTGTTGATTGTGTTGGCAGCCTCGATGAGCATAATTTGGGCATCATCTGCGACTGGGCAGTGGCGGACGCCCTTGCGCACAACATACATGTCGCCAGCCTCCATGATGATGGGTTCACGGTCCTCCAACTTGATGTTGAGGCGGCCTGACAAGACGTAGAAGAGTTCGTCGGAGTCGGGGTGCGAGTGAAAGACGAATGAACCATCAATCTTGGCAATCTTGATGTGCTGTCCGTTCACATCGGCGACCAGGTGAGGTGCCCAAGTATCTGCGATATCTTTGAATGACTCGGGAATAGATGTCGCCATGTTGAGGGAATGAGTCGAGGTCTTGTTCATCTGTCGATTCCTTCTCTTTTTCCTCTCATCCTGTCCGACAGCTGGCTGTATTTATTGTCAACATGTTGTCGTCAGCGTCGTCGCTCAAGGGCGCGCCACTAACACGACAGGGCGTAGGCTAATCCGTTCGAGGCTAAAGCTTCATGTTGGGATTTCGAACTGCGTACATGAGGAAGGAACACCTCGTTACAAGGTATAGATTGAGCAGTCTCGCAGATTCTACTTAAAAATGACCCTCGATTGTAATTGTCACCGTCTTTGCAACAAGGTACTCGTTGACGGCGACATCTTTACCGCTCTCCTTTCCATAACCAGATTCCTTGATTCCACCAAAAGGGCTTTCTGCGGCAGAGCTGTTGCCAGTATTCTGTCTTGTTCGTTAGCGATGCTGACGTAGTCTTGGATTCTGCAGTTGTCCTTACCACACCAATCATGCCAGCTTCGAGATTCTCGGACAGGCGAAACACCCGATCCATGTTTTTGGTAAAGGCATAACTTGCCAAACCCATGCTCGTGTCATTGGCCCACTGCGTAACCTCTTGTTCCGTATCAAACGAGTACAGTCCGCAGACTGGCGCAAACGTTTCTTCGCGAGTCATCAGCATGTCACTTGTCATTCCCGTGAGAATCGTGGGCTCCTTAAAGTAGCCGCCCACGCCGTTGCCATTGCCTGCGCCGTCCTTAAGGCTGCCTTTACCACTTCCAAGAACGAGGCTCGCTCCGAGATTGAGCGCATCGGATACCTGCGCTTCTGCCTTTTTTATGCCATTGGGAGTAGTCACCGGGCCCATGGTCGTGCCGTCCTTGGATCCATGGCCAATGACGAGGCCCTTTGTCTTGTCCACCAGCATCTTTGTGAATTTTTCGTAAATGCTGGACTGCACGTAGAGACGATTGGCGGTGATGCAGGCCTGGCCTGCATGCCGCCACTTGAGAGCCATCAACTGTTCCAGGGCCTGGTCCAAGTTGGCATCGTCGAATACAATAAAGGGGCAGTTTCCACCGAGCTCCAGGGTGCACTTCTTCAAGTTGCGCGCGCAAAGGCCAGCCACAATCTTCCCGACGCGCGTACTGCCGGTAAAGGTGACTTTGTGCACATTCGGGTGTAGACAAAGCGCTTCGGACAAGGGAGGGGGTATTGGCGAGCGAAGTTGTCAAAACGTTAAACACCCCGGGGGCATATCCGGCGCGGCTGGCAAGCTCAGCCAGGGCAAGGCAGGTCAGCGGCGTCTCTGGCGAAGGCTTGACAATCATGGTGCAGCCAGCGGCAAAAGCGGCGCCTGCTTTGCGAAGAATCATGGCCATGGGAAAGTTCCAAGGCACCAGCGCAACAGCAACGCCAATGGGCTGCTTCACAATCATGACCCGGCGGTTCGGCGCAGCAGGGACGCTGACTGAGCCTTGGATGCGCTCAGCCTCGCCGGCAAACCACCAAGTGAAGCCCTGTGCGTAGGCAATCTCACCATGGGCTTCCGCAAGAGGCTTGCCACTCTCCCAGGTCATAATGGTAGCCAGGTCATCCTTGTGCTCGTCAATCAACTTGTGCCAGGCAATGAGCAGCTGTGCACGTTTGCGGGGATTGACTTTGCGATACGTTTGAAATGCTGCGTGCGCCGCCTCGACTGCTGCTTCCACATCCTCTGGACCATTGTCCGGGCACGATGCCCAAGTCCTGTCAGAGCCTGGGTCAATGACATTGAAGCGTTTGCCAGACTTGGCCTCTACCCATTTGGCATTCACATAGGACTGGTCCTTGAGAAGAGATGCGTCCTTGAGGGCAAATGGTAAGTCGGTAGCTGATGACATTTCGATTTTCGATGAATGGGCAAAGCAGAATGATGTCTCGATTGGGCTTCACAAAGGGCAGGAGCCTGAGAGCTGTTGCGATGACATGGTAGACATAACGCGGGGTTATGCGGGGGAAGCGGCTAGCAAGTCGGCGTCTTGCGATGCGTTACTAATGATTGGCCACCATGTTGCATGTTTCTGGTAGCCAGAGAAGCACGGCATCAAAGCCTGCCTGGTATTATTATTTGGATTTTGCAGAGCATCATGAGTTTAGCTTACCTGCCAAGGCGACCATGCCAGACTGCATCGCTCGGTCGCACGGCACGGGCGCTCTCCATCCGTACAACTCAGCAGCACTTGCTTCTATGGTCTGAAATGGAAAGCAATGTTGTGGCTTGGAAATCGCGGGCTTTTTGCCGTGGGCTGACGTGAAATCGACACCAGCATTCCCAAAGATGACATGACTTGCACTAGTAGCAACAAATTGCCGAGTCTCTAGTTACTCTTGCGCGCCAGAAATACAGTCCAGTAGAGCGTCCACTTTTACAGTGGCGTAACTAGTCAGTTCGTTGCCGCCCCGATCGTGCATGTACTGTGACTTGATCTAGTGGTTGCTGGGCACTGCTGGCTCACGTTATAACTTGGCTATTAGGTGCGGCCTCTGCGGCTCTGCCGTTATGGGCGCCACATGGACCGGAGTTATCCTCGTCGGTTCCCACCGTTTTCGTAAAATAGGGCCGTGTGAGCTCGGTCTAATTAGTTTTGAGACTCCGGAGCCCCATGGAGCGCTATAGACAGAACTTGGTATTGTCAGGCAAGATCCCCAGGGGGCTCGTGGAAACTTGTGTGTAATTAGTCTACTGTTGACTGTTACCCCCTAATCTCACTCTTGCTTGAGAGATGTGGATCGCGACTGATAAATACATGCAAAATATGATTGGACCAGGCAGCATGTTTACTAACTTATTACGACAGTGTACGGATTACCGAGTACGGATATAGCATCTTTGAATCGAGACTACACCACATCTTGAGATGGCGCCGACCAACGTCCTTTTCGAAGCCATGTTTAACCTTTTTTTCTTCTAGACTCTTGCTTATTACAAGCTCATCTCGTGACGTTCGGCACTACCGGCGCTGCCGACTCGGCCGTTCTTTCGAAACGTTTTGACAAAACGCGCGACAAGGGGCTCAAAAAGCCTTACAGCACCCAGTAAGCATCCAATCTTTAGTGGCTTGTTGTTGCTCATCGGCCCGAGACAGTGGATCGACCTGGCGCATTGTGTGGTTCCTCACTTAAAAAAAGCCTCACGGTTGACGGGTTTGGCGCTGCATCCTCGAGAGAAACAGGGTACATGGGGCTGGCTATTTGCTGCTTCGCAGGCGCCTGAGCGCATTGTGCAGGACAACTCGCACAGCGTGCTCCAGTGACAAGCATTGGCGGGGAAGAGGAAAAGGAAATGAGCGACAGGCACTGCTTTTTTCAACTGGATGATGTCAAGAAGCACGCCAACCCCCAAACTAACGCGATAGTGCCTCGATTGGATCCGCTGTGCGTGCATCTAGTCAGGTATGCGTACCAGCACAACCTGATAATTACGGGGAGTAGTTAGCTAAACAAGTTGAAACGAGCGTCTTGCTCTTTCTTTGCCCGTCAGAAGAAAACAGCTTCCACGAGCTCGGAGGAAACGGCACTCTGAGAAGCCAGAGACGGCGTCGGGGCGCTCGCTTTGCGGGTGACTCGGTCGCCACAAGAGAAAAAGCTTTCTCTCGGATCGGCCCACTGCAACCGCCAACTCGAATGCTGCCAAGGGAATATGTCCGGCGGTGCTCCGGCACGGGTTACCGATTACCTGTCTGCAAAGTACCGAAACTAGCAACAACTCTTTGGGAATGTGGACCACGCCTGCCCGACGCAGCATGACTCTCCGTATGGATGAACTGCACTTGACAATAATTGCGCCGGAAAATAGTGGACTGTTGCTCAGGCTTGTTTTTTCCCCCTTCTTCTATATATACGAATAGAGTTGCTCTGCTCACCGGGGCCGTGCTCTCTGTTCTCTCCCTTGTTTTGGCATCACCTACAAGAGTTACAATTGACACAACAACAACAGGGCACAACTCCCAACACACTACGATGGGTGCCTTTACCAAACGCAAGCTAAGCAATGCTCACCTCCCCGAGGATGAGCGACCCCAGGTTGAGCTGGCGCAGAACCAGAGCGTCAGCCCGGATGAGCAAAAGGTCACAGCCTTGGCCGTGGCTGCCGGCTTCACGGCCAGTCTCGGCGGCCTCATCTTTGGCTACGTCAGGTACAGTGATGCGCTGTCCGCCACCTTCTCTTGTTGATTCCGACTAACAACTCCATCTCTCTTGTTTAGTGGTGAAATCTCTGGTTTCTTCCCCATGAAGGATTACTCGCGTCGATTCGGCCAGCTCGGCGCCAACGGTCTCTACGAATTCAGCGCGGCGCGACAGGGCACGATTGTCGGTCTTGTCAGCATTGGCGCACTCATTGGTGCCCTGATTGCCGGCAAGATGGCCGACATGCTCGGCCGCAGACTGGCCATTTCTCTTACTGCATTCTTCACCTGCATCGGCACCGTCATTGAGATTTCTTCCAACACGCACTGGGTCCAGTTCGCCATTGGCCGACTCATCACTGGTCTGAGCATTGGTTCCCTGTCGGTCGTCGTGCCCATGTACCAGTCCGAATGCTCGCCTGCCCCCATCCGCGGCGTGGTTGTTTCTTCATATCAGCTCCTCATTACTTTTGGTATCTGGCTCGCCGAGATTGTCAATTTTGGCACCGAGAAAATCGACAACAGCGCATCATGGCGCATCCCCAACGGCCTTTCCTTTGCCTGGGCCTTGATTCTTGGAACACTTATTCTCTTCTTCCCCGAGTCCCCTCGATTCGCATACGGCCGCGGCCGCACCGAAGAGGCTCGCACGACGATTGCCAAGCTCGCTGGTCTGCCGGAAAATTCAGTCACCGTCGAACACCAGATCAACGACCTTCAGAACAAAATCAACGAGGAGAGTGAACTATCAAAGGAATTCAGCTTTTTCGAAATCTTTACTGGACCACGAATGTTCTACCGAACCATACTGGGTATTACCCTAGGAGCTGGACAGCAGCTTGTCGGCGTCAACTATTTTTTCTATTTTGGAACAACCGTCTTCGCATCTACCGGTCTTAGCAACAGCTACGTCACGCAGCTTATCCTGGGGTCGGTCAATGTGGTTGCCACTATCGTGTCCCTCTGGATCGTTGGCAGATACGGAAGACGTCCGATCCTCATGATGGGTGCGGCCTGGATGTCAATGTGCTTCTTGATCTACGCATTCGTCGGACACTTTGGTGACCCTTCGAATAACTCGACAACTGGTAGCGTCTTGATCGTCTTCTCGTGTCTTTCCATTGTCGCCTTTGCCGTCTCCTGGGGCCCGGTCGTCTGGGCCGTCAACTCAGAGCTGTACCCTCTCCGCTACCGCAGTGTCTGCATGGGTCTGGCTACCGCCGCGAATTGGTTCTGGAACTTTATGCTGTCATTCTTCACCCGCTTCATCACTGACAAGATTGACTACCTGTATGGCCTCGTCTTTGCCGGCTGCTGTGCTGCCTTGGTCGTCATTGTCTTCTTCTTCGTCATTGAGTCCAAGGACCGCACTCTGGAAGAAGTCGACCTCATGTATATCCAGCACGTTAACCCAATCACTTCTGCCAAGTGGGAAAGCGGCGGTTACCGCAAGGAGGCGGGTCGCAGCACTGGCGTGGATGCCTCTCCTAGCGCTGAGGCCTAAGGGCGTAATATTATATAATAAGTATGTTCATTGAGCAAGACGATGACTAGACAGATAGATGATAGCAAGAATTGTTATTTGAGTTATACATTATAGATGCATTCATTATCTCGGATTTTCTAAAGCTTGTAAACAGGCTTTGCCCATTGTCGCACAGAAGGGCAGCCTGTCATGAAAAGATGAATTTCGCATTCAAGGATGCATCAAGTCTATCGCAAAAAAATAGTCATACTAGAAAAATGGCTGTTCAACTTTATAATACACTGTACGGGTATCGTATGGTTTCCATCAACTTGTTCAGTTTCTTTAGTGACCAGCGGTGGCATTGCCCACGGTGGGGAGAGGGCGGCAAGTAAATGGGCGATGAGTGTCGCCGTGTGTAGTTTGGTCAATCTATTTGTAGGTCATTAGCCGTGAGATGGGGAGAAATGGTAACAAGGCAAGACTTACAATGTCTTTGATTGTAGCATAGGTGCCAGCGCCGAGAGTGATGATGCCAATGATAAAGGCGACAACGCTCCCGAGGCTGATGAGGATATTCTTGCGCGAGTACCAGGGTCCTTCGCAGAGGAGATAGAACCACATGACGGCGGGAATCCAAAAGGAAAATCCCGACACAAACAGAGCAGAGGCAAGCGACAGCAAGTCGGAGAAGATGGGGATAGCTTCAGCAATGATCCAAGCAATAATGGTAAAGACGGTGACCAGAGAGATCCACCAGAACCAGCCTCTGGGTGTATTGACATAACGTACAATGGACTTTTTCCAGATGCGGCCGTGGATATATCGCAGAGCAACAGTAGAGTTGATGGAACCAGAGATGAAAATGACTGGCAAGGCAACGCCAAATGCCACCTTGGAGATGGTAGGACCGGCTGAGAGCAGAGCTGGCGCAAGTACACTGCTTCCGATGAATGCATAGCACAACGCACCAGTCAGGGTATAAATGGCGATTTGGATGATACCCGACGCCCAGATGGATTTCATGTAGTCGGTCGGGGTATGCATCTCGTCCATGAATGAGAATTGACCAATAGCGAAGCTAAAGGCAAAGATGATGTTGCTGACGGCGACGAAACCTTCGGCGAAGCCGAGGCCCTCTTTAGGCATGGTCCGCCAATCCACTCCCTTGAGACCGTGGTCGCTATTTGTAGCCTGAACACCCGTGGCAATAATGGTGATGCCAATGGCGACGATGATGGACACAAAGTCAATGTAGCCGAGGATGGCAACCTCGGTGAAGGAGGGAGGAATGGCAAGTATCAGCAAGATGATGGCGGAAATGGCAGAAAATGCAACGGAGCAGACACGGCCATTGTTGAGATCTCCCAGGGCGATGCTGCCAGTCAGCGCGTGGGAGCCGACAACCATGACAAGCTCGAGGACCATGGCAGCACCAAAGAGCTCGTAGCCAAAGCGACCGAGTAGCAGACGGCCAGCATCGGCATAGCTGGCGGCTTCAGGGTACTTGAGCTTAACCTGGCCGACAATCCAGCTGGTAAAGATGGCGATGAGGCCGAGCATGATTGTGAGGAAGACGCCGGGAAACATGCCGAGCGTGTCGTAGGCCTTGGGCAGACTGAGGGCGCCGAGGGCGACGGCCTCGACAATGGTGACAATGGCGAGGCGCTTCCAGCCGAGACGATGGAAATGGGCGTTGCCAGAGGCGGCGAGCTGCTTCATCTGGTCATTGTCGAGCTCGTCGCTCTGCTCAAAGCCAAGCTCGGCATCCTGCTGCATGGGCATGAGGGCGCCTTGCCGGTGTCCACCAGCCTGCTTGGTGGGCGTGCTGCTCTTGCTGCCATAGTCGTCAAAGGACGAAGGCGTCGGAGTCTCATGGGGTTGTGCTGACATGGTTGAGATTGCCGAGCCCGTATTCGTAGCACAACGAAGGCGGACGAGTGTGAGAAGGAGCTTGCTAAGAAGAGTTGCCGGTATGGAACAAAGTCTGGTTGTTGGCGGCAATGGTAGATGTGGTAAGATGTGTAGATGGCAAAGTTGGTTGTTCAGGAGCGACTCAAGGCGGGCAACTGCGGCTCTTTCTATACCGTATAGCAACTTTGTTTCCCCGCAAACAAAGAAATGAGACAGATGACAAGGAGACCTGGTCCGGGGAAAATGCGACCTGGAGAAAGATGAAATAGAAAACTTTTTGGATCCCAGGGCCAAGCGGCGGTCATGACCCACAACCCCCAACTAACACGACAATGGCCCTTCTAACGTTAAAAACCTGGTTAGTAGTTACCGCCTATCGGAGTGCTCCTGACGGCAGCTAGCGTCTAGAACCGGCATTCTGTACTTGGCAAGGCGCGCGTGGCGTCCGCCTCACAACCCAGAAGAGGGAAAAAAACGAAAAAATTTGACGTGGTGGCTTGCCAGGGGTTTTTTGGGGGGGTTTCCGTGTTCCGAGAACCGACTGGTCGGACTTTGTCTCACGATAATACCATACATACAAGAAGCCATGTTGAACGAACAAACCACCGACGTCAACGAGCTGTTGGTCCTGTGCGCAAAAAGCCAATTGGCGACCCAAGAGAGTCGCCGTTAATAATTATTGGCAATCCAACAGGCCCGGCAGCAACGCCTTTTTTCCCCAAATCAGACGACCCTGCAGGCAGAATAGCGGAGTTGTGAGGAGGCTATATCCCAGCAAACGGGCTCACACGACGACCCCACTGGAGAAATTTCGCATTGGTCATTTACTAGGCGTCGCGTGATGAGGATGAGGGTACTTGCTGATAAAGGTTGCGTGGTTTTTTTTTCCCAGCCTGGGCCCGCGAGTCAGTGGCTAGTTCTCATTATCAAACAAGGGGAACCCCAAATTTGATTATGCAGTTATGCTGCCACTTTCCCCATACCCCAACTATGACCGATGTCGCCGAGGGACCGGAGGTGACCGTGATAGGACGGAAGCTCACCGGACCAGCTCAATCTACTCGACTCTTGATTGTAGAATGTGCGGATATACGCGGCACAGGCTCTGCAAGACTTTGAATACTGCTTGGTTGAAAGCGTAGTCAAGATGTGACCGTGATCATCTACCGTCGGTGTGCCCTGGGGATTGCATCTCCGACAGGAATGGTGGACACGCCCAAGTGGGATCAAAACAATCATTTTATCCCTTATCCGTAGAGTCTTGACCCTGCCCTGGCAGTGGGCAACAGTGTCGTATTATAATAACGCCCCGGAACCTGACTCTTGATATTATCAGCCTTGGCCGTCCCCGACTTGAGGCTCAACACGATCAAAAAAACCACCATACGTCATACCAGAGCCGCCGCTGGGTTTGGGAGTCGGCCGTGGCGCTACCACACTTTCTTGGGTCAGCACGGGATTCGAAGCCACCATGCAGTAGCGGCGATGGGCGCCATGCTTGGCTGACCGATCGCTTTAGCTGTTTCCTTTATGGAAAACTCTGACAAGCAAAAAAAAAAAAAAAAAAAGCTCGAGATGGTAGTGGTGCAAATCGCTTCAACAAACGTAAGAACGGGCCAACGGTAGCACAAGGTCAGCCGGGACTCAGCCCTAGCTGAAGCATACCTATAGCACATTTGAGGCACCTAAAGAGCACTGAGGGGCCCCCGTCAAGCACCACCTATTCACGGGGCACTGAGCAATGACCAAGGGGGGGGTTACTTCAGGCTTTGAAAACCACACGTCTAGTGTCTTGTCGAAACAGCGCCCGAGAAATAGTTAAATACATCATCTTGCGAACATGACCTTGCGAACATGACCTTGCGATCCGTCTGGTGTCTCGCCAACTGTCACAGTTGCATCAGACATCGGGCGCCTAGGGATCCGGTGCTTGGTCCGAGGGCTCCTCGGCGCACGAGGAACCCTGTTCTCGCCTTCCAGAAGCTTTTTCTTCAGCAACTATAGACCCACCGCTCGTAATCAAACTTGTGCGGGCACTGCCACCATGTTGTGCTGCCTTATTAAAAGAAAACCTTGAGACTGATTCGCGTTGCTTGTCAAGTTGCAGTGTATCAACCTTTTCGCATTGTCAGGACTGAGCTTAAGTCGAAATCGGCATCTCCTGAGGCGTTCCTCAAGGCAGAACGCACTTGTCTCAGTCAGGCTCGAAATTGTTGGCGGCGATTGCTCTCGACTCCCCCCCTCATCGGATTTGCGTGTGTGGGCCAGGCATACGTATGCATTGCTCAGATTGTGCGCGCCAACTTGCAGGCTGTCAGCCCACCAACTTGTAGCATTTTACTAGCTGCAGGTCGACGTGGTCAGTCTTGAGACGACTGGTATTTATGATTTTGTGTTTTTCCCCCGGTGTTTGTATGCATATGTATGCCTGGCATATGGCATACTCTGCTCCTATGCAGGAAGATTAGCCCAGCCATCACTGTCATGGTAATTCAACGACGCAACTGTTAGCATTAAAATGTTTTCTACACAGGGGGTAGATTTTGAGCGTTGAAAATGATGGTATTAATTGTTTTAGCGGCTGTGCTGTGGCGTTTTCGCGTCGAATCGTGGCTGCGCGTAATTTAGTCTTGAGACAAGATGACTGGAGGAACTTTTGATTACTCCATCTCCATGCCTGGTGGTTGCATCATTTTGGCAAATTCCCACTTGTCATTCAAAGACATGCAAACCAAGTTTCAGACGCAAGCTGTCGCTGACATTACTACGCAGAGATGATGCACGGCCACTACGGATTAGACAGACCTGGACTCGGGACAGTCCTGGCTGAGCTCCAACAGGGTAGAGGCTTGTGAAGCTGCGCCATGAACGACTCGGAGCTCTGCTTCTCAACGCTCGTTTGGATTTGAAGCTGCGCCATGAACGACTCGCAACGCTCGCAAAGCTAAATCTCCGTCCATCGTAGAAAAAACACCACACACACACACACACACACACAACGCTGTCGCTTCCGAGTCTGGGCGATTCGCCGATGACAGGGCTGCTACGCCACGCAAGCAAGGAAGCAATACGATCGGACCGGGCAGCCATGCAGCGCTAGAATAACCACCATCACCTACTTGAACGGCTGTGATTTGCTGCGTCGGCGTACTGGTTTTCGTATGACAAGACGCCAACGTCACCCACGCAAACTTTGCCGGCGCCGCCCCATCACCTGTCGTTTTCCTCCTATGGCTAGTAGCATGCACCGCGGGCCAAGCTTTTTTAAGGGGGTAGAATAAGCCGCCACGCCGCGTCCCTAGTATCGCCGCCGCCCAAACGAGCATTACTTGTACATTGTCTTTGGTTCGTCGACTTGGAGCGGCCCCCCGAGCGGCCAAGCCGGGAAGCGAAACAGTCTGACTGCGTGGCTCAGCCCTACTCTGAACAAAAACTAATTCGTTTCGGGAGCCCGGCTGGCCGTAGCGAGGAGTGCGAGGCTTCATCTGCCTTCCGCATCGAGGCAGCATGTAGCGACGGCCGTCGTGCCGCCCAGCTGCGCCCACGCTGGTGGCATGCAGGCAGAGGCGGAGCACAAGGAGTCTTTGTACCGGTCAGACAAGCCAAGGCACAAGCCTAATAAAAGGGAAAAGGAAGTGCTTGATTTCTTGACTGGCAGGGTCATATATGGCACACCATCCTCCGCCTTGTCATTCAGTAGAAACGTCTCCCCATTTGCCTGCATCTTCATACACCATACTCGACTCTGTTTTTACAATCCAGACATGATGCAGAGAAACTATCTATACCCAGAGAGTGCCAGTACCGCCTCGAGCTCGATTTCGGGCATGTCAACTCGCCCATGCGCACTCATCGATACAGTCTGTGCCGCGGCCTCGAACAATAACGGTCCGCGAGTCTCTGGTCTGCCCAACTTGTCTTTTCGCTGCAAGCCCAAGGCAGCAGGCCCTCGCACGTCCATGGATACGCGTACCACTGGTAGCAGTATCGATGGCTACGCTTCGAGCACCCAAACATCCGAAAGCCGCAGTTCATCCTGCGGCAGCGACGACTTTGACAATTCCTATCATCAGTTTAGCCGCACTGCGCACATGGGCATCCTCGATCCCAGCTACAAACTCTTTGTCAGCCAGCAAGGCCATGGATCGTTGGTATACAAGGTCAAGAGTGGTGCGGCCGTCATTGCAGGTGACCCTCTCTGTTCACCCGCCCAAATCCAGCCTCTTCTCGACGAGTTCCAACAGTTTCGCGGCAGTCGACGTCTCCGAATCGTTTATATAGGAGCCAGCGCCGCCTTTGCAGAGCAGTCACAAAAAAAGGGCTGTGTGACGATGCATTTCGGGCGCGAACGCGTCTTGAATCCTCTCACAAATCCACTGCTCAAGAACAAAGCAGGAAAGCGCACAATCAGTCAATGCCGGCAGCTCTTGGACCCTGATCGCGGCGGCGTCTCTGTTGGAATCTACGCGCCCAGTGTTGATGGATATGACGTGGCCCTTGAAACAGAGCTGCAAGCAGTCTACGACGGTTGGCGCGCGCAGCGCGACACCTCCCGGCCACCCAATGCACAAGCCTTCATTACACAGTACGACCTATTCTCGCGACCAGACATTACAATGTTTCTCTACACATGCGACCGCGACGGTCATGCCAACGGCATTGCTGGTCTACGATATTTAGGCGCCAACAATGGCTTCCAGTTGGATCCTTGCGTTGCTTCCGAAGACGCCCCTCGCGGTGTCACAGATCTTCTCGTCATCTCCGCCATGCAGCTGCTGCGCAACAGCGGTGTCTCATATCTCAGCCTCGGGTTCGAGCCATATGGGGAGCTCAAGGACGTCACTGGCGGCGAGGGCTTTCTTGCAAAGCTAACACGTGATGGCTATCGTCGCGTGATGGGATCAATCAAGGCGTCGGGGAAGCAAACACACAACGACAAGCTGCGGCCAGACGAAGAGCAAGAGTCGGGACTGTACATTGTCCTACCCCGAGGTCTACTGCACATGAGAGAGATTAGCGCCTTGGTCAAGGTGGCCAATGTCGATGTCGCAAGTATATTCTCTCGGAAACGGGTATAGTGTCACGCCCGGCTTCGGCGTCTAGCTACAAGCACATACACATGTAACATTATATTTTTTTCTGGAGTTGGCACGGGGCTCGGCAAAATGTTTTCCTTTGTACAAGATTCTGACATTCGCTACCATGTTTTCTATAGCTTACTCTATTCTTAGTCTAGTTGCTACATCTATTTTCCATGTTTTCGTCTAATCGTTTCATCGTCTACTGCATTTCGTCAAACGCCACACCCACCCGAGAAGAGGGATCGCTACTGAATTTGATACGCTCAAAGACTTGGCCAGCACCACTTTAAACTTTGCCTAGCAGAGGCACGTTCATTCTGAGACGCATGACAGCTACCAATACGGCAGCCGCAAATGCAAGGGAGCCGGCGTAAAACATGGCTGGACGATATGCGTGTAAGCCGCCCTCCTGGCCGCCATATGCATCCAGAATATAACCAGCGATTGGGGCACCCTGTGCAGGCAACTGTTAGAACCACGCAACAAGACTTCCGAACAGGAGTATGCAAAGAAAACTTACCATGAGATAGCCCCCAGCCCATCCAGTGACTATCATGCCCAAGGCGACAACCACTCGCGCAGAGCCAAAGACGTTTCCCACTACCGTCGGGATGGTGGAAAAGAAGCCACCATTGGCAGCGCCATTCAAAACGGCAAACACGGTCAGCGGCCCCACGGTAGTCGAGGTTGGCCACAAGACCAACATGCCGAGGGAGCTGACCAGCAGACAGCCAAACATGGTGTTGATGGGCCCGGCTTTGTCGGAGAGCAGGCCGCACAGAATGCGTCCCACCGCAGAGGAAAAGTTGAAGCCGGCAAGAAGAGCAGCGCCGGTGCCAGCAGACAGACCCAGCGAGCTGCTGTAAAGCGGCAGGAAAAAGGCCGGCACGAGCAGCGGAAACGTGGCGATGGCGCCGGCGACAAACATGAGGCTGAACCGGACATCTCTAAAGAGCCGCCACTCAATCGTACCAACCACAGCGACCGCGCTGCGCTCCTTGATAAACACCGCGGCCGGCAGTCCCGTCGCCAGCGTGGCGAGCCCCATGACGCGGTAGGCCCAGGCCGCGCCGAAGCGCTGAATCAAGAGGCCTTCGACAATGGTGATGATGGCGCCGCCGAGCCCGCCGCCCGCAAAGACGAGCCCGTTGGCGAGCCCCCTGCGGCGCTTGAACCACTGCGCGGGCGTGACGGAGCACACGGTGAAGCAGAGGCTCATGCCGACCCCGAGCATGACGCCGGCCGTCACGTACAAGCCCGGCAGGCTGGCTGCGGCGACGCAGAAGCCGCTGAGAAGCTGCGCGAGGCCAATGACGGAGATGCCCGCGACGGCGGTCCAGCGCGCGCCGAGGCGCCGCACGATGCGCGCGTTGGGCATGGCCATGACGCTGATGAGCGTCGCGGGGATGGAGCCCGCAAAGGAGAGCGCCGACGGCGAGCCGAGTCCCGCGTCGACGAGGGCGGATTGCATCACGCCGAAGCTGTAGTTGACGCCGGTGAGCCAAAAGGAGACGACGGCGCACGCGCAGATGACGACCCAGCCGTGGCCGCCGTCGGGGACGGTGCTGTCGGCGATGCGGGAGGCTTCGAGGACGGGGTCCAGGTCGCTGTCGGATGACGAGTCGGGGCCTGCCAACGCGCCGCGGAGCTGGATTGTGGTGTTGGTGCGTTGCTGCTGCTCAATACGATGGTTGTTGCCCAGCTCCAAGGCCGTGGTTGTCATTGCTTTGGTTGCCATTGTTACGAAAGGAAAGCCAATGTGTGTATGCAACGGCAACTTGTTCTCGCAAAGCTGGGGCACAGCAGCAGGGAAGTGAGATTGTATTTGCTACCTTTGCAATGCTGACAACAGCGAAAGAGGAGTGGATTGTATTCAACGTCTTGCAAAGCTGGCAACAGCAAAAGAAGAAGTGGATTGTATTCACCGTCTTGCATACACAAAACCTACGAGGCGGACACTCACAAACTACCTATTCTTCCCCTCTTCAACAGGCCCACTGGTCAAGACTCCATATTGAAGAAGGGTTTGCTCGAATGGACGAATGAGGTCTCCAATGTTTGGGCCGGCATTACTCGGAGTAGCGAGCCCAAAGAGGTAGTTTCTTCGCTTTTTTTTTAAGCCGCATCTCTATTTCAGTTTAGCTCGCGGCAAGCGTTCCGGCCACGGGTTCCGGCCCTCGATAATCCACTTTCGGTGGCGCCATTGATCACGCCAAGATGCGGTGTCGGAGGCGAGATGCTGCCAGCTTGGCGAGACGACACAGGAGCTATTTGTGCTGGGCATGATGGATGTTAATTTCGGCTGCGTGAATGTGAGAAGCAGTCTACATGGCTGGTGAAATGGCCATGTCTGCATGTGTTGGTTGCGGTGTAAGTCGAGCGAGCTAGGAGCGACCAAGACAGCTCGTCGCGTGTTCAGCACATAAGCGAGATGGTGCGGCCAAATGAGTGCAAGTGACCTCCAAGTAGATCAATAAAAGATAAAAAAAAAAGGCATTACTTTCTCCTTTGGGAACTATCTCTGTGAATAGATTCAAGATTGACAACTGCATGCGTTCAGAATGGATCACGTGATTTACCTCAAAAAGGCTGGCAACATTTCTCGCACACAACTTCGCATTGACGACAAGTCGGGGCCCAACTCAAAGCGTTGCGCCAACTTCCAATGGAGCCGCTCGACACTGAGCCGGCCGGTCTTTTCGTGTACAAAGACTTTATATCCAAAGACCACGAAGAGACCATCCTGCATATCCTTCGCGACAAGCTCGACTGGCCGGACCGCAAGGGCCGTCGCTCGCTACACTACGGCTATACGTTTAGCTACAAGACGTTTGCCATTGACACGGACGTGCCGCACGCGCCGTTTCCGGACTGGCTGCTGCCGCTGCTCCCGACCGGCGAGGGCCGTCCGCCGGACCAAGTCTGCGTGCAGCATTACCCGCCCGGGACGGGCATCCCGCCGCACGCCGACACGCACAGCGCGTTTGACCAGCTCTACTCGCTGTCGCTCGGATCGCCGGTGTTGATGCAGTTTTGTCGCCCCGGCGACGGCGCCTCCGCGCGGGGAGAGGCGGCCATCAAGGTCGACGTTGATCTGGCGCCGCGGAGCATGATGCGCATGTCTGGCGACGCGCGGCTGCACTGGACGCACGGGATCCGCGCGCGCAAGACGGACACGCTGGTGGAGGAGGCTTTCGACGACGACGACGACGACGGGGAGGAGGAGAAGAAGAAGAAGACGGCGGCGACGGTGGTGGTGCGCCCGCGGAGGGATCGCTGGAGCATCACGTATCGCTGGCTGCGCGAGGGCGGCGCGTGCGAGTGCGGCGACGAGAGGCTGTGCGACACGGCGCAGCGCAGAATGGGCGTGGAGCGCGAGTACCGCTGGAAGGCGGCCGAGGGCAAGTCGTCGCCCGAGGACACATGATGACGCGTCGATGGGGTGGCGCGTTGGGTGCAAGCAAAAGAAATTGGACAAGAGAAAAGAAAGGATCAGCGACTCAATGGACGATTACGTTTGCGGCCAGACAGACAAATAACGAGAGGCGGAGGATTCTCGGCCAGTCGCGGTTACATGTCTGCGCTTTATAAATGGATTGTCATGATGGTCGGGCACGGACAGCAGAGGCGAGCCCAGACTCTGGACACCATGCAACCGAAGAGGGCGTCCAGACGTTTTCTAGTTATTACGAGTCAGCTCAGTGGAAGGGGGTTGCGGCCATGCTCGGTTTCAAAACCAGCAAAATGCAACAGCCGACGCGTAGGCAATGTCGCATAGCCCGTTGCGATACACATGCTTTGACGTGCGGGCGGCCGCATGTCGATCCCGGGGGAAGGCTCCCCCCTCTTCAGCGGCACAGGGGAAAAGGAGAGCCGAGCAGATGCAACGGCTGGGACAGGCCGCGCCCCTTTTATTAGTAGCGGGTTGACAAGCACACGGCAGGCTTGGCATCTTTTGGGGAAAAAGTTGGCAGTATATACCCCATTGCCCCCCCCCCCCGGGTCAGCTTTTCAGACGCAGATGGAGAAGAATCCATCTTCTTGGGTCGTTTGCTTGTGATGAACGTCAATGCGCTGAGACAAGGTGAGATGCTTGCAACGCCAACGGTCAAGGCGGGAAATCGGAGTGAACCTGGCTGAAACCTTGGCATCGTGCTTGCCCTCTGCCAAAAGAAGCCGGGGTCTTATTACGTGACATTTTTGGTTATATTCTTTTGGAAAAGAAAAAAGGGTTGTCGAAAAGCGAAAACTGTTCCCAACTAGTCAGAGGCAGTGGAACTGACCCGAGGCTGCAACACACGACTGTTTACTAGTACTGGCAAGTATGGCGGCAGCGGCCCCGGCAATTGTCCCCGCGGTCAACTGAGACATTGGCTAGGACTAGAGATGCCAACCACATACTTTTTTTTGGAGAGAGAGAGAGAGAGAGAGAGAGAGAGAGAGGAAAAGGGACTTTTTCTTTGCATAGTATTGTTACATTGTAGACTGTGGTCCCGCCTACCCTGTCTCGGTCGAAAGGGGTTTTTTTTATCTAAAAAAAAAATGAGACTTTTTGACTCGAAAAGAGCTTTTGTCTTGAATCGGGGGCCTTTGTCCTTGACTCGTAAGTGAATCAACAAGGAAAAAAAACATGCTCCAGAAATGACTTGCTGCGCTGCATCTCGCAGCAGCACACGACACGTCAATTATATTGTGTCGCCCGTGTGTTTGTGCGCGCGCATCACGATGCCGCCAAGCCCCAACAAAGACGTAGCCGAGAGTGTTGACATTCCCGAGAGGGGGGGGGGCGCGACAAAAAGGTATTACCCGCTCTCCCTCCCGCACCTCCCAAAATATTGTGTAAACATCAGACTTTTTGCCAGACTGTACAGATTATACTTTTGTTTCTTCTCCATTGGCTCCACAGTGGAAAAATTTCATCTCTCTTTTTACTATTTTGATTCATTTTGAATTTTAGCCTTCATCCTATCCAGTTCATCAGCATCAGTGCGCGCCATAGACGTCCGTGCTAGCCCTTGCCAACGGCGCATTAAAATCCATTTCTTTCCGCAGTACATTTTCATCCCTGATCCTGGCTTCTATTCCCAAAAGAGACAGTAAAAAGAAGAAGAAAAAAAAGAGACTATATACAGTAAACGAAATTGTGACAAACGGCCAAGGCAACTTATGACAGCTTGGGCTCGGTTCGGCGGTTTCTTCCCCCCCCTTCCCCCTCCTTCTTCACATGGGGACAAGACCAACTCAGCTTACAAACTCGACACGAGCAAACAACCACTTGCATGTAAGCCATTACACGTACCGAGTAAGCGATACTCTCCGTCATGACACATGAACGGTTCTTGCCTCGGCGCAAAAGAGAGACGGATTTTCTGCGTGTCTTGTCCATGTACTTGTCCAACTACTGGTATAACAACACCATGTGGGGAAAACTGACAGACAGCCCATCTCTTTGGGTAAGGGCTGGCTGTGTTTTGGTGGTGATGGTGGGTAGCCTTTGCTCATGGTTGGTTGTAACCTCCAAATCATCACCACTTTTTTTTGGCCTTCTCGGCCCCTCCGACCTGCCAGGACGTTTGCGGGGGTGGAGAAGAGACGGACGGCAGGCAGGCAGGTAGGCCTCTGGTCCGGCTCTTTCCACTCCTACCTAGGACGGGGAAAACCCCTTCCGGCCTCCCCCCCCCGACTTTTGATGGCATGCAACACCAACTTTGCTGGTAATAGCCGGCCCGCCGTTGCCGACGTGGGCTCTCGGACTGGTGTCGTCCTTCATGTTGCCCTTTATTGTCTATTTTCTTCAGTGTGGAGCGCCAAAGAGAGTCTGGGGCAGGCGTCTGTTCGAGGTGGAGGACAAATTGGACGAGAGGCGCAGCGTAGTGTATAATAAGAAAGTCTGTGCCACCCAGCTCACGCAACGAAGCGGCAAATAGACTTTTCTTGTTTTTGTCGGGGCTTCTTCTGCGAGTTTTCCGTCTTCCAACGAGTCCGCAGACCCTTTTTTTAAATTCCTTTCCCTCCTTTCGTCCCGTCATCCCAACAACTTGTCCATCTCCCAATCGGCCGTTACGACTCGATCAAACCCGCATCGTCGCGGCGGTCATGTAAAAAAAGAACGGTTTTCCCGCCTTAAACCGCCCGCCTGCGTGTAATTTCATCGCCACTCTCCGCCTATACCATACAGAAACAGAAAACAAAATGATCAACATGTATTCCGCAGGGCTGTCTCTGGGCCTTGCCGCAGCGTGGCTTGCACGAGTTTGCCAGGGCCGAGACACGACATTAGCCAGCCGATACGTCTCATCATTACAACATGGCGTCGCCGTCGACGAGCTGACGATGCAAAGGCGCAGTCTCTCGACAGTCTTGGATCAAATACCCTCGTGCGCAGTAAGTTGCTCTGTTATCAAAACGGGGGGAGTGGGAAACACCAAAGTCTAACATTGCTCAATTTCTTGAAGAAACCATGCATTGAACACGCCACAACCAAAGAGGCCTGCGCCGACGCAACCTGTCTCTGCAGCAACACCACCATAAAAAAGACGGTCGACTCGTGCGTCCAGGCCGCGTGCACCATGGCCGAGGGCATCACCACCATGAACCAAACCCAGGCCACGTGCGACCTCCCGCCGCGCGACCGCGCCACCTCATTCGACGTCACGTCCATCACGCTCTGCGCCATCACCGGCGTCATGGTCTTTGCGAGGCTCATTTTCAAAGTCTTTTACAGCTACGCCGGCAAGCTCGGCCTCGACGACTGCTTCATCATCATCTCCATCTGCGTCGGCCTGCCCTGCACAATCATCAACAGCGTCGGTCTCACGCGCCACGGCCTCGGCAAGGACGTCTGGACCCTGACGCCCGACGTCATCGAGACATTTGCCCGCTACTTTTACGCCCAGCAGATCCTCTACCTCTTCCTCGTCACCACCATCAAGCTCAGCCTGCTCTTCTTCTATCTGAGCATCTTTCCCGGCACCGGCGTCCGCGCCGTGCTCTGGCTGACCATGGCCGTCACGGCGCTTTTCGGGCTGACCTTTATGCTGCTGTCCGTGTTTCAGTGCATGCCCGTTGCCTTTTACTGGATGCGCTACGTCCAGCCCATCGACGGCCACTGCACGAGGATTAATCTGCTGGGATGGATACACGGCGGCGTCAGCACCGCCATTGACGTGTGGATGATTGGCATCCCGCTGTTCCAGATTCGCAAGCTGGAGCTGCACTGGAAGAAAAAAGTCGGTGCGACCATCATGTTCCTCACCGGCAGTTTGTAAGTTGATCCCAGTCTCCATCTGTAAAAGGGCACGCAAAAGCTAACAGCTCAAGCGTCACCGTCGTTTCAGCGCTGCGGCTACGATCGCTCATTTACTTTGCCAACTCCATCAACCCGACATGGGATGAATTGCCCGTGGCGCTATGGGCCACCATTGAAATCAATGTCGGTCTCATGTGCGCCTGCTTGCCGACATTGAGGCTCATACTGGTGCGGATATGGCCCCGCGTGTTTGGTAGCACGCTGCGGTCTGCGTCCGAGAGGTCTGCCGTGTCGCACGTCACAAACGCGTCTGCACGCAAAGCAAAGCTCCGCATGACCAGCGTCGACACTGAAGAGTCGCCCATCACTCCCCGTTTACAGGAGACTGACACGGCATATGAGCTCGAGGCCAAATACCCCACTTGGGAAGACCGCGATGATCTCGAGAATGCCGAAAGCGTCCCGATAGAGGACGCTTGCCATGCTAGATAATTGGCGAAAAATCTACCCATGTAAATAGTAATATAAATATAGTATATAAGATATTAAACAGTATCAACAGTATCAACAGTATCAACAGTATCAACAGTATCAACAGTATCAACAGTATACGAAAATCAATGCAATGCGCAATGTGCGCCGGATATTTAACCCAGGAATATGTCTCAAGTTCGCCAAGCACATAAAACAAACGGATTGTGACATGATGAGGAAAATAAAGCGAATGTGACTGAAGTTCAACCCAGGTATATTTCTCAAGATCGCCAAGCACATAAAAGAAACGAAATGTGACATGATAAGGAAAATGAAGCGAATGTGACTGAAAGAAAAACGCCAAAACACCAACATTCATCGTTGACCTCTTTCAAAACTTGGCCACCCAGGCCTCAATGACCGCCTCGCGCTCTTCCTCTGTGGCTTCACGAAAGTCCACGAGCGACTTTCGCAGTCTGACGAGCAGGATCTCGGCCTTGAGTTTGGTAAGGTGGCGCTTGGAAAGTGTCCTCTCAAAGCCCTTGAGAGTGTAGCCGGGGAGGCCAAAAACGGCGGCACCTAGGCCACAGAAGAAGCCCTTGCCACCACGCCAGATACCCTTGCCCAAACCCTTGAAGCCTTCGTCTCGTGTGCCTTTATAAGGCAGGACGACGATGCCCGAAAAGGCTTCCCAAAAACCCAAAACAAACTCCTTGCCTGCCACCTTGACACCGCTACCGAACCCCGTAATTCGGTCTCGGCGGCGGACCTCGATACCGGCATAGCCGTACGAAGGGAAATTGTGGAAGCCGTTGGCTGTGTTCCAAAAAAAGGCAACGGGAGCTTTTAGGCCCGCCTTGGCGAGCTCCGCACCATATCTGCCCGTCTTGCGAGCCAAGTAAAATCTGCGGCCGTGTCGGCCATGCTCGTGCTCTTCCCACTCCGCCTTGCGCTTGTCATGGAAAGTAGGTGCGCGCTGAATCCCGGGTTCGGGGATTACTGTGCGAAGGGACTTTTTCGCCATTTTTATGGCGGCCTTTTCCATCTGCGAAGGCGTCATTTCTGAAGCTTCTTGCATCGGGTTTTTAGGATGGCCGCCCGGGTGGACAGCCGATTTGGGCTTAGAGTCTTCGGACACGGCTTTTCTTCGCTCGACAGAGAACTCGCTCGAGGCTTCCGTATCTTTCTTGTCGGCCTTTCGGCTAGGGCGGTATTTCCAAGCTTTCGCGTAGTCGGAAGAGACGGTAGCGACAGCAGTAACGAAGCCCGTGGCAGAAGCGAGCATGCCAACAAAGGGGTGCTCGGCGCCCTCGTCAACATACCAGCTCTTGTGATGGATCAGCTTGACTTGATCAGGCGTAATCAAGCCCTTGTCGGTTAGACAAGCAGCGGCAAACCCGCTTAGGCGAGCACCCGTGTTTTTGTGCAGCCAAGTGGCAAGCCGATCCGGGCACAAGTCGCACTGCAGCTGATCCTCGCTGACAAGGCGCTCGAGGAAGTCGGTGACGGTATCCTCCGCTCCGTTCTCCGCAGCAATCGTCTTGGCCATCTCCTGGGCACCTTTTTGAACATCTTCCTTCAAGGCGGTAGTGATGCTCTCAGCCAGGCTATCAGCCGTCATTTCGGTGTACGGAATGGGCTGAGGACCAGCGCCCGCACGAGCTACCATTTGGCCCCAGAATGCCTGATCTCCAAAAAAGGGAACGACAACTGTGGGCCTGCCGGCGGCGATACCAGCAGCGGTAGTGCCGGCGCCGCCGTGATGTACGACGGCAGAAACGTGCTGAAACAGCCAGTCATGAGGGCAGTTACCGATGAGATAGATGTTGTCAGGAACTTGGTCACCGCCAACCTTGCTCCAACCCTCGGAAATGATGGCCCGCACGCCGGCCTGTTTGACTGCCGCAAAGAGTAAAGTGGTGAGCTCTACAGGCTTCTCAACGACAATTGACCCAAATCCAATATAGATTGGGGCTGGCCCGGCGGCAAGGAAAGCAGTTAGATCGTCGGGAGGAGTATATGAGCTGGCAAGGGGCAGAAAAGAGAAGCCAGTAATGTTGATGTAGGATCCCCAGTCTTTGGGCTTGGGTATTAATGACTTTGACCAGAGGTAGCTAAAGGGCACGCGTAGGCGTGCGAGCAGATGGAAGCCCCAAAGAGGGCTGATTGGGTCGAGGCCAAGCTTCTCGTGGCGGAATTTGGAGATCAGGTCACCGAGGCTATAATGCAGTGTCAGAAATTGCGATGCGAGTGCAGACGCAAGTACGAATCAAAGACTAACCCTTGCCATGTGAGGAGCTCCATCATTATGAAGGAAATGTAATTAGCCATTTTCTTGTCGGCGCCGCCATAGTTCATGGCTGCTAGAGGGTGGGGGAAAGCGTCTGTCGGGGACCAGGGCATGGTAAAGACCATGTGCAGAGGAATGGCAAGCTTCTCAGCGCAGTGAATATGAGCCATAGAGGGCGGGTTGGCAATGATGACGTCGGCGATGAAGAGGTCCTTAGGGTCCTAGACGCTGGCTGCAGTGATAGGGTTTCCCATGCCATCACCAGCCTCGATACAGCTCCGCCAGCAGCCATTTATGATTTCCGACTTCTCCTCGCGGCGCTTGCCAATATCACCGGCCTTGACACTCTCTCGATTAGGTAACAGCCCGGGATTTCTAACCATATAAGACATGAGCGCCTCTGGATCACCACCGATGCTAAAGAACTCGACACCCTGGGCTTGGACAAAATCTTTAAAGACTGGGTGCGTACAGATGCGCACCCTGTGGTTGTAGGGAGCCTTGCCAAGGATCTGAGCAATGGGAATAAAGGGCTGGACATCGCCTCGAGAGCCAACAATGTGTATGGCGATGTTGAGGCGGGGAATGCTGGCGGGATCAGTCTTGGGAACGTCGGGAGAGGTGGGACGGCTGGACGGGTGCTTGCAGGACCGCTTCATCTGAAGATCGTGATACCAGGAAGTGAGGGAATGGGCTTCGCTGTGGAAACGAATTTTGAAGCGGCCATCGTCGCCAACAGAGCCCGAGGGGCCCTGCTCGAGGATGAGCTGGCCAGGCTCTCTCGACTTGCTGCGGAACATGGCTTGAATCCGTGTCCAGCGTGTCGGGACGGGCGGCGAAAAGATTGACCCTGCGAAAAAGCAGCTGAGTGAACACAGCTCTGATGATAGTTGGGGTGGGCAATGCCTTGGTTAAAGATGACGGGTGGAAGTTGTCGAGACAAACGAAGCTGGCGGAAGCAAGTGCAGCAAGATAGAACCAGTTGAAGCAAAGATGGAGCCTCGGCCGCTACTAGCGGGGCGTTGATCCTGGATGGTAAAGGATCACCCACTTGGACCAGCAATTATAAGGTTTGCGGGACTTGAGAGCTGATTTTCTTGGCCGGCAAGTAGATGCCAAGATATTTACATGATCGTTTCTCTCACAGGCCAATAACACAGCACACTGCATTACACTAACATGGAAAGGCGGCCAGGTTGTTTATATCCGCTTGGTCGGCAACGGGAAAATTTGAGTGAGCGGAGGCTAGCGGACTGTACCCATAGGCCAACAATTAGTTATAACATTTGACTTAGTGATATTGGCATGGTGCAGGGATGATTCTGTGCCAGTCCTGTGACGGCGTCGACGGTGATTTGGGGGATTTTCCGGGCCCCGGCGATGGCCTGTGGAGTCTCCGTAAGGCCCGATTACCAGCAGTGCGGCTAGTGGATATAGGCGCTGTAATGAGCTGCCAACTGCCACGATGCTATTGTGTTGAGGTTGAGACCGGGGGAGGATGAGATGGCCGAGACCCGTGCAAGAGGAGCACAAATTGAAATTGAGATTTGGTCAGTGCCGTGATTTTTTTTTTTTATCCATGTCTTTTGTCCAGACACAACGGGTCAAACGCACCCTGTACAGTTGCCCAAGTCCAGGTACGCTTCCAGCGTTTTGGCTTCTTGAACCAAGTTAGCAACGTTGGTTTGGTACTTGGGTACCTAGGGGGGACCAGCTTAACCTTGGTCGAACAAAGCTCATCGTTGGTCGAAGTGGGGCAAAAAACGGCAGAAAAATGATGCTCAATTGCAGATGCGTGGCAGCTACTCTAGTAGCTGGCTGTTGACTCTGGTAGCTGGCTGTTGACTCTGGTAGCTGGCGCTGTTGATGCTGGCAGTTGGCTGTTGAAGCTGTTGACGCTGGCGCTGGCGTTGTTGATGCTGGCGCTGTTGACTCTGGTAACAGGCTGTTATAGCATATGCAAAGGACCTGCAGCGCATACTCGCCGCCTTTGTTTTTTTTGCCCCACTTCGACCAAGGTTGAACTTTGTTCGACCAAGGTTGAGCTATGTGCTCGGTACCTAGGGAGTTAGGCTGGAGGCCATTACGGCTGATTGCCACAGTGATTGCCCTGTTTCTCCAACGGCGTTTATACTGTTACTTCCCGATCATGCATAATTGAAAGCAGCCCGCAATCTTTCCTTTGCTTCCGTGTCTTCTCGCGCTCTCCGACGTCATCCGAGAAGCCTCGCACTCCGCCATACTGGTAGAAATATATGATAGATGGGATGGTATAGGGTCCCAAGTGCACCCTGGTCGTTCTTTTAGTAGCGCGAGTAAGTCGAAAAAATTCATGACAGAGGAGCAAAAGAGGAGAAGCGAAAAAAACAAGCATCAAGGCTGCAAGATCGATTCGCCAACAAGGCGTTTCATTTGCCAGCGCCACTTCTCACGCCACCCGGCCAACCTCGGCCCCTGCTAGTTTAGAATCCAAACGTGCATCCTCACTGGGCGTCGTCGACGTCTGATGGCCCTCTTGGTTGGAACTTGAAAGTTCGTTACTACTTCTTAGTTAGCGCCAAGTTTTGCTGTAGATCCCACCAATGATTGCCTCCCATTCCCTTTGTGAGCATCTGCCGGACCTCCAGACTCTGATATAGCACTGAAAAGTGATATGTCCTCGGAATCTTTTCTTCTCCATGTCACCTGGCGTCCGCAAGGACCCTCCGTCTATGGCACCCTAGATTCGGCAATTCAGCTACCTGACTCTGTTTCGACGTCCATCATCACCTTGAAGCCTACCTGCCTACGTTAGCTCGCCTGCTGCACTTGGTCATAGCTTTTAGCGCTTGTAGCGCCTGACAAGCCCGCCAAATACACAAAATAGCCTGTATTCCGCCGTACGCCGCTAAAGGCCGCCAGCATGAGATTTGGTCGATCCAAAGCATCATCACTTATCATCGGTAACCAAACACCATTCGCAATGGCCTCCTCATTGCGTCGGTCCTCAGACGCCGATGCCGCCGATACGACCATCACCGGCCGCGCTCGCCGCGCCTCCCTTTCCGTCATGAATGCCAATCCCCAGCTCGGCATCTGGCAGGCCGCCGGCACCGCCATTGCCCAGGCCCCCAACCTGACGGAACTCCGTGACATGGACATGGGCGCCGGCAACATCGCCTTCAACTCGCAGGGTCACTCTGCTCGTCTGGCCGCCGTCTACGAAGACACTGGCCGTGTCGCCTTGGTCCGCAGCAACACGCGCGGTGTCGTCGGCCAGGGATCTGAGCAGGAAAAGACCACCCCCGTACGCGTTGAAGAGACGAATACAGACGCTGCGCAAGACGATTCGGCAACCAAGACCAAGGAGCACCATCATCACAGACATCATCTCTGGCATCACAGTCACGGTGAAGGCCATGGCAAAAAGGCAGACATTGGGCCAACAATTATGCATGGACTTGCTGCTTTCTGGAAATTCTTCATCACACCGGCCGGCTTCCTCATCACCATCTACTGTTTGAATATTGTCGTAGGTATGCACCGACCCAAACTCACAGCCTCACTGCTAACAATCTCAAGGCATGGGGTGTACGTAAACTTCTTTTCTAAGCTCACAAACCGCTAACCCTCCAGGCCATGCTCTTCTTTCTCCTCCTCAAAGCCGCCCCTGCCATGAACCACCCTTCCGCCGACGATGACTCCTCTCCCCGCAAGATCTGGCTCGAGATTGACTCCCAGATCCTCAACGCCCTCTTTTGCGTCACAGGCTTTGGTCTCGCGCCGTGGCGCTTCCGCGACCTTTACCTCTTTATACGCGGCGCGCACATGCACGACACCGCGGCCATGACCAAGCTCGCCAAGCAGAATCGCGGCTGGTTCCGGCCGCCAACCTGGTATACGCAGGCCGAGGAGACGGCGGTCGCAGCGTCTGATCAAGTTAAGCCACCCACGTTTACCGGCCGCGTCGCGCCCCCTACACCCATCTGGAAGCTTGGTTTCACGATTTGGATGATGGTGTTGAACACGATCCTCCAGGCGGTTCTGTGCTTCTTCATGTGGCATTACAATCGCATAGATCGCCCTGTAAGTCATGGCACACGACCAACCAACGCTGCTCCGCTGTATCTAACCCCGAATGATAGAGTTGGGCAACTGGCGCATTCATCGGCCTCGGTTGCGGTGTCGCAATGCTCGCCGGTCTCATGTCCTGGTGGGAAGGCCGCAAGGTTAAGAAAATTGAGGGCCCTGCTGTCGAAGTTATCGAAGCTATCGAGGCGGTATAGCCGAGTGAGACAGAGCCAGCCAACTACACAAACAGCTGCGCCTCAATATGCAGTCGACAGCGAAGTGCTTCCAAGGACACAAGCACAGCCAGGTGAAGAAGCAAAACCACGCCGCGACACAGAGGAATCTGCAGCTTCTACGCGACGTCCATCGCGTGCCGAGGCCAGGGCCGGTCACAAACAATCTAGGATCAGACGACACGGCCCGAATTCGTTGGGAAACCAGGAGCATCACTAGATGACAACAGTGTTAAACATACTCCAATATAATATATAACAAGCGAGAAAAATAAGACAATAAGAAATTCTGAATAAATCAATCAACAATGGTAAAAGTGCATACCCAGTGGCCCTGCTGTGAGAAAAAATCAACATGCCTTCCAAGAATAGTATGACGATTCCAGCCGCCTAAACGCCGGTGCTTCTTATGCTCGTTTAGGCATGAATTCATCTTTCCACCTCCCGTATCCTTTTCCAGGTTCATCTACTCTTTGGCTTACTTTAGCCACCCTTTCAACAGGCTTCCTTTATCGAGCCTGCTTGACATTGTCCACCAGCGCCGCCTCTTTGTAAGCCTAGGTTCCGTTTTCGCCTGTTAGAGTTTTTTCCTTCTCCGCAATCTGCCGCAGCTCCTCCTTTTCATCTGCAGTCAGCTCTGCCGACGCCGAACCCAGCCGCATCGTCAACGTTAACAGCAGCGACACGCCCGACAGCCCGACGCCCAGCCAGAAGCCGATGCGGTACTGCTCCGCCAAGCCGAGGTGCACGCCCCGCACCTTTTGCACGGATGCAATGAGCAGATCGCTGAATCCTAGACAAAAGGAGCTGCCAATGTACATGAGACAGTTGATGATGCCGCCCACGACGGCTTGGTCGCGCTTCGGCAGCGCCGTCGTCAGGAAGACGTTGGTCACGTTGAAGGAGAGGTCGATGCCGAGCGTCGCGCAGACTATGGCGGGGAAGACGTACATCCAGTAGAGGATGCCGACGGGCTTGTCAGAGTCAAAGGGCAAAATGGCGAAGAGCAGGGCGCAGCAGAGGAAACCGAGGCTGGCGAGGATGAGCAGGATCTGGTTGGAAAAGAGATGCAGCACACAGGCACCAAGGATAGCGAGAAAGATACCGCCGAATAAGAGTGGCAAGTACCAGGCAGCAGCAAGAATGGGACTCGCACGAAGAACGTTGCCGATGCTGAGTTTGACTCGTTAGCAACCAAATCGTGTGCACACCCTTGTGCCATAACGCGGCAGCTGAACAACTTACTAAAGACTGCTGTAGAAGAGGAAAATGGAGTTTACGCCATAGAAGCAAAACAGCGCAATGAACAGCCTGATCATGTACTTGGGCCTGAATATCTTGCGCGGCATGAGCGGCTGCATCGAGACCCAGCCCTGCACATACACGGTGAGACCCATGCATATGACGCCCAGCACCAAGCAAACAATAATGTACGGCGTGGCCCAGCCCTGCGGCGCGTGAGTGGCGCTCGAAAAGGCAAAGTTGATGAGCGTCAGAGCCGGCACCGACGTGACCACCCCCAGCCAGTCCATGCGCGCCTCCGGGTCCACGTCGGCGAGCTCGCGCGGGATCGTGGCGTAGCTGACCGAGATGACGACAAACTGCAGCGTGGCGCCGAGGAAAAAGTACCAGCGCCAGTCGGCGTACTGGGTGGTGAGCGCAGCCGTCATGATGCCAGAGTAGAAGCCGACGGCGGCAAAGGCGCCGTAGACGCAGTAGACGCGGTTCTTGCGCGGACCGGGCCGGTAGATTTGGCCGAGTATCGACAGACCCGCGGGCAAGAAGGCGCCGAAGCCGATGCCTTGCATCGCGCGGCACAGAATCATGGGCGTGGGCGCCGTGCAGAAGCCCGCGGCGGCGGCCCACGCCATCAGCCAGACGTGGCCGCCGAGGTAGACGACGCGCGCGCTCCACTGGTTGCAGAGGCGGGAGAAGGGGAGCAGGACGACTCCCGCGGCGAGGTTGGGCACGGCGGTCGGCCAGGTCCGCGCCGACTCGGGGATGTGGATGGCGTTGCTGAGCGTCGGCAGGATGACATTGAAGCCAGAGGTAAAGTACTCGCTCATCATGAGCGACATGACAATGGCGATGACAAAGACGACTTCGATAAAGGTGCTGGCAAAGATGGGGGGCCGCTCACGGCCAAGACGCTCAATGTCGGCTTGCGTGAGCTGTGAGGGCAGCGGAAGGTCCAACGAGCTCAATGTTGTGGCGTCTTCGAGCTCGCTGGCGGACAATGTCGTCGTCGACGGCTTCCGACTCGCCGCCATTGTCGTTGTCGTCGTCGTCGCCATCGTCGTCGTCGTGGAGCCCATCGAGACGGTCGTCTTGTAAGAAGACTACGTACAGCTTCAATATCCCCAAAAAAAGCTATGAGATCTCTCACTGAGACCCAATTCCCCGAAACGAAGAGGCCTTGCCAGCACCTTTTAAGCATCTTGCCGCTCTGACTCCCCATGACCAAAAAGTCATGGACCTTCTTGCGCCCCTTGCCTTTCGGAGCCCCCCCCCCCCCCATCCAAGCGTGAAAAAATGCTTCGACATTCCAGTGATGCTTCTCGACTACCCGATTTGGTCGTTTGTGTCTCACTTTGGATATGGCGCCCCAGCCCGTGTCTTGGGGGAGCGGCCGCCGGGGGCCCAATCAGAGACGCTCATCCCTGGGGAAGATCTAGATTAAGGAGCAAACAGGGCGAAACCAAACATTTCTCTTTTTTTTTTTTTTCCTAGATGAGCACGATGAGCCACAAGGTCTGTCTCATGGGCGAGGGAAAAAAAAGTGACGGGTTTCAAAGGACCCATTCCCCAGAGAGTCGGGTCGTAGCCCTGCGCGAACTTGAGTTGCATGGCAGCGGACATTTTTTCGGGTGTGAGACATGGCTGGCTTGAAGTCCATTCGTCCGAAAAAACTTTGTCTGTAGCTATTTATTTTCCCTCAGACGTGCTTGTCGACACAACGTGGTCCGTACGTAGCGAGGGGGTTGGCTGGCGTGTTGGTTTGAGATAGCTCTTAGGCTTGGCGAGAATTGGGGGGGGGGGGGGGGGG